>JAJGOT010000055.1:1457500-1740000 GCA_022457155.1 Cladopsammia gracilis
ATAGACTTTATTTATTTTTTAATGTAAGTGTATACACCTAATTGAAGAAACATTGTCGGGGAAAAAAGCGTAGACCAAACACGATACGACACAATGGAATTTTTAGCCTGTGTAAAATCGCAGAAGGGAACCCTGCGACTTTTCCTGAGGGAAGGGGGCTGGTTTACACATGCTAACAATCCATTTATTTACTTATACGTTTTTTAGTGGATCATTTGAAGCCCTGATAATTTGTTACAATAATGTGCAATTTATCTGAGAACACAATAATATTTTTTTACATTTCCCAGAAAACCATTCGGTCGTATCGTTCACAGTTCATACTTTTCACCCGACAACGTTTTTACAATCAGATGTACGTTACAAAAATTAAGACTGATACTAACGATTCTATATCCGAAAGTAGCTCACCAACGTGTACAGCAATAATAATAATAATAATAATAATAATAATAATAATAATAATAACAAGAGGCTACACTTAGCCTATACTCATGCGCATGAGACTCTAAGACGCGTTGATTGAAGTTACCAATTTTTTTGTGCTCGCTTTTAATATTTAATTTATTGATTCCCGATCAAATCCACACTCGTCTATTACTTTTCAAGTCGTGAATTATTTCTGTTACATTTGAAAAGACTACTTGAAAAAACAGGCAGTCGAGGACATGCTATAAAAAGAAAATTGATAATCAATATAAAGACTTAGTTTTCCTGTGTTACTAAATCGCATGCAACCGGTGTGGTTATTCCAGAAAAAATCCCACCCCCCTCCCCCTCGACGGATGCAATATTTTTTTACCCCTCCCCCGCCCGTATTTCCCGGCCAGGCCGACCAACCCTCGCACCTTGATTTTTAACCCAGATGCCCCCTCCTGCCCGGATTGCCATTAGCTTTTTGTAGGCCCTAAATAAACAGGAAATCACATTCAGGAGACCCGGGATTTTTTTAAAGTTTTCAAATCTTTGGTGAGAATTGCTATGAATTGGTCAAACATTTTGTAAATAAACGTTGCGTGACGCATTCACTAAAATCTCTCCGTGATTTAAGACCAAATCGAAATGAAATGTTTCTATAACTTAAAGCTGGTTCTTTAAAAAATGCTTTGATTTTGCCATCTACAATAAGTTTTCTCCAGGCTTCACAGTTTCTTCAAAGTGTTCAAAGTGTCCCAAATACACAATTTTGCTTTATGCAAATTTTATGTCAAATGTAATTTGATAGCAAGCTGACCACTGAATAAAAAAATATATTTTCTGTAAAAGGTCGAAACTTTTGAATGAAACTCATATTTCCTTGAATGAAAATGTCTTTCCTTTGATTAAAAGAGTCAAACACTGGAAGTCTTGGCGATTTATTGTGTCCTAATTAGTGCGCGGAACCGACTAGCGTCTGCGAAAATATAATAAACATCACAAAATAATTCAATTCAGCAACCTATTTTTATTATGCTTTCTGAAATTTCCGACTTTTTCTGTGTAATGGATTGCCAATCTTATCCGGAAAAATGATTCGCGTAATGCTTTCGCTAATAAAAAAACAGTTCTGATTTCTGAATGGTCAAAGGTACAGAAATGAAATGCTGGCGGCGTTTGAATCATGAGTTCGGATAGCTCATGGTCTTCAAACAAACACTTCGATTCACAGCTCGATTTTTCACTAAACCTTTTTCCAAACCACGAAAACACCTAAAATAATCTTTGAAAACAATGCTTGGCCACATTTGGTGAAAGCTGTGCTTGGTAAAGCAGTAAAAAGAACGAGAAAGCTCCGTTTACCTTTCCCACGGATCCAAAGCGGGCACGTACAAACAGAACTGTGTTGACAATCGAGTCGTCTAATCCGAAGCTATCAGAACTGTCTCATCGTACAGCAATCGGGTGAACTCGCACAACTTCGCGCTTCGAAAGGTCGGTGACAACATAGTGGTTACTAGTAACCTAGTAACCACAAAAAGCAATAAAGTCAGTAAAAGACACGCATTCCACAGTCCATAATCCACAGAAGTCCAGTCCCGAAGTCCAGTCCCGAAGTCTAAATTTTTTTATTAAATCTGATGGGCTGAAGTACGACGCTGTTTGGCCGTGTGTTTCTATTGTTCTTTCTTGAAAAAAATCGTGAAATTACTCACCACAGGCAGCGAGGACTGCTCCGATACAGACATTGTAAAGAATCGGCAGTAAAAAAGGGAATAAATTGACAATATGCTTATCAGTGCGATATGTTTGGCATTTTTGCCTCGGAAGAACTCTGATTAAAAATAGCTCTTAGTTTCTTCAGAATCGCGACAAATCCGGCCTCAAGTTGTATGCTGTGTATAAAAGCAACGTTTACCTCGATGGGAGAAATACAGGACTGACTTATACACCAATAAGACCAAATGACGGAAAATATTTGTTATGCGCATGCGTATCAAGCATTTGTCTAATATTTCAATGTACCATAAGAAAAGAAGCAATTTATATTTTAATAATTTAAACAAGATAAGAAGACGTCCGACATGGAGAAGAGTTACTCCTTTCATTCAGTCATTGTACCTGCAAACCACGTTACTATTGAATGTTTTATAAGGCTGTACCACAATGAAGCCAGTCATTCTTGTGAAACTAATATATACCTGACGTGAACGTTACTAATGTGAGTGGGGCTGAGTGGGGCTGTGGGAGACGCTGTCGTGAGACTTCACTAACGATGTTTTGCCGGAAGTGAGAGTAGCCGGAAGTCACCAAACAGGAAGTGTAAAGCTGTAAACCGGAAATGCACAATTTAAAATATGCGTGAATAAATTTGCATGCAAAATCGTGACACAAAAAAGAAAAACGGAGGGCATTTTATAACTCATGCCGCTACGCGCATGAGTAATAATATAATAATAATAATAATAATAATAATAATAATAATAATAATACCTATAAACGTTTTTAAATTATTTTTTTTAAATGCCAATTCAAATTGGCCTATGAGCATGGGAACAGATTTACTGAAACATTTCTAAATCATTTTAATGCTAATTTAAAAATTAAACGAGGCTTACCTGTAAGGTGAAGTTTGATTGTAATTCTACGAGTTATTGGTCAGGAGCGAAGAAGTCACGTGAGATAGCGCGCGGCAAGCAAGCAGTCAGTCTTTAAAGGTCCTAAGGCTCATGGTCATTTCCATAAATTTGAGGGTAGGGAGTGAGAAGAGCACATCACATGTGGCGGGCACGTGACTTCTTCGCTCCTGACCAATAACTCGTAGAATTACAATCAAACTTCACCTTACAGGTAAGCCTCGTTTAATTTTTAAATTCTACTTCGTCATTGGTCAAAGTCGCTACGAAGTCACGTGAGATTTTTAAAGCAAATGGCCATGAGCACTAATACAAGATAAAATACTCTTGTGGTAAAGCAAATGCTTTATTAACATTAACACTGAGCTTTCAAGAGGTCAACCCCAAAGTTAACTGATTCAGTAGCGCTGATTGGCTTGTCATAGAACTTGCTGAAAGTTCCGGCATTGGCCCATCCGGCTGCATCCATGATTGTTTTCACTGAAACATTAGCAGCTTTAGCAGCCGATGTGGAAGCTGCTCGTGTGCTGTGTGCCCCATACTTGTTTATGTCAATACCAGCATTCTCTAGAACCTTTTTTAACCAACGGGCAATTGTATCAGTAGATACAGGTTTGAAAGGTTTACAGAAACTTAATAACAACTGGGTATAGCTCCCTCTGGATAATTTGGTACGATTAACATATTCTGTGAGAACTGTGACAATGCATAGCTTATTATCTTCTTCAAAGGAGCGAAACTCTAAACGTCCCAGGTGTTTGCCTGGTTTAGAGGTTTTAAGCAATTTTTGTATGTAAAATATACAGTTTTTATCAGTAAGTGTCATGTGAGACACCTCTAGAGCATGTATTGTTTGGCATCTTTGTCCTGAGAGGAGCGCAAGCAACATGGTTGTCTTGAGTGTCAACAGCTTTAAGCTTAGGCTCTCCAGAGGGTGGAGCGTTTTTAGATAACACAAGACTGTAGAAACATCCCAGATTTCTTGGTAACGAGGTAAGGACGGTCGGGTGGTGAAAACACCTCTAAGGAACCTGGTCACCAGGGGATGGTTGCCAAATGTGCCACCTTCAGTGGGAAAGATGACAGCGGACAATGCAGAGCGGGCACTATTGATTGCACTGTAGGAAAGTTCCTTTTGGTACAGGTCACCCAAAAAGTTTAGTCCATCGATGACAGATGCTGAAACAGGATTAATTTTCTGTTCACGACAGTAGAGTTCCCATCGTTGTAAGTATGATTTGTACTGTTTTTGGGTTCCCGGCTTCCATGCTTGTAGGATGACGTCTGAAGTTGTCGCTGAAAGGCCCTTGCTTGTGAGATGGTCCCGGATAAATGGCACAAAAGAAGCTTTATTGTCTTGTGTAGTGGGTGAAGAAGGTCTGGGTTCGATGGTAGGCGTAAAGTGTCCTTTTTTCTAGGGAGAATAAGAGGTGGTGCAATAAGCATATTAGCAAGGTATGGCCACCACGGTTGGGTAGGCCAGTGGGGTACAACAAGAAGGCCTGTTGCTTTGTCTTCTTGCACTTTTTTCAGCACCTTCTGAATTATACAGAATGGGGGGAAAGCATAAAAAGAAAAATTGGTCCACTGTATATGAAAGGCATTCACAGCATACGACCCAGGGTCGGGTTGATAGGAAACATATCTTTCACATTTGTAATTCAGCCGAGATGCGAAAAGGTCAATGTCCGGCTGGAAATGAATCTCAGCTATCGCCTTCTGAAACACAATGGGATTGAGGCTCCATTCAGTCTCCCTTCGTGTTTTTCGTGACTCAGCATCTGCAGCAGTATTGTTTATTCCTGGGATGTGGGAGGCAATAAGCCAGATGTTATGTGTTATACACCACTCCCAGATATCAATAACTAGCCGATTGATAGTGTTGGAGTGACACGTTCCCATTTGGTTTAAGCATGCCACTGCCGTAGTGTTATCAATAAGGACAGTGATTGATTTCCCTGATATTACATCCAAGAAGGACCTTAACCCTAAGAGAACTGCCTTTGTCTCTAGGTAGTTAATGTGATTTTTTGCTTCATCTGCAGTCCAAGACCCGCCTGTGGGAGTACCCTGACATGTGCACCCCCACCCCGTTTTTGAGGCATCAGTAGTCATAGTTACTTGTGGTGTATCATGACTGATTTGGTTGAAAGCTGTCTCAATTGACTCAATCCACCACCGAAGGTCACTGATCGCTTCTGGTGATAGGGACATAGGGCTCTCAAAGTTACCCTTACACTGCTTTAGGGCTTGGGTTTTATCAATTTCAATCCATCGATAATGGAGGGCCCCATACATTACACCAGGGAAGCTGGATGTGAGAAGACCTAAGACCTGTGCTACTTGTCTTATTGAAGGTAGAGCTGTATCCACAAGTTGTTTACAGGCATTTTTAACTCTACATGCCTTTTCAGGCGTAAGAGAAATTCTCATCAAAATAGAGTCCAAAATGAAACCCAGAAATACCAATCGTTGTGTGGGAACCAAAACAGACTTTTCAGGATGCACTACAAGTCCCAGGTTGTTAAACATTGTAACTGTATCAATAACATTTTGGACACAGTGATCATAAATATCAGCTTGCAAATATGAATCATCAATGTAGGCAACTGATAAGTGACCCATTTGTCTGAGCGTGGAGTATACAGGCTTAAGGAGCTTGGTGAATTTTCTGGGGCAAAACGCTAGTCCATTAGGAAAGCAAGTAAACTCATACAAATTGCCCCGCCAGGAAAATTTCAGGTATTTCCGGTCCTGTTTGGCAATAGAAATAGAGTAGTACGCATCCTTTAAATCAATGGATGCCATATAGCATCCAGGTTTCATCATCGCAACAGCAGTCCAGATCGTATCCATTTTGAAATGGTGGTAAACAACGTACTGATTCAACGATTTCAAATTCAAAATCATTCGATATGAGCCATCTCTTTTCGGCCGTAAAAATACAGATGAAATAAATTCACCCTTCTCGTGTTTCGACTGCTGAATTACGTCTTTTCCGAGCAGTGAAAAAATCTCGGAATCAATAAATTCTGCTTCCTCCTGGGACCATTTTGGTTGGAATGGAGGTTTAATTTGTACAGGAGTTTGGGTAAACTCGATGCTTTGCCCAGCTACGGTTTCCAGAATTTCTGGATCCGAGGTAAGATTACGCCATTGCTCAATGTGGTCAGTAATCTGACCAGCCTGAAAATGTTTGGCCTTAAGCCTGTAATACTCCACAAGACATGGCAGCAGTGAACAATATTCGCTTACCTTGAGTGCTGGTAATACATGAACAGAGGGAATTATTTCCTTTGTTGTTGATCGGCACGTTTCGTGCGAGGGTAAAATGGCTTGCCCTTGTGCTGCCGACTCTGTGTCGGCGGCGCTCGTGATAAAAAAGGCCTGTTGTGTTGTTTACCATTCTGGTTGAAGTTTTGACCATAATAGGTACGCCTCGGAGGATGAGTGGAACTTGTTGTGTTGCTAATCTTGTTGGTAGCTCGAATGTGGGTCAACTGCGTCTGCAGTTCATCGCCAAATAGGAGCTCTGTCACAGGCACGTTCGCCGAGCAAAGGTCACCATAGTCCTTGTGAAGGTTTGGTTTGATGTCTTCACGACGAATCTGAGAAAGCTCAAAACTGGCATGGCCTAGCAAGGCTATAGCATCTGTAGTCATTACTACAAACTCGTTAAATTCTTCGGCAAAGGTGCTATTAACTTTAGCTTTCAATTTAAGCAGTAAATCTGTGGATTTCACAGCGATGTGGCCAACCTTAGTTATATTTGTCTGAAGGCGGGAAAACTTAAGATCTTTCCCTCGTGCTGGCCTTGGAAGCTTGCTCCAGATCTCTTCGTTGACTTTAGGGACAACGACCTTTCCACAGTTAGCTGGGCGATGGTATTTCTCTACCTTTGCTTTCAACTGGTCGTCGCTAAGTTTGTGTAACCAGCTTTTATTGGTGACGTTTGCCAGCTTTTCTGAGACCGGTGCAGCGGTTCGCTCGGCCTCGTCCAGTGATTGAGCAATATCGTCAAGCACGTCGTCTTGACTCTCGCCCGTGTTCAATGGCTTATCGTGGGTCGGTTGGCCCTCAGTAAGGAGGTCATTTACCTCAGTAGAAACACCTGATTCAGGCGAACTACGTAGCCTTTTAGAAGCAGATTCTGCCTCATTGCCGTCGTGGTTGTCCATGTTGTGAATACGTTTGAGCGATTCGCTCACTGCGGCCATATTCGAGTTTAAACTGGTCAGTACCGGTGTCAACAGCCGCAAGAGGTTGCCCTGTTGAGCATCCGATCGATCGTCTGAACTTCCTTCGGAGAGAAGGGCGGTTTCGTCTTCTGGGGAAATGTTGTCGTCCATTTTAACTCGGAGGCCAACTTTCGTCGGCCTGACTACTCGATAACCGAACGCAAACTGACTGCTTGCTTGCCGCGCGCTATCTCACGTGACTTCGTAGCGACTTTGACCAATGACGAAGTAGAATTAAAATCAAATCACCGTTTTCAGCTGACATTATTTTATTGTTCATTCGTCTCAAGTTTAGACTGCAAAGGCGCGAAGCGTCGAAAGCGTGGATCCTCCTGCGCAACGCGCGCGAGCCTCTCATTCTCCATATTTACACTCGCTCCGGATCCTGACCAGTGATACCACGCAGCTCTTAACAACCTCTAATTTCATTAGTGATACTGGCAGCTCTTAACAACCTCTAATTTCATTAGTGATACTGGCAGCTCTTAACAACCTCTAATTTCATTAGTGATACTGGCAGCTCTTAACAAACTCTAATTACATTGGACCTGGGTATCACGCAGCTCTATTGTTTTCAGGGCAAGGGTCCATTGTTGAGTTGTTTGTTCTACTGTTTTCTCAGCAAATCAGGGAAGACCTTGTAAGAGCTACGTGCTGCCCCCGCTCCAGACCTTTCGTTCAAAGACCACGCGCATTCCTAAGTTATATACCTTTGTGCAAGTAGTGACTTGCATCGGAAAATACAATCTATAAACATGATAAAGCATTTTAATTTTGCACCGAACTGTCCTTTGTCAGCTCAAATGAGAAGCTGGTATATTTGGAAGACTGCGATGATTTACAACACGAACTACCTGGATGGTTTCCGACATTTATCTCCGATCAGAAATAACCGCTATCAAAACTCAAATATTTTTTTACTAACGCTCATCGCTCTGATAAAAGACTGGCGTCATTTTACTTACAACAGCGGCTGAGATCAAAATTCTAAACAAATCAATCAAATTTGATTCTTCAAAATCAAACAGACATACGAAATTACTGCTAGAGAACTTTCATTTATAAAATGGTCTCATACTGTAGGATTTCATCCACATACTTCAAAGCAACAGTGAGCCATCTCACATGACTTAAGTTTGACCTCTGCCATCACTAGTAACTGAATGGTTAAACACTTTTCAGTGAAATCATTACCAAGAGTATCCGCAGACAGAAAAGCAAGAGAAAACCCTGTTACGACAATGTTGATTTGTTTCCACAGTTTATACAGACAACTGGTGGCTAAAAGAGTTTCACTAAGGATTCAACTTAGAGTCACAACTTAATGGGTTCAACGTTAAATATCGTTCTTTTGCTACTGTATAATTAGTTTACAATGGTCTCAATCGATGGAAATTCGTTCATGGTTTTCATTTCGTGTCCCGATGGAGTTGCTCCCTTTTCGACATCAACATTGGAGGCTGCGGAAAAATAAAACTATGGTCAATGTTTCAAATCGGCGTTGTGATAGTCGCCGACACTTGAGGAATGTGAATTGAGAGATTTCTTAAACTCTCGACAACTAAAAACACCTGAGTACAAAAGTCGACAAGCTAAGAGTCGCGGGAAAAAAAAAAAAATATATATATATATATTTATAAAATGCTCAAGGAAATGCGCGCACTATGATTGGTTAAACCGAGTTCATTATAACTCGATAAAGCACGCACGTGACGTAAGGTTCATTTTAACCGTTTTTATTTTATAAAAGAAATAAAAAAAACTTGTTCCTCGTGCATTATTGAGTTATATAGGCACTTGGGAAGAAGAGAAGTGCAGAGAAGAAGAGAAGTGCAGAGAAGCACGAGCCTTTGGCTCGTGCTTCTCGCACTTCTCGAGTGTTCTTAAAAATTCCCGATAAACCAACAAATATACTCAATAATCTGAGACCAATCTCCTTACTAAATACTGATTATAAAATTGCAACAAAAGCAATTGCCAAGAGGCTTGAAAAGATTCTCCCACATATAATAAACCCCGACCAAACAGGATATGTTAAAGAACGTTACATCGGAGAAAATGTAAGACTCATTAGGGCCATTTATACGAGAGAAAATAAGACGCGTCTTATCTAAGACGCGACTTAAATAAGATGCGAAGTGTACCATTTATACGTTTGCGTCCAACATAAGACGCGAAGATCACGTATAAATGGTTCGCGTCTTATTTTTGATACGGCGCACTTGTTGTTCACGTCTTATTTAGGACGCGAAAGCATTTATACGAGGAAGTTCACGTCTTATTTAAGACGCGGACAAAATAAGAACAGCTGAAAACCCTGTTCTAAGATAAGACGCGTCTTATTTAAGTCGCGTCTAAAATAAGACACGAATGCTTATTTTGTACTGTTTATACGATCGGTTCGCGTCTTATTTAAGTCGCGTCTTAGATAAGACGCGTCTTATTTTCTGTCGTATAAATGGCCCTAATAATGATATGATTAAGTACACATCGAACAAAAACATCCCTGGAGTTGCTATTTTTCTTGATTTTGAAAAAGCCTTCGATTCAATAGAGTGGAATTTTCTTTTCAAAGTCCTTGACAGGTTTAATTTCGGACATGATTTTAAAAACTGGATTAAAGTATTCTACAGTAACATTTCCAGCTGTGTAACCAATAATGGTTATGCGTCAGAATTCTTTAATCTACAACGGGGCGTAAGACAAGGATGCCCATTATCCGGCATGCTTTTTGTATTAGGCATCGAAATATTAACTCTTGCAATTAAGAATAATCCCAACATTGAAGGTATCAAAGTAGGAACACAGGAAATAAAAATTTCTCAGTATGCCGATGATACAACCTCATTTTTAAAAAATCTTAATTCAGTAAAGGAACTCTTAGACATCTTAGGAAAATTCGAAAGATGTAGTGGTTTGAAAATTAATCCTTCTAAGTCGGAGGCATTGTGGTTGGGCAAATGGAAGAATAGAAAAGATACTCCTTTTAGTTTCAGATGGCCAGATGAATCTGTTTATGCTTTGGGAATACATTTTTCTAACAATGAAAAAGTGAGTGAGCAATTAAACTTCCTCAAAAAGCTCAACGACTTACAAAATACTTTAAGCAGCTGGAAAAGAAGAAAATTAACATTACTAGGTAAAATTAATATTGTTAAAACGTTAGGTCTTTCAAAACTCGTCTTCAATGCATCTGTTCTGCCTGTCCCAAATACTTTTTGTGAAGCAGTAAACAACATAACATTTAATTTTATTTGGGACAACAAGAAACCAAAGATTAAAAGAACTACAATTATCGGTGAAAAAGAAAATGGTGGTTTAAACATGATTGACTTTACGTTAATGAATAAAGCACTAAAATGCGCCTGGGTGAAACGTTTCAAATCAACGAGAAAAGCAGCATGGAGAATTATTCCTGATGCGGCCACTTCTCAAAAGGGAGGTTTCGATTTTCTACTGTCGTGTAAGTGCACTAGCAAAGATGTTAATATCAGAGATTTACCGCCTTTCTACGAAAAGATCTTACAATATTGGTATGAACTAAGAGAAGCTGAAAACACTTTTCAAGATAATGCTTTAAAAACCGTAATTTGGAATAACCGCGATCTTAAAGTTAACAACAAGACTGTCTTCTGGCGTGCCTGGTTTGACAAAAACATTATTTGCTTAGACAGCCTGCTTGACGAAAATCTAAACTTTTTAACGCATGAAACATTTCTCGCAACGTATCAAATACAAACAGATTTCTTGACTTATTACGGTCTAATTAACGCAATTCCTGCAGAGGCTAAAAAATCGATCAAGAAACTAAAAACTCAGCGAAATACTTCAAACCAAGTGTTTTTAGATGTCAAAAACTTCACAACCAAAGCCGTATACCAAAAACTTGTTAAACACACGTTCAAAGATCCCACGTCAAAGCAACGTATTTTAGATTATGGAATTGAATCAGAACAAACGACTGACTATTACAAACTTGCTTTCACTATTACAAAGGAAACTAAACTAGTAATGTTTCAATATAAGATCCTGCATAATATAGTTTTTACAAAAAGTAAGTTGTTCAAAACAAAGCTAGCAGACAATAGCTTATGTTACTTATGCAAATCAGGAACTCAAGACCTTAAACACATGTTATTTCTCTGCCCTATTGTTGCTCAATTCTGGGACTCCTTTAGTGAGTTATACAAAGAGTATATGCCCTCAGCAATAGAGCTTTCTATTGTCAAAATCATGTTTGGAATTCTTAAAAGAGACAAGTTTGACAGACTTATCAATCATTTAATTCTTATCGCGAAATATTATATTTATTGCTGTAGTGTTAAAGAGGAGCCATTATCTATATCAACGTTCCAAGCCATAGTTGTAAGTAAAGCTGAAATTGAAAAACGAATTGCAACTAGGTCTAACTCTCTGACAACTTTTTATCATAAATGGAAGCCCTTAATAGACGCAAAGATCATACAAAAGTAAAGATTGCTCTGTAAGCGAACATTTTTCTCTTGACCCCGTACTTGTTCTTTATCCTTCTTTGTTTGCTGTGTATCTGTGTTTTTAGAACTATAATATGTAATAAATAAGTATATCCAAATAGCTTGTTTTAAGTTGTAACCTTGTATTGTTAGTTGTTTTGTAACTTTTTTTGTTTATTTATGTACTTTATAAATTGTAAAGAGTTGTTAACACTAATAAAGTGCCAAAAAAAAAAAAAAAATTCCCGCGTGCTTTATAACTCAATAATGCACTCGGCACGTTTTTTATTTCTTTAATATATATATTTATAAAATGCTCAAGGAAATGCGCGCGCTATGATTGGTTAAACCGAGTTCATTATAACTCGATAAAGCACGCGCGTGACGTAAGGTTCATTATAACCGTTTTTATTTTATAATAGAAATAAAAAAACTTGTTCCTCGTGCATTATTGAGTTATATAAACACTTGGGAATTTTTAAGAACACTCGAGAAGTGCGAGAAGCACTCGCCTTTGGCTCGTGCTTCTCCGCACTTCTCTCGTGTTCTTAAATATTCCCGCGTGCTTATATAACTCAATAATGCACTCGGCGCGTTTTTTATTTCTTTAATATATTATATATACATACGGCATGAGATAATGGTTTTGCTGCATTAACAACTACTATAATAGGGAACTGAAGCTAGTTTCAACTATGTTTAGCTACAGATGACCCGGAAAGAGACGGATGCATCTGAAAAAAATTAATTGTCAAATTTTTTCAAGTTCTTCCCATGTCTATTGTAAAAATTGATAAAATCTGATTACTCTTTTTCTTCCTTCGACGAATCACTTCATATTTATCTCTTGGTACGTTTTTAAAATACCATTTCTTGCAAAAGTTAAGGTACTTCGTTACATATTCAGTACTAACTGAAATGTGACCAAAAACAGCAAACAAATCGTGACATATGATCGACCCTTTAATTATAAAGCTCACGTTGACCAACGTTTTCACAGGATCTAAAGCGGTCTGTGTGTCAAAAAAGCGGTGTGATCAAGCCAGGTACAATAGCCATCTTATGCTGTGTTTACTCTATGGTGAAACATGTTTAGTCTGATCACGAATGAAACATGTTTCACTATGAAAAGTGTTCTCATGAGATGGCGCATTTCTGAGCATGATTGAAACAGCTTCACGAAGTACTTTCGTCATGTAAGCCTGATGAACAAGTTAGGCAAATGTTGTCTCCTTGTTAAACACTTCATCGCCCTTCGTTTGCGAAGAGCTTGACGAGTGAGATTAACCACAAAATCATACAACAGCAAGTTCGAGCTCTACTTGTTTCCATTCATGTGTAATTATAAAGATTTTATGCGAGCTTATACCTGATTCGTATAAATTGAAGAACCAGGCGCGAAACGTGTTTGAAATTAACAACTAATCAGTGAGCAATGAAATTACAAGCCAAACATGTTTACGGAAAATGTGCTTCATTATTAATCATGTGCATTCTAAACATGTTTCGGTGCTGATGTGAACAACAACAACAACAACCTTTATTCATGTGTCAAATCTAAAATAGCAGTTATACAACCACTAACTGGGGACACTAAATACTACCTAAAAATATTTAAGAATTTAAAATAAAACTATATATAACATGTACAATTTAAAATCTAACCTAAGTCTTACATAAAAGGCAATTGTCACATTTACTATCAGTCAATTTAGAAACAAGGTCTATTCTACGTATGTAACATTTAAACGATGATATGGATGTCAGTTCCCTTACATTTCTTGAACACATCATCAGATCAAGACAAATACACACCTGTATTTTTTTTTCCATTTCGTGCTCTTAAGCAAGTTTCCCACAGAGTTCCGATTATGAGGATAATAAGAAGGAGTCCCACGAAGCCACACAACAAATAATCAACAAATTTCATCCGCTCAGGTCCCGTAGCCCTCTTAACACTCTGAAGGTACTTGCCACTATTGTGAAGTTTAAAGCAGCGCACCTGTTGTGAATGAAAGAATTCGAATGCATAAATTATATAATAATTAATGACTAATTAGGAAAAAAAACTGAAAAAGAGTATGGTCTTTTAGTGCTTATATATAGCATTGAAACAATAGAATATTTTTGGAGAACGCAAGTTCAAGAAGCAAAATTTAGCTTTCGCACCAGAATTCTATCTGAATTCTATCCCTATAAAGCAAGTTTCAACTACTAAATCACTTGGGATTCTCATTGATAATAACATGGCATGGCATAGTCATATCGACAAACTATCCAAAAAGGTTGCCTCCGGCATTGACACCATAAAGCGAATTAGACCTTTTGTTCCGCCAGAAATACTACATTACATCTACAGTGCCTTGGTACAACCCCATTTCGATTACTGTAGTACTACCTGATTACTGTAGTAACTACCTAAAAAGGAGCTTTAGCTATAGAGATGCAACTCTCTGGAACAGTCTGCCCTGCAGTCTTAGGCAAGTGAAATCTCTAAATCGTTTTAAGCAATTGTTAAACTTTTATTTTTGTTAATTAAGTTAGATACACGGCATTCATGGAAAACAGGTATAGTTTAGTGTAATTTTGAATAGTATTTTTAAGAGACTCTTAGATATGTATTTATTATATTATTAAATATTGTTATGTAGTTATACTTTACATGTAACAAAAAAACCCTGATGAATTTTTTACCGTGTTAAAAAAAAGATTTGAGATTTGAGATTTGTCAAGCAGGAAAATTACATATACATGTAACATACATCAGGCATTGGAAGAGAGGTTAAGGCGACCTCTCTACAAGTCAAACTTTGATCTTAGTCTGATATGACTGCTTAACTTAAAGCCGGGGCACTGAGTCACCACTTTTTTGTGTTACTTTAAAAAGCCCAAAATTATTCTACTAGTGGTCTAAGAGTAAAAATCAGTGTTTTGGGCTGTAGATGGCCAGGATGGAAATGGATTGCCATTTGTTTTAAGTTCTTGGAAATCTCGCTAAAACTCAGTATATGGTTGATCAGTTCTCTCTTCGAAAGTTCACTTTATAAATTCCTCTTAGTGTTCGTTTACGACAAAGGTAATTAGTTCTAATTTGTGACCGTTTTGACCCCAAAACATCATGTTTTTGTGTCAAAATCCCCATGATAAAGCTCCTTTAACCCGGTTTTCCTCCTGGATGGGATGCTAACCTGAAGTACCGGGTATGTTCGCTGATACCGATTTATACACTTAAGTGGGGAGGGGTAATGTAGGTCATGGTCTATGGAACTTGAATGACACGTCAGCCATACTCGTACCTCGTCGCTATTTAATATTTGATTTTGAGCGGGAAGAGATTGAATACAAGTGAAGTGAAGCGCGCGGGAACTTATGGGAAGGGCCGAGAGAAGATAGCGATTGGCCGATTTTTTGATCTCGTATGGCGGACAAACTAATAAACGAAGGTTGCTCTTTTGAAATTTTGAGAAAAGAAGTTGCATTTTCTTAATTGACAGTTTATTCGTGGAAATTGTTCGAGCTCCTTGATCACGTTAAGCTCAGTCGTAAATGAGCATTACACGATGACTCAAAAAGGACAAATCTTTTTCGTTAGCAAGAAATCAGCTGCAAGTATCACCAAGAATGAGCTGCAATTAAATAAAAAGCATTTTGGCACGAGTCTGGACAGCAAACAAGCCTTGAGCCACCAACCGTCGATCAGGTGAAAGTCTAGAGTTAACCACTAGGGAATCGCGTCTATACTCTTTAGAGATCTACCTAAATATATAACGGTCCTACGTATACTTATTTGATGTTTAAAAGCATCATAGAATTCCTTTGTCTGCTTTGTGTGTGAACTAGATACCGGGATATATTTTTGGGCTTTAATTACAACACAGAAAATGTTTCCTACATCTGGAGATCTGTTTCTGGAATCGTCGTTTCCACGAATTTTCTGCGCCATTGGTTTCAAAATATCTGGGATCACCACATTCCCATGTTCTTTGTCGTTGTAGCACGTCGGAACTGTATCTGTATCTCCACCATCACCACCATCATCATCATCATCATCATCATCATCACAACCATCATCGTCATTCATGGTCATCCTGTCGATCAACTGTGTCAAATTGTCAGTAAAGTATCGCAAATCGCTTGTTTCTGGTATCCGAATGTCTACCCCAATGTTTGGTGCGTGAACACCAACATCGACAACCATGTATTTGGCTTCTTGTTCGCAATCAAACAGCCAAATGTGGTCCTCGCTCCCGTTTTCAAGGCCGCCCAAAAGTTCCTTTTGTGTAGAATATTCTGCAAGGGAAAATTGTACGAAACTCTAAAGAAAAATTCCCCTTCTTTTAAATGCTTTTATGACTATTCACTTCAAAATATATTTTACACTTTGATTATAATGTAAATACAGTGGAACGCCGTTATTCCGGTCACCAAAGAGGCACGAAAGTGTGCCCGTATGAATGGGGTGGCCTTATTAGTGCATGAGGTTCGCCTAATTCAAGAAAATGTTTTGCATCTGAGTAACATCCCAGCATACAGGACTCGGTTCTTTATCCTCCTCCTTTTCACCCACCTAACGCAGTATGACACCGAACTAATAATGTAACAAAAATAATTTTTACTGGAAAAGGCCCATGTGTGGGGGATCCGTTCTCTTATATTATTTTCTTTTATCCTGCTTTTCCTTCTGTTTTGTTCCCATCTCATCTAGGATCCTGCCGACAACTATGGTCCACGTACTTTTCAGTGAACCTAAATTTTAATAACAACTTATTCAGTGGCCGTATTAACGGGATGGTTGTAAGGCGAGGTTGCACTGTATAATTTAAAAGCATTAGTATACACCTTAATCTAGATATTGTAGCGCTCCGATTTGTTCCTAAATTGATATAAAAAAACGCGTAAACTTCCAATCCGATAACACACTGTATTTTCTCATTCACGATCACAACAACAACTGCGCATGCCTCAGAAACAAGACAAAACGCATGCGCTACACAGCTCCCCCTTAAATTAGCACTGTCCTCAGTGCCTTGCGTCTACATGCCCTAACTGCAACTGAACAAAACCGTTGACCTACAAGTATTTCTCCAATGGCCTAAGGGCCGCGTATTGAGTCAAACAGTTACTTAGTGAAAACAACTCCAAAGAAATTTAAACAAAATAAAATGTTGTTCTGTAGTCTTTTCCCTACTGAGCTCGAGAAAGATTCAGTTCAAATCTCATAAAACTGGCCCTATTAGAATACGACAATATTACATCCTTGTTCTTTTAACATCAACTTATTCAGTTCTTAACGTGGTGACCCATTCACCAAAACCTTCAGGGGCCTTCACTTTCCTTCTATGTTGACCTCTCTGCGTTTCTTCCATCACCGTCTCTGGCAATTGATCCTTTTTGACGGTCATATCAGCTCTAACGTCCGCACCCAATTCTGTGGTTCCACAATCTGTAATACCCTTGGCGTTCTGCACACCATCCTCTTGCTCGGTTAAGCGATCATCCTCTCTGCCTTGTACCTCATCCCCTGAAATGTAGGAGTCGGTATTGGAATGGTTTATACTCGATTCTCCTTCAATAGGCGTGGTTACTCTTTCGTCAACAACCATCCGCTTTGGAGCAGCAAAACACTTTGCGAGACTCCGGGTTCACTCAGCGAAGAGGAAACCCGAGGAGATATCTAACTCTTTAGTGGTGGTCCCAGATAAGGTTTCAGCCGATCTGAATGTACCACTTTGGGCCTGGCTCTCTGTGTTCTTTGGATGCGATAAACCACATCTGACAAAATAGCAGTTACCAGGTACGGTCCCTCCCAGGGGCAATGAAGTTTCGGATTTCTTCCTTTCTTACGACGCACTTGATGCAACCACACACTGTCACCCACTTCAAAGGGTTTCCCAGCCATCTTCTTGTCATAATTTCGCTTCTGGCGCACAGCAGCTTTCTTCAAGTTTTGACGTGCAAATTCATGGGCCATAGCCAACCTCCGCTTCAAGGCTTGTGCGTAATCTGTGACTGGAGTTGGGGTATCAGGAGATAGCTCTGTTAAAACATCCAGGGGCACTTCGATTTTTCTACCTAGCATCAGTTCGTTGGGAGTCGAACCAGTAGATTCATGAACAGACGACCTGTAAGCCATCAAACATGTCGGTAACTGAAGATCCCAATCCCCTTGGTTGCCGTTTAACTTTCCTCTAAGCATCTCAATTAAGGTGCGATTATATCTCTCAACTTGCCCATCGGATTGTGGGTGTAGGGGTGTTGTTCGAGTCTTCTCAATGTTCAGCAATTTACAAACTTTTCCGCCATTACCTTCGATTCGAAGTTTGTACCCTGATCACTATGGAGCTGCCTTGGCACACCAAACCAGCAAATAAACTCAGAAACCGACTTTTCTGCGACAGTAGTGGCACTCTGGTCCGGGATGGCATAACTTTCTGTCCATTTGGTAAAATAATCAGTCACAACCAGCACATAACGGTTTCCTCTGGTGGTTAATGGCAAGGTACCGAGAATGTCCATCGCAATCCTCTCCAGGGGGCACCCACAACATACTGCTTCAAGGGAGCACGACGATTTCGTCCGCAAGTCTTCTTTGCACCGCAATTATGACATCTTGTTATCCATCTATAAGTCTGCGAAGTCAGACCAGGCCAATAATAGCGACGCCGTAAGAACCAAGGGTTTTATTAACTCCTCTATGTCTGGCTGTCGTATGGTTGTGGTGGGCTTTGAGGGCGGTCTCCCTCAAACTCTAGGAAGTACAATTTGGCATGTTACTGTGTCCCCAATTTCACCCTCGCATCTACGACATAGTACTTCATCTCGAAAGGAAAGGCGATCCCACTGGGACCATAGCGCTTTTAACGTGGGACTTCTATCTGACACTTCAGGCCATTTTGGGCGTTCGTTCGCAGACTTCTTCAGCTGCATGAAGGTCTTCAAGACAGGATCTTCTGTTTGTTGTTGCTTTAAATACTCCGTTGTCCACGTTGGCTCCAATTTCACCGCACCACATTTGTTCTCCGGGTAACTTCCTGTAATCCCATCATCTTCTTAAGTAACTGCATGTACCTCTCTTGCTATTTCGTCCACTTCGGTCTGTGTTCCCACTTCACACCTGGGTAAAGGTTCCCTCTTTTTCCAAACCTGGCACCATTTGCAGCGGTCCTCACATGGTCTGCGAGATAGGGAATCAGCATTTGTGTGACGCTTGCCTTCTCGATAATCGATCTCAAAGTTAAGGGTGCTTAAGAAAGAGATCCAGCGTGCTAACTGTCCCTTCCGGTCTTTCGTTTCGAGGATAGACCGGAGTGGGACGTGGTCTGTCCGAACTAGGAACTGGGATCCTTGGAGGTAATGTCGATGCAATTTGGTGAATTCAAAAATGGCTAGCAGTTCCTTTCTTGTAGTACAATAATTCCTCTCAGATTTGGAGAGTGTCCTGCTCGAGTATGCTACCGGCTTTTCGACTCCATCTTGTACCTGGGAGAGTACAGCCCCAATGCCATGATTGCTGGCGTCTGTGTCCAGAATAAATAATCCGTCTTGTTTCGGATAAGCTAAAACAGGAGAGGAAGTGAGTAGTTCCTTCAGCTGATCGAATGCGTGTTGGCATTCATCCGTCCACTCAAAATCCTTGGTTGGTTCTGTGAATTGGTACAGTGGCTTAGCCACACTTGAAAATCTTGGGACGAACCGCCTGTAATATGTTGCTAAACCAAGGAAACTCTTGACTTCAGCTGAACTCTCAAGAACGGGCCACTTTGAAACGCGCTCAATCTTTGCTGGGTCAGTTGCTACTCCTTGTTCAGTCATAATGTGTCCTAAGTAAGAGATCTTCTGCTGGAAAAGACTGCACTTGCTTTGCTTGAGTTAAAGACCTGCAGAAGCAAACCGTATAAGCACCTTTTCTAACCGCTGGAGGTGTTCCGGGAAGGTTTCGGCGAAAACAATTACATCATCCAAGTAGCACAAACAAATCTTCAATTGACGGCCCTTCAATACAAGTGTAATCAATCTTTCGAACGTTCCAGGTGAGTTCGTGAGCCCAAACGGCAGACAATTCCACTCATATAACCCGCTACTAGTGACAAATGCTGCTTTCTGCATGGTGGTAGGGTCCATTCCCACTTGCCAATAGCCCGAGGCCACATCAAGGGTGGAAAACTACTTAGCACCAGACAAACAATCTAGAGAGTCATCTACTCGTGGTAAGGGAAACGCATCCTTAACAGTCACAGAGTTCAATTGACGATAATCCACACAGAGTCTTTGACTCTCATCCTTTTTTGCGACCAAAACCACTGGGGAAGCCAATGGACTGTTAGATTCTTGCACGTTTCGTTCCTTCAACAATTTATTAACCTGTAAGTCGATTTCTTTCTGTTTCCAAGGTGCTGTCCTACGAGGGCGCTGTCGTATCGGTGCGGCACTACCAGTGTTGATGTGATGTTCGATTTCGTTGTTCATTCCAAGGTCCCAATCGTTCATTGAAAACACTTGCTTGTACCTTTTAAAAAGGTTAACTACTTGTTGTCTCTCCTCCTCGTTCAGATTTGCTGAGCTTCTTTCAGCCAGTCCTTTCAATGGTCCAGGCAGTTCGTTGTCGCCCATTTCTAACCCTTGGACTTGAGTTTGTTGGGGCTCCATATTCGATCCATTCACATCCTCTGGCAAGTCTATTTCCCTAACACTAAGTACTGGCTTGGCTAGCGCTACCACTGTATTAGATTGGAGGATCTGTGGCTCATCAGACAGATTCAGGATTCGCGCTGGCACAGTTGAAGCATCTCCGACATTTACTAATGTTCTTGCAATGAATAGTCCCTTTTCTTGTAAATGTGAGTTATTGCAAGGTTCCAAAATACGCAAACCGTGGTCTATAGTTAACAGCGCAGGTACCACTCTTCGTTTCTTGATAGTCACTGGGATAACAACTTCAGAGTTTGAATCCACGATCCACAGATCGGCGAACCATACATCGAAAACTAAGCAACTGATTCTGTGAGTCGTGACAGTCGATTACTTCTCCATTTAAAGTGACAGTTCCTTGAACAATGTCTAGGGTGGCACCGACTTGAGATAGTAAGTCCATTCCGAGTATTACATCTTCAATATCAGCCACTACGTATACAAGACTGGTCATAATTTCTTGACTGTCTAGTCTTAACATGGTGTTTCCTGTACCATAAGTCTTGCTGCTACTACCATCTGCTAGGAAGATGTCAGTGTTCTCATTTCTGAGGGGAAACCTTTGGCTTTGCGGGAGCAAATACTCTATTAGAGCATATACTCTATTAGACAAAACTGTCTTTACTGCTCCAGTGTCAATCAAACAGTTAACACTTTGATCCTCAATAAATCCTTTGGCGTATAAACCACGGGAAATTCCGGAAGAAACCGTTATGCCATGAGGTGGTTGCCCTTTCATCTAGACGTCCCCTCGGGCTGCAGGGAACGTCTGCCTCTCGTTTCCCGGCAACTTACTTACTTCAGGCTCCAACCTTCTAGGAAATTGACAATCTCTTTGGAAGTGCCCTTTTCGTTGGCAATTCCAGCACTCTAGGTTTTGTCGTGGTGAGAACCGGCTGCGTTTTGGGTACGGTGTGGGTTGGGTCTGCCCTCCAACAGTCATACATTTTTGTACTTGATCTGCAAGATTGTGTAAAGCTTCCTTTTGACCAAAGTTCTCCTGCTGTTGAGTTTTAATTAGCTTTGTCAACTCCTCTACCTGATGTGCAAGGTCATTTGTCTCCTTGTAGAAATTTTCCACTGATCTAATTCTTGGTTTTGATGTAAGCCCAGTATCGACAACACGAAAGGCTTCTAATTCACATGCGGTTAGTAAGGCTTCGTCTAATGTCCGTGGTTTGTCTCGCCGAAGTCGCATTCGGTCGTCAACGTCACGTATGGCATCAATAAAATACTGTACGGCAAACCGCTCCTGGGCTGCAGGAACCAAATCTTGATATGCCAAACTTGACATAGTTCTGATATCAGCAGTAAGAGCTTTAAGGGACTCACCTTCCTGTTGTCGGCGATTATGGAGTCTGGCTTGGAAAAGTTCAGCATGTTTTTCCACACCAAAGCGTAGTTCCAGCCGTGCTACTAACTTCGAGTAATCATTGCAATCAGAGTCGGACATCCCATGTAATATTTTTTGTGCTTCTCCACGAAGGGCTGCAGACAAAAAGGCAGCTGATTCCTCCGCTTTCCAACCATTAATAACTGCACATCGATCAAAATGTCGCAAGTAATCTCGTAAACAGGTACGTCCATCGTAGTCATCGGGGAGTTTAATCGGTTTCGTGAAACGGCGACTAAAACTTGTGTTAGGCATCGATCGTGGGTTGTCACCACGAGCAGCGTTCCAAAGATCGTTCACGGAGGAAAAAATACTTGCATTCATCATTGTGTTCTCTTCTTCTTCGCTACGAAACGGATTTCCCGGCTTGAAAGGGTTTGTAGGTGGTGTTTTGGGCGCAGGAGTGGAACAACTTGAAAACAACCCAGAATCGAAGGCATCCATTGCGACCACGTGTGTCAACACGCCGAACCAAACTAACCAAATTGTGACTCCAATTAAAGACATAAACAACAACCGTAGTTTCTTACGAAAAGGTTCTGCAGAGTACACCGCTGCCACCAGTTGTAGCGTTCCGATTTGTTCCTAAATTGATATAAAAAACGCGTAAACTTCCAATCCGATAACACACTGTATTTTCTCATTCACAATCACAACAACAACTGCGCATGCCTCAGAAACAAGACAAAACGCATGCGCTACAATATTAAGCCTTCAGATCTTGCATTATAGTGGCTTTAACTGGCACTCAGCATAGCTAATTACATGTATACAGTAAAGCGAGAAACAGCAGTAATGTCGGCATTAAGAGTGTTCGTGGGGATAATGCATATTGTAACGTTGACATTCAATATGGGAGCACTTGTGTGACTGCTCAACCCCCAGAGCAAGAAAGGCATATCTCCAAAGCTGAGCCGGCCGTTTGTTGTGGTCGAACGACTAAACGAAGTGGTCTAAATGCAGCTGGATCTCAGGCGAAGCCTAAAGTTGTGCATAGAGACAGGCTTTGGAAGTACCGTGGAGAGGTTCATGCCCGTTGGCTCAACGAACAAGCTGAAGAGATGAGGATGATGCTAACATACCACCAAGCCGCCCCAAAAGAGGAGAAGTACCCTCTACGATTAAGAGGCAAGACTTTCCGAGAAGGAGCCACGCTATCACGGGAGAAGGAGGACCTTAGGCGCTCTTGCAGGCGCAGGAAAAGACCACTAAGAAACAGAAAAAAGACAAGAGGGATAAAGTTACAGAATGTTTCTGAAAATTTCGACACCTACAGTTGTTTTCATAATTTCCCCTTATCCAAATTTGGTTCTTCCATAAGCAATTTTGCAAATCCTTCTAAACCAATCAAGGACAGAGGCCCCAAACGGCACTGAGAGCTCTTTGGATCACTCAACCTCAGTCACTACGACAATTTCTAACACTCATTGTGTTTTTTACCGTTGTGGATAACTGACAGATTTTATTATATTACTGAATTGGATTTGATATTGATATCTAGAATAGATACAATGTATCACTATTATTTTTCGCCACTTTTCTAAGAAAAGATATCAATATATCTATCTAAACATGTAAACTAATAATGGCAATACAGCTCTCATCATTGCTGCAGGTATTTTGATTGTACAACGAAGGTATTCGTAAATCGTGCGTTGTGTGAGAGGCTGTGAAAATCAATAAACAAGCCAACTTTGAAATACATGGCGTCATTCACACTGACCAATCAGGTGTTGGCCTTAAAATAAACACGCCACCCCACGCAGTATGACACCGAACTAATAATAGAATAAAAATAATTTTATTGGACGAGGACCATGTGTAGGGATCTATTCTCTTAGTTTATTTTTCTTTTGTAATGACTAATTAGATATCAATTGACAACATAGGGGATACAACAAATGAAATATACCTGTTACTAGTGAGGCTCCGTTACTGTGTTTCTCGAAAAATTGCTTGCTTCCCTTGGGAACGCCAACCTGCGGCAATTATGAGGTATTTCAGTTACAGAATGAACAATCTTACATCAAAGTTATAGAAAACAAATGAAAGAAAAATGTAAATGCTTTGTTATAGTGAACAATACACTGAGCTATCTAGCTATTTTGCAGGCACCCTGTGCACACACACAAAAAGACGAAACAGAGTTTGCAAATAAACTTGGTGAAAACCCCAACTGGCAAGAGCCTGACCAATTGGCTTTTACAAGAATGGCCGCGAACTTGTACTTGGATTTTGCCGTGCAGCAGTTTACCATTTCATTGTTTGTCCCCATGAAGAAGTTTCTTGTCCCAGCGTGAAGAAGACCGTTCCCCTGAAGTTATACACAGTTTAAACCATCCCGGCAGCAGCGAATAAATGAAAAGGTGAGTCGGATATTGCCAAGACTTTTACTCATGGGAAAACTTTGCCAGCTTTTGTCACTTAAGCTGTAATCAACAGCATTCAGAGTTTGCCTGCCATCCATGAAAGAGCTAGAAGAACTTTGAAGAGTGGATGAATTCTTAAATGCAACAGATCAGTCCTTCTCGCGGCAAGGCTCCAGAACTTCATGGCGAAATCAAACCAGACGTTATTTTAGTTATTCTCAATCGTTTCAAAGAACTTATTGTCAGTTCTGGCAATAAGGATCATAAACCCAGCACATGCAAGATGACAATCATCACAACTACAGAAATACTAAGAACAAAGGGACCGTAGCGACTGTAATAACCCCTACAGTGACATTTCTCTACCGAGTAGTGTGGTTGGAGGAAGTAGAGGGAACACCGCATAAGAGGACAGAGCTTCTACACCAGCACAGCCCATCACCTTCACCTACAGCAGCTGAGACTTAGTCGCTTATGGATTGGACTGATAAATCAGACTAGCTCATTCGAAATGCTCCCTCAAGAGAATCATTACCGTAAACGGCCAGCTCCTGAGTTACCGACACTTTTTCCGCTTCCCGATGGTGTCCGCTTAAAGGGACACTGTCCCGCCGAAATACAAAATTTCCCTCAAGTTATTTTCCTGTTATATCATCAAATATTATCAAATATAAAAGTAAAGTCGCGCACCCGAGCCAGAAGGCTCATAACGGCCGGAGCTTAAACCCGGTTTCTATAGCATGAAACGACTAGGAATATTGCTACTCCCCCCTGGATGGGATGCTAGTCCATACCAGCATTTTGTTGCCGGTACCCATTTATACACCTGGGTGGAGAGAGACAGTGTGGAGTAAAGTTTGTTGTCTAAGGAAACAACACGACGGCAGAGACCAGGCTTCGAACCACCGACCTTCAGGTTGAAAGTCCGACGCGCTAACCACTACACCACCGTGCCGCCCACATTATCAAATATACAACTTAATTAAACAAAAAGATTATAGATAACAAAACAGAAGCAATATTTTGGAGTTTAAAGGTAGTATTGCAAGAATGGAACTGGATTACCGTTCAAGAAATCGAAGTTGTCATTCTTGTGGAATTTTGACCATGAAAACACGCGTACAATATATCAGCGATATATCAGCGATACATTATGCGGTATATCGGCCGGGACACTGTCCCCTTGGGGAGCTTCAACTGTATTGATAAATCCAAGAGTATAATTCCATGTTGGCAGCCCCTCTACTGTGTTAACAGGGACACGAATTAACATCGAAACATCTTGCTACAGTACCGTGATCATCAATTAGGAGCGCCGACGAATCAATCAAAGGCTCTTGAGAGCCAACCCGTGAATAAGAAATGCTAACGGGTAACGCAATATTGCGGTAACCTCATGTTTTCACACTGACACGGTTCAATATTTTTTTAAAATTAAACATAAGGATTTTTGACAAACGCAAAAAGAAGACGTCCCGAGCGAGGCTTGAACTCGCGCCTTTCTGCTGTTATTCCGCGCTTTAAACCACTCGGCCACCGTGGGATAAATTTAATTACTTTAAGGTAGATACGCATCAAAACGCGTGTCTCGGTTGAAAAATCCTTTTAGATCGATTTTTATAATGTCCCATAAAAGACTCCAAATGTGAAACATACATCTTTAAGCTTATTGTTGTTTATCTTCGTTTACAACAATTTAGTTATTGTTATCGCTGGATTCACGTTACACATTCGTAACAAAGCATTACGTCACTAAGTTTACGGCTGATGGAAGGAGCGAGTGACTCATTTGCATATCTGTCTCTGTTACCGATAACCCGTTCATTACGCATGAGCGTATTCACGGGTTAAAAACGGTAGAGTCTACCTTCTATAGCTCAGAAGGAGGTCGAACACTTATTGAGAATTATATAACATAATGTCGACACTTAGAATGTTATTTTAAATAATTTTTTAAGTGTAAAAAAAGAAAATCTAAAATCCCCACTCAGGATTGAACCTGTGACCTCAGCTAGGCTTAGCCGGACTTGCACAGCCTACCTTACCACAGTTCCACCTAGCTTCTCGGAATGCTTAGGCCTAAATTTAGCTATATAAACTGCTAACCCCAACCTCAACTGTAAGCTAACCAGTTACTCCGTTATATAAGTCTCAATAAGATGCCCGCCTCCTTCTGAGCTATGGAATCTAGACTCTTCCGTTAAAAACCGTACGCAGGCGTTTGGTTGCAAAATGGCAAAGAAAAAAAAAACATCTCAGCCTCTTTCGAGTTTGGTTTGCGGACGTCTTAGAGGTATAATTTGGTCAACATTAATTGGCCCTCGAAACATTTGCTTTCTTGGACAAATTGCAGGGGAAATGTCACAAAAATGTCTCTTATTTCGTTATAATGGAGGTTTTTGTGACAATTGTTTTTTTTTTAACTGTTCATATTATTTTGAGAAATACATAAAGACAATGCATCATTGTACCTTATTTCCAAAAACGTCATTTAAGGGTCGCATGCTATCGGCGGTCATGGTGGAGGAGACTTGAGCACTTATGAGTGACATTAAAACCAGTCCAATGATCATCCACAGTGAAGCATATACTCGAGCAGGTAGAGATTTAGGAGTCCTGTCACCATAGCTACCAAGGTAATAAGATTATGAATATGCATCAGAGCAGAATTTGATTGGGAAAATATCTTGTGCCACTTATATCATGTCAAACGTACAAGTATTATTATCGATCCAAGCCGAAAATTATTTTCTTTGTTCGATTTTTTCCCTTTGTTTTAGCAAAGGTTTAACCTTTTCACTTCCAGAGTCAATTATGGTGACATGTAAGGTGGTTCTAACTTTTGAGTCTGTCGATGAAATCCCATGATGTGACCACTCAAATGAAACCTCTCGGGCAGTACTTTTGCATGGTAAAAATTTTTTTTTTTTTAATTTTTTTTACTTGACTTGGGAATTAAACGGTTAAATAGCCTATAAACAGGCGAAGCGAACAGAGCATAGTCATTGGTACCCGAAGGATGTCGCTTCACTCGCCGATTTCTTTTAACCCTGCTACTGAAAGGAGCCTGTTCGTAGGCTAATGTTTAAAACAAATGAATGTAAGTATTCAATTACAGAGTCATTGGACAATGTGAAACAGGCTCAGTAATAATGTAGTCATTATAATATTTTTCCAAAACATTCATAACAATTAAGTGATAGCTAAGTAACTTGTCGAGTTAATAGGTATCTTGCCGGCGGCCGATTTCATCGACAGAAAAAAAGATATGGTTTCCGTTTTAGAACACCAAACAATTTCAACCAAAAAATATTTCAAAAGCCGTAGTTGTTTTCATAGTGGATCAGTTCTCAAATTATAACTGCGCTTCAAATGATCTAATCTTCCATCAACTTGGTCCCGCTACGAAATGCAAATTTATTATTTTACAGAAAAACACCGTAGATTATTGCTAAAGATTGTGAACTGGAGACAGCAGGTGTGATCGACCGTTGTACTATAAACACAGCTCATTAACTTTCAGCATGAGCCTTATGTCTGCAAATGAAGTAAGAATAAACATCATTGTCGCGATAATATAACTTTTATCTGGTAAAAGAACATGTTATCCGAATTGTTCTTTACGAACTCCCTTGAAAAAAGAAATGGGTATGATTTTAAATGATGAATGCCTTACCCCGTGGTTGTCATGGTAACAATGGCCCACCACATGCCTTCTTGTACGCCTCTCCAAAATGACTTTGGAAAATGACCAGAGTTTGCTTTATGGTCCTATGTAAAAATAAACACGTATATAAAAATTGGCTCCAATCTTGACAGGCATCTATAGTAGTCAGATGATGAATTACACTAATAAGAATTTTCTTAATCGCTTCTATATGATTTATTTGGAATTAAAATGAAAGTTTAGTCAGTTTTTAATTTAGTGGCATTATTTTCTCCGATCTCCGTGACTGTTTTGACCGTGCGACCAAACCAGCCAAACATGACTTGTAAACCTTTTAAACATAAATGATTGTCCTAATGTAGTGGTATGCTCATTTTTATTTTAATGTTTTTCAATGGTTTGAAAGGATCGTAGCGGTTTTGTGCGATCGAAATATAAATTGATACGAGGAAGATCATACACCGCACATCTAAGAAGTGGATCTGTTTGTATTGTTTTCTTACGTGTTTTAATGAAAAGTTTTTATTTTTATGCGGAAGAATGTATTAGAAAGAAATAAGAGACCATGGAGGTTTGTAATACTCACCAAAAACCAGATGATTATTCCTGACAATGCAGCGGCCAGAAGGCAGAAAGCAAATAGTTTCCAAATTTGAACGAGGGCGTTCAAAGCTCCTGTGCTTGAGGATATTTCTTTCATAGCCAGAACAGGCCGGTGCAGCTTTTTAAATGTTATGTTTGGCCATGGATCCTCCGATATCAGGGGAAGAGAGACATTTATCGTCCACTTGCAACTTGTATCATTCTTAAGCAAGGACGAATTTGTTTTTTGAAGGCAATAATTTGTGATATTGCAGACGGCTTTTTTCCAATACTGTTTACCTTCAGGTAGAAGACCGAAATGAAATTGTTTCCAAGACTTCCAATGAAAGCTCACACATAAGCAATTGCTTTGTCTTTCAGAAAAACAAAGGATGTTCATGTTTAGAACAATAAAAACGAAGCGAATGCTCTTGAACGACATTTCTCAGGGGGCGAGTGTTTCCTTCTTTTAGCCCTGATTATATTCAGTATATTCACACTGGTAACAATACGCATCCACCAATTGCTGAAAGCTCAATATGCAATTATCATTCACTTAAGAAACCAGCCGGCTATATTATGTTTCATTGACAACGAAAAACCTACTTGCGTTATCATAAATACCATACTCAGGTTTAATTCTAGCACAGTCTGAGCCAAAAACATTAAAACCCACCTTTACATAGCCTCTTCAATGTTTTACAGTGTAAATACGCCTGTTTAGTATTGCGGATATACCGTAATTCCTCGATTAAACGACGTAAGCGTTTATTTAAAACTCCGCCTCGTTTATTTTGCCTATTCTGGATTATGCTGATGTGGTGGGAGACAAATCTAATGTGCCAACTGGACAGATCGTCTTAGGGACGGACCATTTAATTTTTGTGTAGGGGGTGGTGGGGGGTGGTGGGGGGTGGGGGTTGGGTGTTGGGCAATTTCTCTTGAGTATGAATTTTTTTTCAGCATCCCTATTTGCAAGAATTATTTTACCAAAATGCTTGAATTTTTTTTTCACCTGCTTTCTTGTGCACGATTTTTTTTCTCTTAGATTTCTTCTGCAGGAATTTGTTTTGGTAATTGCCCAACCCCTCCCCCGCCCCCACAAAAATTAAATGGCCATCCCTTAAACAAAACAAAACATTATTCATCAGCTCCGGAAGCCTTAGCCTGGTCGCAAACGTCTCCTTTTTCTATTTCACACGTGAAGCAAAGGAAATATCGTAGTCTGGGATATGGTGGGATTTTCGGTGTCTAGTCTGGTATAGGGTTGCAAAGGTCAGGTATAGGGTATGGGTTTCAGAGTCCCAGGTGCACACCCCCACCCAAAAATATACATAGTAGTCTATGATGTCATATGGTCTTTAGACTTATATTTGTCTATTCATAAACCAGCAAAACAACAAGCTAAAGGAACACTGTCCCGCCAAAATAAACAAGTTTCTTACTAAATTTTCATGTTATATCATCAAATGCCAGCACTGAATATACAGACGAGTACAATTAAATTGGATAGAAAGAATCTATAGAGAAAACTAGATTGGGGGAGAAAAAGTACTGGATTTCAAGCATGGAAGTGGATCACAGTTCATTATTTTTGATTTCGTCACAGGTGGTCACGAAATCAAAGTTTCCATTCTGCTGATTCTGGCGGAATTTTGAGCTTTTTTAGTCGTTATTTTGTTTTCTTCAGTTTCATTTAAGACAATTAAGCAAGCTTAAAGCGATCTCCTGGCTATAATAATGAAAACAAGATATTTCAGCCGAAACGATGTCCTTTTATAAACCGAACGAAATGGCGATGGGACGACCCCTGGGATGCGAACGATGACGAAATCAGTTATATCAGCCAATTAAAGACTACACAGTAATTATATATTATCGACGTTATTTGTATAATATCCTCACTGCATACTCATTACCTCATCGCGTAAGGCTAAGTTGTGGGAAGCGTTCGCGACTGTTGAGGCAATAGGCATGCAACGAGGATAGGGCATAAAATGCTGTCAACCGCCACCAGGGGAGGTGGGCGGGTCGCGAAATTTGGCCGTCGTCCCGGAGTACGGTTAAAATGACCACGTCTCAAGCGGGACGGCGGAATATGTAATCTATGACCGCAAAGCGTCAACCTCGCAACGAGCGTGCGCGAGCACGGGGGAATCCGAAGACGCAATGAAAACTTCTACGATGAGCTAATTAATTATGCAGTGAGAATAGTTGACGATTTGTTTCTCTGATTATTTCAAAATATCAGTTGAGTGCATACCGTGTAGCATTAAATTTTGGTCGGTTTTAATTTTTGTGGATTTTGGGAATTGCCCTCGATACTCAAAAATAAGTTCCCGCGGGAAAAAAGCTATCGCAGAATAATACTCCGCAAAAATTTACTCCCTTCAGTCAAATATAGGTAACTCTGCTTTTTAATGTAAATCTGCGTTACTGGGACGATATGGGGCGTAAATATGAACTATCATCATTGATTTTTAATAGAAAACAACAGGTTTTTTTTTCAGTAGTAATTACAAAAGTTTCATTTTTTTCTTGAGCACGGCAAGGGGAAGGCGTAGGCTTTTTCTTTGATTTTGTTGTTGCGGCAGTCGTTTAGGACAGTACTTTATCACCTTCAAAGATTTAATAGAATTCAATGAACTGTCTGCCTAAGTACCGTAACTCAACAACTAATAAAAATTGTAAATATTAAGTTTCCTTCCTTGTTAATGTTCTGGGCCGGATTGTTCAACGCACGATTAGGCTAACCCGGGATTAGCGTCAATTTTGGATTCAGTTAAAAAAACTCAACAATGGTAAATTTTCTAATGTTTTCTGCCCTTCAGTTTCGACTTTAACTTGTCTTCACTTCTAACTACAAACGACCTTTTGAAAACATTTTTAAACAAAGAAATGAAATCATCGCTAACTTTTAATCCGAGATTATCATTAATCGGCTTTCGAACAACCGGGCCCTGCTGCTTACACAAAATATCGCAAAAAAAAAAAATTAGTTCCCAAAAGAAAATTTCAGTCATCTCGAACTGCAAAAAATTGTTCCCGCAAAACACAAAAAGTCGGCAATCCGCAAAATATAACTCACGCAAAAATTTCATGCTACACGGAATACACTACCACGAGACCATCAATAATGAAAGTATACGAAACGCACTGTATGGATTGGCCATTGGCGGTTTATTTCATTTAAATTTTGCACTATTTTATGATAAAATCACTGTTACTGTAATACCAAACTCAAATAAACGCCGGACCTCAAATAAACCGGGAGTACCCAAGGAATCGTTTCGTGGAAAAGCCAAACTGATGAAAATTCAAGAAAAATTCAAAACTTCCTTTTGTAAAAGATTGAAAAACAAATGGGAGCATGTTAAAGTACTGCTGAAGAGGTTTAATTTGATTGGTCACAGCATAGAATTTTATCCACAGACTCAAAAGTTAGAACAAATGATACCATGCAAAAGTACTGCTGAAGAGGTTCATTTGATTGGTCACACCATAGGATTTCATCAGCAGACTCAAAAGTTAGAACAAATGGTACCATGCAAAAGTACTGCTGAAGAGGTTTCATTTGAATGGTCACACGATAGGATTTCATCAACAGACTCAAAAGTTAAAACAAATGGTACCATGCAAAAGCACTGCTGAAGAGGTTTTCATTTGAATGGTCACACGATAGGATTTCATCTACAGACTGAAAAGTTAGAACAAATGGTACCATGCAAAAGCACTGCTGAAGAGGTTTTCATTTGAATGGTCACACCATAGGATTTCATCCACAGACTCAAAAGTTGGAACTGCATTACATGTCTCCATAATTGACTCCGAGAGTGAAAGGGTTAAAAGAGAGAGGGGGGAACAAATTTCTCAGTTGCTTCAAGGGAGGGGGGGGGAGTTACTAGGGGATTTATGGTATTACATGTATGTGAATAATTTCAGTGTAGTTTAATTTTTTTTGACATGTTTTGAATCTACAAACGTGAGAAACCTGAGAAGTATATTAAGGTTACAGTGTACCTTCAGATCGAAAATTTATTGAAATTTTTTTGGCGTTAAAATAAAGTTTACAGAATGAACTTTCATCCAAAAAAAAATTATCGAAAAATAATGAAAATTGACGGAGAAATGACGGTACAACTTTTGTGGGCGGAGTTTGTTTATTAAGCGATATGTTTTTTTGAGCGCCGTTTTCTCAAAGTTAATTTTTCGCTTGTTGAGGACACTTTAAAGAGCTACAACTCAAAGGGAATTTGTTCGATTTTCCTTAAATTTGGACAGAAGCTAGGCTAACATATAATCAACAAAAACTTGTCGGCGAATTTCTTAATTCCGAAAACTTTTTCGTCAAGAGCCATTTCCGTGCGATCATTCCAACTTTTTTTTCTCCCCTTTTCGAAAATATTCTGTAACTTTTCACTGCAATTGAATATGGGAAATCGCCGACACGTTTTTTTAGCGCTTCGTGTCCGAAAACCCGAGAACAAATCAAATTAGCAAAATATAATAATCGCTTAGAGTTGTAGCGTTTTAAAGCTAATTCGGACTTTCGAATTTAGACGTCGTAAAAAATTCGATAATTCATTTTATTACCAAATGGTTTCCATATTTAGATAGCCAGCTCTATAAGCTTTAATTTGATATCTGGGTTTAGGTATATAAAGTGTAATCTTAAGACGCTAGAGCTGTTATACTGGAGACACCCCGGAAAGTACACTGTAACCTTTAAAATTTTATCAAATCAGTTGAGATGTTAGTAGATATATATGCTGGGAAACATGTAGTAGAAAGCTGTTTAGAGGACCGAAGTCACCTTAGAAAATGAATTAGACTAAAAACTGTAAAATATCACCTCAAACTTTCGCAACATCGGAAAATTTAACGCGCTTTGTTGTCGGGGGATAAAAATGTGGTTTTTAGGTGCGAAACAAGGGGTCGGTTAGGATTGTGAGACAGGTAAAAGAAGCTGGCAAATTAGGGAGTTAGATTCCTTCCCCTAAATTTGTTTGCTGTTGAAATATTTAGTTAAAAGAACCGAAAGGCTTAAACTGTATTAGCTTTCACGTAGTTTTTTTTTAAGGCACTAAATGTTACGGAAAAACAGTACAATGCCATTCCAGGTGTTTTTTTAAACATTTCTCGTTAGGCGGACCCTGGTAAACCTCAAATAAACTAGCCCTTGCAATGAGCATTGCGTTTATTCGGGGCCCGGCATTTAATCGAGAAAATGAGGTATGACTGTCAATGTCCCTCTTTCTTTCATCTATAGCAATAATGGAAATATGAAATAACTAAAAGTTAAGAAAGCATGCAACACGTTGGAAACGCAAGTACAAGTTACTCCAACAGATTGGTCCAACAAGTCCAACAAATTTTATCCTCTCATAAACACGATCGTTTACATCGCTGGAAAATTCGTCCTAAAGATAATTAGTCAAATTTAACTACTCGTGTGTACAGAAATTTAAGGTAGAATCCTTTCATTAAAATACGTCCCAGTGCGCTGCACAGCAAGCTGTGCGCTAAGGATCCTGGGCAATGGGTGGGACGATCAGATGCGAGCACGAGGAGTCACAACCGTCGAGTTAGTGGTACGAGTAGCAGAAAGAAAAGAAAAAAATGGCCTGGCGCTTAACCTTAAAACCCGCCAAAGCGACAGACACGGGCATTTTATAAGAAACTATTGATATTTTGATTCACTAAATACTCTTACGTGTAGTTATAAAGTGAAGGTTTAGAACAGTATTTCACCTTGAAAGCTAGAGCAGTTTCCAATTGAGTATCGAAAGTAATTTCGGTTTGCTTTGTTTTTGTATTAATACGTCTTTCGTTTGGCTGAAAAAAGAACTCCACTTTCTCTACCAATCTGAAGTTAATACAAAACAATACGATTGCCAGACTTGCTTCAATGCCGCGGTCGATTGGGCTATATTGGATTTTCTTCGCCTTTTGTGATTGGTCAAAGTGATTGATTTTGGTTTAATTGCCTGAAATCCACTCTAATACATGTATATATAATATGAGACTAAAATGGGTAATGCCACAATACGGGAAAAATGAAATATTATCGTACTGATAACAAATATTGAGGTTTATCAAGTTTTCTCTTGCTTAATGTATGTGAGACAACTCTTTCATTACTTGGTTGCCATAAATTAATGAAATTTCTGGTTCTGTAGTCACTTCTGGGGTATTTCTTAGTGTTGTGGAAACTATTGTTCGTTAGCTACTGCCCACTTCAGTGACAATCTTTTTGTTCACAAGATTGGGCTGTAAAACGAGCAGTCTTCACGTTTGTATGTCTTCCCCATCCTCTTTTATCACCCTGACGTCTATAATTGCCTCTTTTGTTGCAACTATTTCTATGTTGCCATTGTCTTGAACATCGTCGGCTAAGGTAAAAAAAGAAGAGAGATTAGAATGACACTATACCACAAGATAATCGTTAGCAAATCGCTCATTGCAAAGAGCGTATTTCTGGTCCTACTTTGGTCAGACACAAAAACAAATGTTCCAAGGAACGAGGACTGACGAATTCAAAGTAGCGACTTCTTTCCACAATTCACGTGTAAGATCACATCCTTCTTTTCTATTTCAGTAAGGTAATAATATTTTCTAAAGAAATGCAAGATTTTCTTCTGTAAGTTATCCGAAGCAAAATCGCAAACTGCAAAGTTTTTCTAGCTCTTCTTTCACTCTTGTTTTATTTCAAAAACGAGCAAGAAAATATCTGTTCTCACAGAATGTAGCCTGCGTAGCTGGCGGGATTATTATACCGGGGTACTGTTTTTTTGGCAGACCCGCGATCGAGAAGAATTGGCGGCGGAGTCGTGAGAAGAATGGGATAGTTTCTTGGTGTTGCGGATGGTGTGATCACCAAATGACGTAAAACAAAAGATTCAAAAGACGCTGAACAATACCCACACCACAACACAAAAGCTAACCAACAATGACTTCCGCAACACCAAGAAACACCCAAGAATGGGGACGATGCCTCGATCTCCCGCAGTTTATCTGTTCCTTAATTTGTCCAGCGTTGCATTTTAATGTGATGATTGTAAATGAACTCGGTTTGAGGTAAAAGATGCATATAAACTGTAATGTGGTTTATAATTAGAGTTTACGTAGTTTGCTCATAATGAAAGATGAAAATTATAGCTCTGAATTTCTGTTTTCTGCTAATTATGTGCCTGTGAACAGTAAGTATGAGTATAGCTTATGTTACCTTCTTCCTTTTGCAGTAGATTATTTGCCTTCATCAAATCCCATACGCTGCCAACAACTAACATCACCACAACAAGCCCAAGAGAAGCGTACAGAGTAATGTTTTGCATGTCAGAGTAGTCGGACTGTTCTCTTTTATAGCGATATCCCCTCTCAATCTGGGAATTCTCATTGCATCGTGGAGTCTCTTCATCATCAAATCCATCGTTGTCGTGGTGTTCTTCCACCATCTCCTTGACACATGTTACCAAGGAAGGTACATTTGTAAATATTCCAACGAAGTGCTTTTCCAACGCCAGTACAGATTGGAAATCTTCGTCTGTATCGTTTTTGTCGCAGCCATGAAGAATAATTTTGTCCAACTTTTTGCTACCTTTTACCAAGTGCTTTACCAAATGTTCCCTGGATTCAACCTCTACCGAAAAGCGTAAAGTTTATGTTATGAACTATCACTTAAACGCGCTGTGTTTGAATTACACCACAACCTACATTGGGATAAACCGATGGAGCAATGGATCAATAGTAATCAATCATTTGATAGAGTGCCTTGTCCAAGAACAAAACTCAACGACTCGAAATCAAGTTATATGCTTGTCGTACATATATACTAAGGGTTTTAAAACGCGGTTTTCCTACCGCTTACAGTGTGGAGTTTCAAAATATTCACATGCAGTTTTAGTTTTTGCAGTATCTTCCAGAATGTTGAAAGTAATATATCAAACACGAGGATGAGGATATCCAAACACCGTCCGAGAATTGGGTTGCAAAAACGAGGCGCAGCCGAGTTTTTAATCCTACTTAGAGTGTTTGTATACCTGATGAAACACTCTTTCGAGTGTTTGATATAGCGTCTCAAACTGATCATTAAATGCGGAGAAAACGAAGGAATAAAATCGCCAAAATCTATGCAAATTAAGACCGGGTTTCCACAAACCCCCGTCAAGCTTATGATTTTCTTTGTTTAAACTTGATGAAGTATTAAAGGACCACCTTCACCCAAAACGCTGTGCGCGCCGTGATCGCTTTATGTGCTGAATTTCGTGTAACACGAAATTCACGCTTTAATGCGTGCAACCAATCAGATCACGCGTATGAACAATGGAGCGTTTCAAAACAAAAACAAGCGGCCGCAACGTCTTTAAGGGTGAAGGTGGGCCTTTGATTTTGAGAAGGTAAATTCCAAAATGGAATGTTTCCAATACAACCCACCTAATCGCGAACTGACGGATTTCAAGTTATTTTAATTTGTTTGTTGCTAGAGGTAAAAATAGATTGAATCCACGCACGCGCACAAAACCTTATTCTGGTTTAGGGTTTCTTTTGAACTTTCTGCCGAGCATTCCCGTCATTGTAAATTACGGTAGTTCCAGATATGCACTGGGCAATGTGTGTCGGCCGAGTAGCACTCATATCAAGTGATGAGATAAAATTATAAAATGTAATTTTTATGGGTGCTGAGAAGGGTGAAACCCTTAGAAATCCTTCTGAACTACAAGTCCAGGAAAGGATATGGGGATAACGGGAATAAAAGGAAAAATCTTTAACGCCGGAGAGAATCGAGCTCACAACCTCTCTCGATTCTCGCCGAGGTCAACTGAGATTTTCCTTTGATTTCCGGCATTCCAATTTAATTCATAGGGCATGTAGTTAAGAACTCCTTGAAAGGGTTTCTCCCTTCACAGCACTCGTAATTTTTGTCGACTTTATATGATAGTATTATAGTACTTTATAGTACTTTATATGGTACCTATTATCATTGCTCCTCTGATCTCTTCTTCAAAGTGACGCAGGCTAAAATAAGGGACTCCAACCTAAAGTAGAAATAAATCAAAACTGCAATTAAGTTTTGGACGACAACGACAATTTCATAACTTAAAGGAGAAATCAGCTTTCCAATTGCGCAGTATCAGATTAATGACGGTACCAACGCCATAAGACCACTACCTTATAAGTTTGAAAGCGAGATCTGTCTATTATTTTATCACGAAATTCTCTTAAAACATAATAAACTAAATAAAAGGCTTGAAAATGCCAATTGCCAAATTGGCCTAAAATACTGAAACAATTGTCAATGCATGATTAGTTTCAAACTAACTGTTTCTGGTAGCTTTTACAAAATAATTACCAACTATTGTTATTTTATTGAGTATAACGAGTAATGGCTGCATTTGTGAAACGACTAAACAAAGCTTATTTAATATATATATATATATATATATATATATATATATATATATATATATATAAATTTGTCACAAATGAAGACGAACCAATACTTTTTTGTCTGACACCTTTATTTCGACCACATTTAGTGGTCTTCTTCAGGGTGATATATATATATATATATATATATATATATATATATATATATATATATATATATATATATATATATTTAGACGGTTTTGAAGGTGCTGCCTGAGCCAACGAAAAAAGTTCACAAAAATAACTTTTTTTATTTTTTTCTCAGAGCGCGAGCGGGCGGAATTCTGCGAATCCTGCAATACGGGCGGAAATTTACGATCTTGCCCGCTCACTCAACGATTCCGCCCGGGTTGCGAAGTTGCATGATTCACGATATTTGTAACTCCGTTGTTTTAAGCTTGTGAGCCCTGGTATTATTGAATTTTCTCGTCAAATATGGACCCAGACGAAAGCTACCAAAGCGGAAGCGAATTTTATTAGCTAGACAAAATATTTAACGACATAAATGAAGAAAACAATGAAGAAACCGACCACCAAAGTTTCACCATGCATGGCTGACATCGGCTGACAAAGATCCGAAAACATGTTAAAGATCCTAACGCTTCAACGAGGTATCAAAAAGACTCAATGAAGAATGAGAGATTACACTAAGTGGATAGAGAAATCAGCCGTAAAATTAAAGGCCAATGTTATTCCTCGAAAAGGCGAGTACAAGTTTGGATTTTATGATTTGTTGATTTTATAGTCTGTTCGGCGTTTGTTGTTGTTTTTTTGCAAAGCGACATTTGTGACTTAAAAAATTACTGTGATTAGACAATCTAGCGCTTGTTTACAAAGGTTTTGACTGCATTTGATTTAAGTGTTCTTATTTTTCCGTTTTTCTTTTTCTTCTAATCGCGATTCTGTGAAATTTCATTAAAAAAGCGTTGCTTAAATTTGTCATTCTAGTTTTGTACGGGTTGTTTAAAAATTCAGTTAATTTATACGCATTTTCGCGATCGGATTTTACGAGATAATTCGTACTTTAACTACATTGCTCGGTTAGTATGCTTATATCCCGCAGTTTTTGCCTTCTTTTATCTAAATTCTGTAAGTTTTCATTCAAGAAGATATGATTTTTAAATAGAATAGCTAAGTTTAAGCTTTCGCACTGCTATGAATGAATTACACTCGACTTTCCATTTGTAGAAAAATTTGAAAAGTTTTTAAAGTTAATCTTCAGTTTTCCACGGCTTCGCTGTAGGCAAGAACATTTCTCTATCCTCACCGCAGGCAAACACAACAGCCGTTTATTCTACCAAGGAAAATAAACTGATAGAAATTAGTTCACTTTGCGATGTAAGTATTTTTGTTTCTGAATGAAAAAGTTGTGGAGACTGACCGAGTTACTTTTTGCACGCGTTGTGTCAGTTTTGCTTTACGCGGCGCGTAAAGACATTTCTTGAAAAGCTGTACTCGAGACCTCTGGCACAGTTTTTTCCTATACGGACCTCCCGGCCGGTAAATAACATATATCTCCGTCTAGAATAACTAATACGACTACTTTCCCGATAAAATACACCTGTTGCTTTTCAAAAATTTCCCGAGAAACTGATTTGGCAATCAAACTTGCAAAAATTACACTAACATATTTGCATAAGGCCACGCGAGTGAAGTTAGAACTATAAAATCCAAGTCTTGTTTAGTTTACATAAAATCGCTTTTCAACCTATGTAATGGATGATAAAACAAACACATAAAAATGGACAACACAATCTTCTTTCGAAAAATGTTATTCAAATCTCCATAAGTTTATGTTTAAAAGCAAAACACGAACCATTTATAGCGCATCGAAGCCGAGAGTGTCTTCGATGAAAGAAATCATGAAACGACTGAATTTGATGACGTTTTATAAACAATTCTCCAAAACTAACAAGAACACAAAGAAAAAGTCAATCACAGATTGATATCAACATAAATCCCCATCGAAAAATGTAATTTGTTTTACCTTTAAGAAATTATTTAAATCTCCGCTTCTTCAGTTCTGAAACCCGAAGTGAGAAACATCTCTCCGCATTGATTAAAACGTATGAAGTTCGTCGAAGCAAGATTTTATCCCTGAGAGCTCTTCTTTTTCCACTATAGCGGCTTCTGAGCATCCCTTAATTAGTATCCCTGTCTTGAGTAGCAAACCGCGAAAAAATGCAGGGAAATAACGACTTTAGTTTTCACCGCTAAACGCAGCAAAACATCAAAGTGTTTACCGAGCTGACGTGACATTCGGCCGTGTAGCCGCGCGAAAAACAAAGCCTCTCTTTGGTTTCAAAATTGCTAAGATCCCGGATGTTGTGTTGCGTCATACGCGAATGTTTTGCGACGTCATACGTGCCCGGGAGACGCTCCGACCGACACACATGACATTCCGCTAGCCATGACCATGAAAAACGACAGGCATAGGTTCGTTCGTTCGCATAGGTTCATAGGTTCTTTCTTTTTAATTTTATAAGTCAATAATTTTTACAGATTTTGATTTTTGAATCTTAGATTTCTTAGTGTTATTTTATTTTATTTTCCACTTTCGATTTTATTTTTTATTATTTATTATTTAGTTACAGGACCTTTTTGATAACAGTTCTTTTTAATAGAACTGATAGGTTATCCTGTTTAAATATTCGCGTTGTTATTATTATTATTATTATTATTATTATTATTATTATTATTATTATTATTATTATTATTATTATTATGGGGCTCCGCAGCGGGCGGCACGGTGGTCTAGGGGTTAGCGCGTCGGACTTTCAACCTGAAGGTCGGTGGTTCGAAGCCTGGTCTCTGCCGTCGTGTTGTTTCCTTAGACAAGAAACTTTACTCCACACTGTCTCTCTCCACCCAGGTGTATAAATGGGTACCGGCGACAAAATGCTGGGGGTAACCGTGCGATGGACTATAGCATCCCATCCAGGGGGGAGTAGCAATATTCCAATTTAAAAAATATCTTAATTACAAAAAATAAAAATAGAAATAATTGATAATTAAAATTCAAAATTCTATAAAATTACAAATTCCATGATATTAAAGAATGATATTAAATGATATTAAAATTATACAATCGAATTATAATAATGACGGCTAAACCAGTATCCATAAAACGCCCTAAGTATAAAAACATATATATAAAAGCAACCGTGTATTTCAAATATCCGCACTAGCTACATTTATTTTACAGTCTAAGGATTGCCCTATCTTGCAACGAAACGGCGTTCGCGAACCTCTAACGCATGCATGTACCGATCATGCTACGGAAACCGGGTTAAGCTCCGGCCGTGTGGGCCATCGTGGCCCGAGTGCGAATTTACCTTTACCTTTACCTACAGGACCTTTTTGATAACAGTTCTTTTTAATAAAACTGATAGGTTATCCTGTTTAAATATTCGCGTTATTATTATTATTATTATTATTATTATTATTATTATTATTATTATTATTATTATTATTATTATTATTATGGGGCTCCGCAGCGGGCCTTCGGCCCGCGAAAGCTCCGCTATAAGGCGTTCCAAGATCCAACGTACTTGATGCCTGTACCATAGACACAATCAAAGTCTTTTGACACAATGAATGAGAAATGGTAATGGAAAGTACCTTTGTCTCCAGAAATGAGTGATGTGTGAACATTTGTTTGTATGTCAGCCCAGATGCAACCTCAGCAGTGAACATTGAAATTATTATCATGCCGATTATCATCCAGAGTGCGGAGTAAATACGGGCAGGTAAAGACTTGGGGGCCTTATCTCCATACCTGTCAACAAAACGAAGGATCAATAAAATACCAATACGAACCAATCAAACGACAACTGCTGCCAGTAGTTTTTTTTTTCTTTCTATTCAGACCGGGGGGGGGGGGGGGGGGGGGTTGGGCGGAAGGTGCCGCGTTGACTATGAACGTTTATAACTTTGGGAGCGTGTAACCAATACCGACCAAACTTCGCTGTTTTTTTCTGAAATTTATCTAGAAACAATTTAACGTAACAGATTTTTGGTTATGACATGTGAAGTGTCCATGGCAACCATGTTTTGACAAGCATGTTTATCCAAATTTTCAATTTTCTGCTTAACGTTGAAACGTTAGCATTTTGCGCTGATTTTGATTAATTTTGACTCAATCCAAAGATGGAGGCAAGTCTGAATGATAACTCAATATTTCCACGTGTTATGTAACACCATTATGTCACGCCAGTCTCAAAAAGGAGGATTTGAGGACCAGACTGGAGTAGAATATGTCTTTATGGTTACGGTTCATTTGAAATTGAAACGGAAATTATTTATTATAAAATGCTCAAGGAAATGCGCGCGCTATGATTGGTCAAACCGAGTTCATTATAACTCGATAAAGCACGCGCGTGACGTAAGCTTCATTAAAACCGTTTTCATTTTATAAAAGAAATAAAAAAACTTGTTCCTCGTGCATTATTGAGTTATAAAGCACTTGGGAATTTTTAAGAACACTCGAGAAGTGCGAGAAGCACTCGCCTTTGGCTCGTGCTTCTCTGCACTTCTCTCGTGTTCTTAAAAATTCCCGCGTGCTTTATAACTCAATAATGCACTCGGCGCGTTTTTTATTTCTTTAATAAGGCGCTCAGCTGCTTGTCCACCAACTCAGATTAAACATCGCAGTGTAAAAGCTCCAAAGACTACTTAGAATTGTATTCATTCTAAGTTTTACTTGTCATCACTAACTTACCCTACAGTCGTCATGGTAACCACTGCCCACCAGGTTCCTTCGCGAACTCCTCCCCAAAAGGACGAAGGAAACTGGGTTGCGTTCTTTCGACGATCCTAAATAAACACACAAACGGAAGTGTTCATGTCATGGTTAGCGTATAATTGGCACTGGAACGAACAAAATTATCTGGCAACACATCGAAAGTAAGACGAAGTCGATTCCTTAGAACGCCATATTATGAAAAAGGCTTCTGATTAAAAAAGCATCATGCACATCATTGCACACAAGTTACCTTTGCCATTCGGTTTGATTGGTGTTTTTAATCAATATGTTCTTAGCATATTTCCCAGACACAGACCCCTTATCTTTCTTAAACTAAGATTCGAGCTTATGTTTTTTAGCTAATGTTTCAAGAAGAAACATTTTCTCGCGAGTTTCCTCCAACTCAGTTGTCATCAACAGCAAGTTCACTATAAACCCATTCCAGCAAAGTATAAATCCAGTCAGGATTGACATCGATCCCTTGAAGCATTTAGGCAAATGTTGGTAGACGGAGAAATAACTGTCATTTGCGACTTGTCTTTCCTTCCGGAATCGGAAACGCAATCGAAATCATAACAAAGTTACGATCTAGTGAAAATCATATAAAACGACGAAGTGGATAAAAAGTGACTGAAGCGGATTAGGAATCAGAAGAAAAAGGAAACCTTCCGATCCTTCCGATTCCGATTCCGTCGAGCTTCCGATTCCGATTGCGACTCCGTTTTTCAATTAACACTTAAACGTAAGGCTCCTTACGCATCCGACTCCGACTCCACTTCCGATTACGTCTCTAGTGGGAACCAGCTCTAAAACAATATAACGTCAAACGATCAAACTATAGGTTTTGCGGAGAACGTGAACACACGACAGTTAACTTTCCTCTCTCTATTTGAACTTGAAAGCCGTCCAGCTCCCAGTCAATTCAGTCACATTAGACAAAATATTAACTGAAACAATTACAAAATAGTTTAAATGAACGAGAATTATATTTTTAGTCACGTTTTCCTCAGTTGTTGTGACTTAAATTGTTTTCTCAGTCTGTCTTCATCTGGTTCGTATCCTTCCTCTTATTAAAATTGGACAGCCATGAATCTGTAATCCTGAGTTTAGAATAATCATGGCCTCAAGAATGTTCACGAATAGCCTGCGTGGTAAGCGCGAGAATGAGGAGCGGAAGAGGGGATTTTGGGTGCGCTCGCAACGCGGAGCGCGAATTGGAAGGTAGTGCCTGCAGCAACGCTATGGGGGTCTTTCTGCATGTACCGGTACCCATGAAACACTCAATGTCTTCTATTGTTTGTGAGGCATTGAATTTTTGGTCTTGTTTTGCATTTGTATTATTGTCGTTCTTTGTTCCTTTTGTTTTACTTAATATGTGCTCCAGCACATGCGGAAGGAACCCGCTATTGTTTTTGCCATTCCGTTCCCTGATTAACATGGAAATGTGAGACTTCTGTGAAACATCTGGCTATTAAAAAAAATTCAGAAATCGTGCCGAACAGAGTTCTCGTATTTATTGGCAACAGAACAATAAAAGAAACAAAAGTTATGCGAAACACTGTGTATCGTGTGGTTTATGATTACAGTTACTCCACTGACAATACCTGACACTTGCTATAAATTAATGTGTCTGCCTGTAAATAACATGGGCGACAGCAAGATATCGTGCATACATTTGTCTTTGTTTTAATACTGAGACAAACTAGCGCCAGCGAATAAACCACCATTCTCTACGCAAGCTGTTTTCTGGTTAGAAGCGTTTATGGATTGAAACATGCAGTTCTGGTATCTCGGTAAGCAAATTTAGCAGCATCAAGTGTACACGCGGTATACTCTTGCGACAAGGGTTTGAACATATCGACGTAAAATATTTCGTCCTGTAGTTGTCACCACGGTGCGACTGTTTTCTTCCGTTAAAATATTTTTGTTTTGTTTTGCCAGTTCTGACAAGCAGGTGTGAAATAACAAGTTAAATAAAATCACTCATTAAAATAATGTTAATCGAGTGCAACAGATCAAATACTTTGAATGACATATAACTGATAAAGTCCAATCATGACCAGCGTATCAAGACCGTGATTGACATATGTCAATCACGATTTTTATGCTCACAGATGAACGTCAAAACGAAGAAGACAATAGCGTTGCTACAGGCGCTACATGTCCCTCTCCCTTCGCGCTCTGCGCTCTCTCGACGAGCGCTTAAAATCCCCCTTTCCCTCTCCATTTCTGGCGTCTGCCACGCTGAGTTATTCACGAATGTTGGCCTTCTCCAGGACGTTAATATCTCCGCCTATTTTCCCAATCGTTGTCAACAATACTTCTTAGACATCGTTACAGTTCCACAGACTTAAAATAATGCTGTGGTCCATAGACCACTTTCATAATGGCGGCCGATTTATTTATTCTTTTATATGTGTGTTAATTAGCCTCACTGGCCTCATTTTAGAGTTAAAATTCTTTTGAATTTTGCACATGTTACCGAGGTCAGTGAGGCTAATTAACATACATATAAAAGAATAAATAAATCGGCCGCCATTATGAAAGTGGTGTATGGCCTCTGAGTCATGCAACACAGTTGAAAAGATGACGATCATTCGGTCTGTTGGGATGTCTAGCTCTTTCAAAACCCGTTTTTATCCCTCAGCCTTCCAAAGGCGGAGCTCAATGTCACACATAAAATTTAGACGACTACACAAATTCTAACATAAACATCTTAAAATTCTATATACTTACCAGCAGCCATATGATAACTCCAGATATCAAACTCCATGTGACGCATAGGATCAGTGTTGGCCACAGTTGTTTAAAAGAGTCGCCAACCACGGTAAACATGGTGAAATATTCCATTTTCTCCATCAAAAATGCCGGTGGGGCCTGATAACCATATACGATCTTTTCTTCATGTTTTGTGTAATATGGGTACATATACTTGACTGAAGCTTTTCTGGAAGATGATGTGCTTTTATTCAAACACATTTGTGACGCCATTTTCAGGAAAAATTTCCATTGTTCTATGTTCCATTTCTTAATCAATAAATCTAATTCACGTAGAAAGCTCACTTCTCTCCAATCTACAGTTATATTGAAGCATTTTCTACGATTTCTTGTATTATTTTTCGGGCAGCTTACGTTTCTACAACATTCAGTAATCAACGTGCTTGTTAGGTCAGTCGGCCGAGATCGGTTTGTGGACACACAAAAGCTCATTAACTGCTCCGTGCAGGAAAGACTGTAAAATTGTTTTGGTAAAACGCATTCAGTAGATTCGTTGCAGCATCGTGTAAAAGCTTTAGTTAGGTTTTGGTTACTTCTGGATGATTTCTGATGCATACAGCAGGCTTCCTCGCACGATCCATTGACAAGCTTCCTTGCATGACTTTCATAGTCTGCTAAAACAACACCGACAAGGATAATAAATACGAGCGAAGTTATACTTTTCATTTTTATCCGAGAAAACGCCATATCGGCCGCATCTTTCGTTGGTGTTCCGCCTTTAAGTGTTTATCAACCGGATGGTGTTTGGACAAACGGATGGTTATCATATGCTATCCCAGAAGCACGTTATCGGTTGCTATATATAGACTTCTGTGTGATTCTGTGGGTTGAATATAAACGGTCGGTGAAGCCAAGTATCAGGTACTATAAAACGTAATGCTCTCTAAGTGATGCAGCAAGGCAGAGCCGAGTTTTCCATCGATCGACATGTACATTGCCGAGTATTCACTATTCAGTCAGAATTGTGGTAATGTGAGCAAAACACGCATTAAATAATTCCACCTGTTTAGTTGACGGAGAAATGGTCATAGCAGTCATCAACGCGTCGCTGCATTGACAACTATTAACGAGAACTAACGTAAGCAATATGCAAATTAATTTAACAAGACAAATAAAAATATGTTGTTCAGTGTGTGATACGGCTAGTATTTAACGAGACATTTTTTTATTGTTTGGAACCAGTAAAAATGCCCAGCCGTATTATACAACTTTAGCTAGATCGACATGATAAGCGCTCAAGACTAGAAAGCAGCTGTGGACAGCTGTTTCATCCTTGTTGGGACACATCAGCACGGCTTAGTCACACAGTGAGACTCAATGACACTTCACCTATTCCTTTTACATGCATGCTGCTAGTCATTCTAGAAAAGACCAAGAGCGAAGATTGATTATCAGCCACGCCACACACTGGGCTTTTAACAATGTTTCAGTACTCGCGCGGTCAGAAGAGTGTGTATTTGCACTCTAAAACGCGGTGTCGCATGAACGTTAAGCATACATGACCAAGATGGAGCGTATTGGCGTAGCACGTGCTTGACGCTAGAACCTTGCTCTTAATATTAAACCGTGTAGCTCTGGGGACGAGAATAATCGTTCTTAGCATAGGTTACTCAAACTGTTTCGAAAGCAAAAAAAATATATACATTTCTTCCCTTCAGAACAACTCAGTAGGTTTGTTTACTTAGTCCGCGGATCCTTGTTTTATTTTTAGATATTGACTATGGCTGGCGCTACTGGCGCTACTGGCGCTTGGGCCATAAGTCCCAGAGAAAAACGAGAATAAGAAAACTAATAATTTAATAGGTTTCTTCAAAGCAGTTTTATTGAGAAAAACAAAAAGATTTAACGTAAAAACGCACTTGCCTTTTTAGCATATGCGCCTCGTTCTCTAACAGAGCTACAAAAGTATCAGCTCGGAATATTGAAACGGTATATAAAAACACACTCATTAGCTTTCTCTGGAAATTTCTTCGCGACATACTAGATACATGTACTCTGCGTGCAATGTTGTTTTAAAACCTCAAAATTTTACAAGGAATATATACGCATTAGCACTTTTGCCACCCAACAATTTTGCAGTTTTCGATAGCCGAATTAAATTGAAGGAACTAAAAATTGTATGGATTTCTAAGGGCCTGGTCGCACTACAGTCAAAAAAAAATTAGCCCGTGCAAAATGATATGAAAACTAAAACATTCCACAAAAAGCGTGTCCCACCGGAGCGGTTTCTTTTGTTTTCCTCGATTTTTTCACGGGCAATTTTTTGTGTTTGACTGTAGTGCGACCAGGCCCTAAGTTTCACAAAGTCTTGTAACTTTTGAAGTCAATTTGTACATATCACGATGCCTTACCAAGTCGGCGTGTGCTATTGAACAGAATGTAAACAATGACGTCAGCAAAGATTCGCATGCATAAAACTGAGATGCCATACTCTGTTATCGATCATATTTATTTTTTATTGCATGTTTCTTTGTTTATTTCATTATTTTGTTAAGATTTACTGGCACTTGCTCAGACCTCTAAAACGCAGACTAGACTGCAGAGGCAGCTGTTTTGATTCTCGGTTTAGCGCGGGACGATCAGGTGTAGGTGCAAGGTATCACGCGCGTCCATCTATTCACGGCACGCGTGAAAAAAAAAAAGGGGAAAATCATCCTCTTCTGGCTTGGCGTGCGATTCATAAACATTTCAGGCCCAAAAACTATTTTTAAGCTCAGTTTCTAGTAAGTGGCGCTGTAGGGTTTAGCCCGCAAACCTGCCCGACGTGTTTTGTGAACTAAGAATACTATTTCTAAGCTAAGTTGACTTTAATTTTTCCCTGAGCGACCCTATATCGAGGGAAGTAATTCCTGTTCAGGATCTCTCCTTCAGTACTTGTGATTTTGGATTTATCTATTTATTTATCTCACTTGCTTTAGTACTGTAAAACCATTAAAGTAAGTAAAGTCAAAGTTTTTACGGACAGTTTTCTGTGTCCCGGTTATCTTCAATTAACCCTCGGACGTACACGCAAACTTGTACCCCCACCGTGGTACAAGGGGGGGAGGGGGGGGAGGAAGTTGTTGCAACCCCCCACCCCTTGGGTTTTTGCGATGTTGCAATATTTCGGAAATATTTTATATCTAATAGATAGCCCGCGATGTGCTCTACTTAACAAATCGACCGCATTTTTCCACGGTCTATACTCTCATCGACCATAGAAATGACGTCATAAAATGTTCAAAACTCAAGTGGAACCACGAGCAGTTAGGCGAGTGGTTTCACTGCCAAGTTTTGAACATTTTATGGCGTCATTTCTATGGTCGATGAGAGTATAGACCATGCAAAAATGCGGTCGATTTGTTTTTTACAATAACAAACTTGAATAACTGCAAGCGCCGAGCGAACGAGTTTGCGGGAATCATTTTAGAAAATCAAGATAAACAACGTAAGTTACACTGACAAACTGCTGCAAAATGCTTTTGGGTGGGGAATAATTAAAGCCTTAACTTTTTATGTGAATAAATTATGTAACGAAAAAGGCTCACACAAAAATTCTCTTCAGCTTAAATCATCGCTAGAATCTTTTAATATAAATTTTAACACAGCAAAACAAAGAGCCGTTATTCGGCAAATTTTAGAGAACCGCGCTCGGCGATAATCGCAAAATAGAGCACAATAACCTCACACAAAATCAAATATAAAATTACTAGGCACAGTTAACAAAGCTAACCTTTTTCAAATTTGAAATATCTTCGAATAATCAGATGAATCTTTGCTCCAAGTTGTTTTCGGCTCAGTTTTTAGTTCTTTCGGGCGCTGGCGACTGATTCCGTGGATTTTCCCGTGAAACTACAAGTTTTTTTTGTCCTTTTTGCTTCGCACTTAATTCCAGGCAAGTTTAGCCGATTGTAAATTAAATTTAACTGACGAGAGAGCATTCTTTTCATTGAAGAATTCCAGTTTTAAGTGCATTTCTTCACTGTTTGAAGAACCCGTAGCGCCAAACGTTTGACAAAACTCACCGCGTTGCGTTACCTGTTACGTCATTTTCATGGTCTATACTCTCATCGACCATAGAAATGAGCCAATCAGCGCGCGGGAATTCACACAGTTATTGTAAAAAACAAAATGGCCGCCCAAGACTGCCGCCATCTTGGATTTTACTAAAAATTCAAATTAATCGGGAAAATGTGGAAATTGCAAATATTGTTTGCTAGAATTGCAAAATAACATACAATTAAACATTCTGATGCTTTTGGTAGCATTTTATATGTTTTTTTCACTGAAAAGAGGTGAAAAACACGCATTTTTAGTCAAAAATGGCTTGACCACATATTACTCATGACGTCATATCTCGTCACCATAGCAATCGGTTGTCGCCAAACTTTACCAAAATGTGTCTTAGGGATACATGAACAGCTACCGAAAACGGCATGTGCTAAACGTAAATGGTCTTGAAAATATCGGAGAAAAACCTTAAGGAGGGGTGGCAAACGCAAACGGTGCATTACATTAACTATGTCATTCAAAAGAACCCGCTTAAAGCAGTGTCGCATTAGCGGAGTTCGACTACATCACAATTCAAATTAAGTTATAAATTATTGAAATATTTTATCACTAAGTTATGTGCACATTGAGCATCCGTAATCACTTCTGTTACAGTCTTTTTGTTCCCTGAGTGCAGGAGAGACACCAGAAACGATAGAAGCAAAACAATAGAACATGTTCACAATGAAAACTATTGTTCCGTTTTATCCAATCTCGACAGCTCTTCTGAGCAGCTGCTATACAACCGGAGAGACTGGCTGCAGTTGAGCGAGTCATATTTTTCTTTCGTCTTCGTCCGATGTTATCACCCTGATCTCTATTGCTCCTTCTGCTGTTTCTATTTGCACACTGCCATTGTCTTCAACTTGATCTAATGTAAAAAAAGAGACGGTAATTAGGGACAACTACAACCCTCGACAGGAGACAGGAAGCCATGCGTGATCACTTCGCCGAAGTCAGTCGGACAGGTAGCACGTTTGTAGTATGCGCATGCTATAAATCAGTTTATTTGTTTTTCTTGCACGCTAATTTCATCTTTGCACAAAAGCGCAATTTTTTGAACTCTATAGGAACACTTTTAGAAGCTAGTGTGCATGTGAAAATGTTTACGTATGCTTATCCACTTGGTTCTTTTTTGTACGTCGATGTCCTCACAAAAGCGAGGTTTAATTTCCGTTGGGGCACGCTTTTTAAGGAAAGTTTTTTTTAAGTCATTTAAAACTACTCGCAGCACTTGTTTTATCCGATGTAAAAACACTCGGCTTCCTCTCGAGGTTTTAACCCTATTCAGACTGGGCTTTTTTAGGCAATCTGTGACTGGGGGGGAGGGCTCCTCGGACCCCCCTTTATATCTCTGGAACCAGTAAGGCTAGGACAATGAAATTTTCACACAATGTTCACCTCCATACAAGGAAATCTCACACCCAGTTTTGACCTGCCACACCAAATTATGACGTCACAATGACGTCATTTTTGTTTTTCCGACGTTTCTTTGATATTTTTCCATCCAGAAACTTAAAATATCAAATATAACTGTAAAATCATCTCTTTAATATTAAAACATAATAAATACAAACAAGGACACACTTGTAAAGCGAGAAAAAGCCAAAAAAGGCGATAAAACTATAATTTTGAAATTATTGTCCGCCATCTTATATCCGCCATCTTGGATTTCCTTTTTTTTTTGTTTAAATTAAAATTTAAAAAATATCTAAAAGAGAAAAGGATCAGAATGTATAAAACACGTATCAAACTAATGTCTATTATCCAAACAATGAACTAAGAAGCGTTATTTAATAAATAGTACAACATGCTTGTCTATAAGTAAAAGAGAGCAAAAATTTACCTACCCCTCCCCCCCCAAATATTTGATGTTAAAAATTTTTGATGTCTTTCAAGAACTAGTCCCAAGAAAAAACTATTCTAACACGAAAATGCACTATAAGTCAAAGAACAAGATCTTAAAATAAAAAATTAACCATATTTTGATATTTCGAAAACCTATGTGTCAAAAACCGGTTGCCATGGCAACATGGTTAATCACACTGACATGTTATGGATACCAAAAAATGTCATTATTATTGCAGTAAAACTATCTGTATGCACAGTGTTATAAAAGCAACACAGGGCGCAAAGCGTAACCTGTGCGCAAGAGCGAAACTTAAAAAAATAAATAAATAAATAAGTTACTAAAACCTTATATCTACAAATCTAAAAACTATAATCTAAGCATATAAATGTCTCTAATATCTCTCATTCTCATTATATATACAAATCTAAAAACTATAATCTAAGCATATAGATGTCTCTAATATCTCTCGTTCTTTGTATAAAAAAAAACTATAAACTAAGCATATAAATATCCCTAATGTCTCTCATTTTTCCTGGCCGACAGTCGGGCTTTGGTCGCGGATCTTCACATCACAACCTTGAAAGTTCTCGCTATATTTAGGGATGACGATAAGACTGCCTTTTGCATAGCCTCTAGAACTTGATTCGCCTTACGTCCTACCATTGATTGAACTGAGGCTTCGGTTTCTCTCGACCAGCCTCCCAGCACATCCATGATGATGTTATGCTGAATCACCTCGTACCCTCTATACTGCTGCTTTAGCTCCCACCTTAACGGGCCATACTTCATCGTTTTCTCCTCGCTCTTTTTCTCTCGGTTGTTGATCCAAGGGCAGCTCATCTCTATGGTCAGCACTTTCTTGTTTGCATGATCCACAACTCTCGCATCTACACGATTGGCTCGAACCTCCTGGTAGTCCGCATACACGGGTACATCCCACCACGCTTCCACTTGTTCTGACCTGTACTCCGGCTTGGGCATTACTGGCGAGTACCATGGTGGCACTTCCTCGAGAAGACCCTGGTCATGTAAGATCTCATAAAACAGGACCTTTAAAGCCATGTTGTGTCTGAACAAGTACTTGGTCTGAGCTAGCGCAGTGCACCCGGACAGGATGTGAGAGACACTTTCTTGAGCGTGGCCACACAGCCTACATTTCACGTCCCCGGGGCAACTTGTTTGAGTCTTTTTGCTAGTGTAGAGCTTTGTTGGCAAAAGTTGCTCGTACAGTTCAAACACCCCGGCAATAGTATACGTAGGACATGTTCTCCATGTACTCAACCAGCTGAAACATCCGTCCGTGCACAGCTGTTCATCATCCTTTCTCTCTCTCAAAAGCTTGCCCTGCCATTCCAGTTCACGTACTTCCCTTTCAAACTTCTCCTCCACACATTCTTTCAATACTTCCTTCACACGATACGATGGGATGGCCTCTCCACTGCTCATAGCACATACAGGATCCGGGTGTTTAAGATGAAGGTCAACACCCAGCTCCGCCGCAAACTTTGCCGCATCTTTCACTATCGATTTATGGCCGAGTGACTCAGCTCTTTCGTCGAACTCTCTCACCATTTCCATCGCCGGATCCTGGTTCTCATACAGACGAATCGCTACTTTGATCTTGGTCACTTTATATTCCGTCTCCACCGCACGTAAACCCCTTCCGCCTTGTTTCCTCGGGAGGTACAAGGGAGCCGTAGAACCACCCGGGTGTTTCCCGCCATTTTCCACTATAATCTTGCGCACTTCCCTGTCCAAGGTCTTCAGCTCTGTTATTGGCCAGTGTTGAGTCCACATTAAGTAACCCAATACCGGCAGGGCAAACTGGTTAGAAGCCACCACCCGGTTAAAATCTGACAGGGGACTGGACCAGATGATCGACAATCGACGCAGGTACTCCCTTGCTGCACATTCAAGTACCATTTTCTCTTCCTGGACTAAGCTTTCAAGAACACCAAGAAACTTATACTGTCTTCCTTCCTCCAGTGTTGGTAATCTTCCTCCAGCTATGTCTCCACCTGAATTCTCCTGGGAATGGACCCCTCTCCTTATATTATTATTATTATTATTATTATTATTATTATTATTATTAACTAATATTTTAATAGGATGCCCTTTCATAACACGATTTTCAAAGAGGTCCTACAAAATATAATCAATTAACTAAATACATAAATTAATAAATATAAATTTAAGGTCGAGGCCGAACGTGTTACGGGGCAATACAGTTGTTGTAAAAGTTAGTTTTAAAAGAAGCGCTAGTAGTACTGTTTCTTACATATAAAGCTTGAGAGTTCCAGTCTTTAATGGCATGATAAGATAGCCGTTACTTGCCCCAGTTGGATTTGACGGCAGGCAAACGGAAATCCTGTGCATTTCTGGTGTTGTAACGGTGTACATCGTGTAACGTAACTAATCTAAGGTGTGACGCTAATAAATCGTTTTTACACTTAAAGACGTAAAGACACCTATGATATAGTCTGCGCTTACTTAGGTTAAGCCAATTAAGTGAATGGAGGGCATCAGTGGCAGACGAGTGAACTGGACGGTCAAGAATAATTTTAGCAGCTTTGTTTTGCAGTATTTGCAAGCTTTGCATTAACGTGGAGTTGTTCTTGTCGCCCCAAATTATGTCTCCGTAATCGAACAAAGGCAGCACTACGCTATTATAGTAAAGTAGCCTGGCAAAACGAGGTAAGAGACGCTTAATCCTTTTCAAGAGACCGAGGCGCTTATTGATTTTAGCGGAAAGGTGATCGATATGATCCGACCAGGTCATGTCAGAAGAGAACGTAACACCAAGATACTTAAAGTTCTCAACCGTTTCCACAGGGCTGTTAGATAAATTCTAGGAAAAGTCAGAAAATTTCAGCCTCATAGCTATTTCGGTGTAAGAGTTATCACAATTTTACTTGAAGGGGGGTTCGAAAAGCCCCCCCCCCCCCCCCCGTCTGAATAGGGTTAAACCTGATAAAACACTACTGCTCGTTTTTTTAACAAGATATCCACCAGGTGACTCTTCGCCTGTCAATGACCAATAATTAAAATGAAATTAAATATTAAATTAAATATGTCGGTTCTAAAAAAATAAGAACTATGTACAATGTATATAAAAATTTAAAATGTTAAATAACTATTAACTATTCACAGTAAAATTTACTATACAATGACAAAAGCTATGCACTACAATGAAATTCCTTTGGATGCATGCATTGCGGTGCATAATCTTTTACATAATGCTGATACCTTAAATACGATTTTTGGTGCTTTCCGTAGTTTAAAGGTTCAATACTTATACACTACGATCTACCTTACCTTCCTTTTGCAGTAGATCCTTTGCCTTCATCAAATTCCATACACCACCGGCAACAAACATCACCACAACAAGCACACCAGAAACAAACAGAAGAATGCTGCTTACATCTAAGGGATCGACATCTCTTCTTTCGTTGTACTCTGTCTCACAGTCCGCGGGAGCGTCGTCGGTCATTAAATCGTCGCCAAGATGTCGTTTTAACCTCTTCCTAACACACTCCAACACTGAGGAAGGAAAATTGTTCGCACGCACCCCTATGATGTGCTCGTTCAACACTCGAACAGAATGGAGGTTTTTCTGTGCCTTAATTGTGTTGCAGTCATAAAGAACTATTCTCGTGATAGCGGGTGTACTTGTGGTACTTGTCAGTTGGTTCAATAGTTCAGTGGAATTCATCTCTGAGGAAATTAACTAACCATTTAGCAAATCATGTACTATGTTACATAATATATTAAACACATAACATGTTATCACTTTTCACTAATTATTCCCCGTAATCTCTTGGACAATGAAATAAAATATGGTATACATACACTGTTTCCAAAAATATTTTTTTAGCCTCTAAAATTTCAGTAACGACAGTACTCAGTTGGGAGGCTAATTTAGCAATTTAGAAATAACTAAAGAACTAAACACGACGCAAAATGATCCCGACCAAAAATGATCCCCTATTTTACAATAACTGTGTGAATTCCCGCGCGCTGATTGGCTCATTTCTATGGTCGATAAGAGTTTCTACAATGAACTGAATACTACGCGCTCTGTGATTGGTCGTTGCCTATGATCTATCAGAGTTTATACAATGAACCGAGTACTACGCGCTCTGTGATTGGTTGTTGCCCATGATCTATCAGAGTACAGACACACGGCTGACGTCATAGAAAAATTGTTTGCTTTGTTTTGTCCAACATGGCGCACAGTTTTGAAAGTGTTTGCGAGATTACTCTGGATTGGGCAAGTGAAAGCCTCGAAAAATGTTTAGCAGGAGCTGTTTACGAGCAGGAAAAAGAAGAAACCATGACAAAAAGTGTTCTTGGCGACTTGAAAAATATCTAAACTGGAACAAATCTTCGAACAGTAGAGCGTTACGACGAAAGTTCGTAATTTTACTCTTTTTACCTTTCTGTTCATTGTATAAAACAAATAGATTCCATTTGGCCGTGTGTCTGTTCAGTTATAGATCACAGAAGACGTCAAAATGTGGTAAGAACATCAGTGACACACTCGCCAGCGGCTCGTGTGCCACTTTTTTGTTCTTACCACATTTTGACGTCATCTGTGATCTATAACTGAACAGACACACGGCCAAATGGAATCTATTTGTTAAATAGACGCACGGCTGACGTCATAGAAAATTTGTTTGCTTTGTTTTGTCCAACAGGGCGCACAGTTTTGAAAATGTTGGCTAGATTATTCTGGATTGAGCTAGTGAAAGCCTCGAAAAATGTTTAGCAGGAGCTGTTTACGAGCAAGAAAAAGAAGAAACCAAGAGGAAAAGTGTTCTTGGGCGACTTGAAAAATACCTAAATTAGGACAAATCTTAGAACATGTTAGAAACAGTCGAGCTCTGCAAGGTAATTTTACTCTTTTTTTTCTTTTCATTGTATAAAACAAATAGATTCCATTTGGCCGTGTGTCTGTTCAGTTATAGATCACAGATGACGTCAAAATGTGGTAAGAACATCAGTGATACTTTTTTGTTCTAGCAGTGAAACCACTCGCCTAATGGCTCGTGGTTCCACTTGAGTTTTGAACATTTTATGACGTAATTTCTATGGTCAATAAGAGTACAAACCATGAAAAAATGCGGTCGATTTGTTAAATAGAACTGAACACGACGCGAAATGATCCCCAAGGAATTATCGGAATGGAATGGAATGGGATGACGTTTCTGTCTCGGAATAAATGCGCATCAGATTATAGACTTTCAAGAAGGATTCTCAAGTGACTGATTATAATGGCTGCGGTCACATCTGGGCTACTAACTATAGTTAAGACGGGGATGACTACAGTTAGCTATTTCGGTAATGTGATCGCTTCTCTGTTCGAACTATAGTTAGAAAATTTACGCCTCGGTGATCCAAAACAATACAGACTAACTATAGTTATACCCAAGCAGGGTTCATGGGTTAGTCTTAAGTTTACAAACAAACAACCAATCAGAATGTGACAATTCTTTTCGCACGTGCGAGATGAGCATATATAAATATGCAAAATAAAAACCAAGCGTGAAGCGAGGGGGAAACCAAAAACAACAAATAAAAAATATTTACATACAACAAGGTAGCAACACGTGTACCCGGCGTCGAGCATTCGTTAAAATTCTCAGCTTATTTCTCATTTTTCTCCAACGGTTTGCCGCACGAAAAAAATAAATAAGAAGAAAAACTAGACACACTTTACGTCAGTCAACCATGTTGACATTTCACGAACCTCTTTTAATTCTGACGTCATCCATAGGCTAATTGGAACTAACTGTAGTTAACTACGTGGTGTGACCGCAAAGTCGACCGAAAGCACCAACTACAGTTTGGTATGACGTCGTAGATGTGACCGCAGCCAATGTGATTATATCTGTTAAGTGGGCGAAGTTATAGGGTCTTATAGCAGTGGTGTATTAAAGCCATTCCTTATACAATTGTCATGTCATGTTACAACATATTTCCAGGAAGCATGCGAAGTGCTTGAAAGAAATGCTAGAGCTTCTTGTTTTGGGACCTTTGTGACAAAGTGGTAACCCCTTTCTAATACACGCCGCGAGAACCAAACGCGCTATAAATAAAGATCAATTTAAAGTGACAGCTAAGGATAAAAGAGAGCAAAAGTTAGAGCAAATGTTGCTTTACTTTGACTCAGTCATGTTTATGATTTGTATTATTGATGAGCTATTGATGATTTGCATTTCACAACCGTTAGTCTGTCACACATTGCAGATTAGTCGCTGACTTCTCGAAAAAAAAAAAACCTCGTTAAGGACTCTCTAGTGAAAACTTACCTCAGTATCATGTTACATGCATGAATCTGGGGCTTATCTTCATTTCCCGAAATAACGCTTTTTAAAAGGCAGAAGAGAAAGAGAATTGAAAACCACGCGGTTCGCGACATTGTTGTCTCCAACTGATCTGGCGGTAAAAGTCAAACAAAACAGACGCGACTGGGACGAGACTGGGACGAAACTGAAAGCATTTTAGTACTGAAGTTAATAACTTCCGTCTTGGTATAACGGCCAAACGGCCTCAACGTTATTACGGAAAAGCTGAAGTCCAGGCAACTGATATTAACTGAAAATAACTCGTTCAATCGATTAGCCAATTTTAGACCTGAAAATATTTAATACTCTTTCATTTTACTCCGGGACAGAAACGTCATCCCATTCCATTCCCGATTTAACGTCGTCGGGAACTATCGGCAAATCATCGTTGATACGAAGTGTTCGCCAGAGACCGCAAGATGGATTTGTGTGTGACGATTGGCTCCGAAGTATATTCTATTGTTACTTACATTCTATTGTTACTTCGAAATTATGTGTAAATGACTGAGACGCGAACAGAATCGAGTACCAAAATTCTCGATTTCCGAAATGGCCTCCGTGTTGTGATATAACATGTTTATCAGTTTTGATGACCGTCGGACTGGGTTTGTTTTGCACATATATTCTCTTTTTTCTGTTTCACTGAACTGAAGTGCTAATATTGGCTTACCTATTATTTTCCCTCCTCTTAACTCTTTTCTAAAGTGACTCTTGCTGAAATGAGGAACTCCAATCTACAGTAGAAATCAAATTGATCTAAAAATACTTGTTAAAAAAAGCACGTAGAACGCCAGTAGAAAAAGCCAACGTATGTTGGCAAATACAAGGTAGCGCATGCGTATGTAACCACCAAAATAGTTGGGCAACATATTGCCTGTTTTTGCAACGTCCACACTTCAAATAGCAGCTTGTTATAACACGAGAGTTTTCAAACTTAAAGTGCACATGAAGTGAAATTTCACTACCATTTTTTTCGGTAATCTGAAAATAAGTGTTTGGGAAAATAAGTCACTTGAAGTGGCGGGAACATATTTTAACATGCGACGCAAGTCGGGCATATTAGACAAGGATCTGGGTTCTAGTGACGTCATTAGTGTATTAGACATTAGACGTCATTAGCGCGTCACTCGTTTTACAGTGGAGTTTTGGTAACTTGTGGAAGGATTATTTCGATTAAATATGGCTGAAAGCGACGCGTATTTTAGCTCCGAGTTCGTCCCCTTCTCCGCCATGTTTTGTTGTGATCGAACACACAAATGACGTCACAAATACCTTTTTGACCGCGCTCCGAAATGTTGCAAATTCAGACCCGGGGGAGTTTTCAAACCGCTACAAATATTGGATCCTCTTCGCGCAAAAGAGGAAAACAACTGAAAATAAAATAAAAGTGATATAAACAACATAAAATCCTAAAACAAAACGGTAGTAAAATTTCACTTTATGCGCACTTTAAAGCTGGTCGTGTAACGTGTCCTTATACGCACGCCAGTGTTTATATTTGCTGGAGAGCAACTAATCAATCAATATGAACCTCGTAAAGCAGAAAAAAACTTGCACTAATAAAAGCATTAATGACTGCTCGACAGCACTAAAAAAGGTTACAAATACAATGTCAGTCGCAGTTAACCAATGGACAACGCGGGTGCAGAAAAACATATATATGGAGCTTCTCTACATGTGACAAAAGAAAATAGATCATTTTCTCTTGCATCTGACCAAATCATCGTTCATCCACAACAGTTAGCTTAGTTAATAAAATGCTACTAATATCGCAGGCTAATGGGAAGTTCAGTGGAACACTTAGAAAGCTTATTTCATTGTTCTCCCAACTTCCGGCTCTGCATCGCGATCACTCGATGGACACTTGTTAAACATATGTTTGAAGTGGTCAACACTCGTTTCCATATCTCAAACTGAGTACATTCTGTAAACCTCATAAGGTGTTCAACGTCAGTTTGAGAGATGGGAATGAGAGTTCACCGTTTGAAGAAGCAGCTCAGTGAATGTTATACCTTTTTCCCAATAAGCAAGTGATAATCATCATGAGGTGTCAGTGTTTTCTCCGTCAGCCCTGACGTAATTTCAGCAGTAAAAATTGAAAGGATAATCACACCAACTACCATCCAGGCTGCGGAGAAAATACGGCCCAGTACAGACTTGGGCGTCCTATCCCCATACCTGACAACAAAACGAAGGATGGTTAAATACCAATGCGCGCTAGTACAGACTTGGGGTTTCATCTCCATACCTGGGAGCAAAACTAAGGATGGTTAAATACCAATGCGACCCAGGAAGGAAAAAAAATTTAAAAATTTAACACTAAAAATAACAAACATGATGTGATAAAAAATTAATGACTGAAACAGAGAAATAGTGACTAATATATGATATACAAAGGAGAGCAAGGTTACGTAATGCTGCCAAAGATCTAGACTATAAAAAAATTAAACGCTAACAAAAACAATTACAACATGAGAGGAAAAATTAACAAATAAACGTACGAAATATGTAAGGAAACCAACAATACAAACTCCCTATCTCATCATGAATGTTATTTTTTGTTTGTTATTTTTAGTGTTAAATTTTCCTTGTAATTTAGTTGTTTTGTTATGTTACGTAACCTCGTTTTCCTTTGTTTTTGTAGCTTAACGTATATAATTAGTCACAACTTGTATAGCTTAACCAGTGTACATAGTTTTTAGTTTTTAACAAGAGGCTAGCTGGTAGCCTGTACTCATGCGTTTGCATAAGAACGTTTTATGGAATATTTTAACTGATCTTAACTGGGTCAAGCACCCCTTCCCTCTCAACGAATTTTGCGTGACATGTAAGTCTTGTTTTGTTTACATAATATATATGTTGTAAATCCCGCGGTGACTTTTCTTGCTTTTTTTCGTGTCACATTAGCGCATGCAAATTTATGCACGCATATTTAAGTCTATATCGACGACTATATGGATTTCGACCATGAAATACATACCGTAAAATCTCTCCGTGTGTTGACTCGAGAAGCAAGATAAAGAACTACTGCGTACAACTGCACACTTTCAAGACAATTCAAGGCGTTCATGGATGGATAGGACCGTTTGATATTGTGTTCGCCGCTTATTCCTGTGGGATTTTTGCTCTGGCAAGTTCTGTGTTTTATATATTAAACTTGCCATTTGCTTAGCGATCCACAGGCAGCCCAAGCTTAGTATGCGATGTTTACGCAACGAACGATTTGTAGACTTTGTATGGGAAATCCATTTTAGTCTTATATATGCTAAAATAAAGCTTTAATGTGGAAATAAACTTCACTTACCTTAACATTGTGTTTTCGTTGTGCCTTGTATGCAATTTGGGCGCAAATGATGTCCATTTTAGACGGTTTTGTGGCTTACGAGTTTTCGCGATGTCGTTCGTTGTCGTTTCCACTCATAAAGCGAAGGCCGGTGACTCCCGGCGACCTCGTCCCACAAATCGCTCCTGACAAAGCGACGGATCGAATCGCCATAAAAACACCACAGCCATAAGGCCACATAAATTTCCTATCCCATCGACTCGTCTCGGCGATCGCACTGCGAGTTTAGGGGGAGACATTTCAAATAATATTCGGTTTTCTGCAATCTTCCCGACCGTTCAGCTGGTAGTGCGACTACGGCCGCTGGAGCGTGACCACGATCATAGACATTCTACACTCTCATTGGCCAATTCAAAATAACAACCACGCGCAATAAGTAGACTGTCAAGGGAGGCAAAAGACAAATTTTGCCGCCAGTCAATACACACACTGGCCCTCCCAGACTTGCCCAGAGTCGAAATCGTGTCGCGCTATTGTCTTTGAATCAGCCAATCATACCAGTGTTTTGCATCATTGTCAACTCGCGCGATCATCATTCTGGCTTTTCCCGGGTAATTTCTGCCAATGTGGACTTTACTTTGTTGTTATGCAGAACAACGGATACCTCTGTCACCGCTCGGTGGTTATTTGCTTCAAACTGAAGCTGTTATCATTGTTCTGAATCATACTCCAGTTATTAGGAACCTTAAGATCACTCAAGCTCGACGAGGATTCATTAGCACGGGCAACAGATTTTCCGGTCAGATTTAAATAGTGACCTTCTTGTTTTCCTCTTGCGCCCCGCCTCACCCTCTTCACCTTGCCTTTCCATATTTCTTTGACAAGCCTACCTAAGGTATCTATGGCTTTATCCACCGAAGTTTCTGCGGTGCTTGAGGCGAGGCTGAAGATTGCAGATATTAGAGTTGAGGAGTCTTGTACAAATTCATAATTCGCTAAAAGCCACATCTTCCAACGCAGATAATCAAAGGGATGTTCCAAGACTCGCATTTTCTTGGAGTTTGGATCAACTCCAGGATCTAGAGGTCTTTTCGGTCTAGACAACATTTTATTAAGTTCTCAAAAGTACAACTTAACAACTGCACCATCAATGATTTTAAAAGTTTAAATTTCCAAAATACTGGTATGATTAGCAATGATTGGCTGATTCAAAGACAATAGCGCGACACGATTTCGACTCTAGGCAAGTCTGGGAGGGCCAGTGTGTGTATTGACTAGCGGCAAAATTTGTCTTTTGCCTCCCTTGACAGTCTACTTATTGCGCGTGGTTGTTATTTTGAATTGGCCAATGAGAGTGCAGAATGTCGTATGATCGTGGTCACGCTCCAGCGGCCGTAGTAGCCTCTTCCAGGCGTTCAGTTAGTGGGGCGCGAAAGAAAAATCGGGCGGAGGAGAAAAAACCGACCACTAACTGAACGCCTGGAAGAGGCTACGGCCGTAGTCGCACTACCAGCTGAACGGTCGGGAAGATTGCAGAAAACCGAATATTATTTGAAATTTCTCCCCCTAAAATCGCAGTGCGATCGCCGAGACGAGTCGATGGGATAGGAAATTTATGTGGCCTTATGGCTGTGGTGTTTTTATGGCGATTCGATCCGTCGCTTTGTAGTGAAAGAGCGATTTGTGGGACGAGGTCGCCGGGAGTCACCGGCCTTGCTTCGCTTTATGAGTGGAAACGACAACGAACGACATCGCGAAAACCCGTAAGCCACAAAACCGTCTAAAATGGACATCATTTGCGCCCAAATTGCATACAAGACACAACGAAAACACAATGTTGAGGTAAGTGAAGTTTATTTCCACATTAAAGCTTTATTTTAGCATATATAAGACTAAAATGGATTTCCCATACAAAGTCTACAAATCGTTCGTTGCGTAAACATCACATACTAAGCTTGGGCTGCCTGTATTTCAACGTGAATCCAACGATAACAATAATTAACTTGATGTAAACGAATATAGACAAAAATAAGCTTACAGATGTTTCGCATTTGGAGTTTTTAGTGCAACATTAAAATCGATCTAAAAGGATTTTGCAACCTAAACACGCGTTCTGATGCGTATTTAGCTCAAATCAACAAAATTTAGATAGTAAGTAGTATGTGCTCTTGGACAGCGCAGTGATTGAGTTTGTGGTTTAGTCCCGGACGGCCCGAGTTCGAATCTCCACAAAGCCTTCTTTTTTTCCTTTTTTTTTCTTTTTTCGAACTGGACATTATGAAAGTGATGTACGTTTTTTTTCGTTCGTCAAAAATCATTACGTTTAATTTAAAAAAATATATGTATCGAACTGTGTCAGTGTGAAAACAGAAGCTTACGGCAATATTGCGTTACGCGTTAGCATTTCTTCTTCTCGGGTTGGCTCTTAGGAGCCTTTGATTAGACATAATTTTAAGCTTATGTTTCTCTGTAAAAGCATTCAAATCACTTGGGAATCAATGCTGCAATGAGTTAAAGGCGCCACGAGTTCAAGCTGTGTACAGCTTCTTGTTCTTAGTAATTTCTAAAAAAGACCGAAGGCTGAAACGTTATTAAAGACGGTGCCACCTATTGTTATTGCGCACACGTTGTTCTGCGCATGCATTGCGCGATAGTCGCGCGAGACACTGGTTATTTTTTAAACGTAAACGCGCGAGGTAAAGGATAAGTTCCGGGCTCAGTTTCTAAACTAACAAGATAAATAGATGAAAATGTGTTTATAGACCTTCTGCAGCCTAGAAGTGCTAAATTCCTTCTCTATTTTGCAACGACAGAGTCTCGGTAATGAAACTATTTTGAGCTAATTGGCGATGCCGCCTCGATCAGCAGAACGCGTACATTTTGTCTTTCTTTACGAAGATTGTTTACATTGGCTCCTTTTCTCCATTCAAAATTTCAACAAAACTTCAAGTCAAACCAGACTATTGTTTTTTTTTTGGTATATAGAATTATATAAAAGAAGCATCCTCAAGGCATAAAATCCAAGAAAAGGCTGGCATGTTGTTATTAGCACAAGTTTTTGTCTTGGCGGCCAAACTCGCGTTGTTTGAAATTTTTGTTTATCTGCAAACATCTTTTGCCAGTGGCCATTTTTGCGAATAAAAGAAAGTATATAAAAAGCAGAAAAACAACTGTTCCAGTTAAATCAAAAGGAGAACAGAGATGAGCAAAGCGTTTACAAAAATACCGTTTTTGACAATTGATGAAAATATAAAAACAAGGCTGAAGCCAGCAACTAAAGAAAACTGGCTGCTCCAAAGCCGGGAAGCATCCCTCCCTCGATTGCTGTCAAGCATGGTTTTTAGTGTAATCATTCGTAAACACATTCGTGTATTTTGGTACAATTATTTCCTTTATTCTCTATTATAGACAAGTGATGTTTTTCGAAGTCGCATTGTGTCAGTTCTCAACTTCTTTACATTAGAACAATTATTTTGATAGGCGAAAAACGTGCCGTGATAAACTGAAAAGAAATCTTATCTTTTTAGATCAAATAAAGCCGTAGACTTCGGCAAAAAAGTGTTTTATTATTTCACGATTTTTTTGAAATTAAAGTGTACCGACTAATTTTTTCCAAAGTTATCAGAGAATCCATGAAAGACCCATGAAAACTACCGGAGCTTCACAAGAAAATAAATTTACACGCGGCCAAATGAAATTACAAAACTCAAGCACTTATCGACAAATATCTCTTACATTTTGACTCCAAATAACCGTTTAAAGACTAACCTGCCAATCTGGAGTTTTTCGGCGGCCGACCAGTCACCTCGATATAGCAATGATGTTTTCAAGTTGGTAATGGATCGGAAGAAGATGCACACATTAGGGCCATTTATACGGGAGCCAATAAGACGCATAAGATGCGAAGTGTACCATTTATACGTTTGCGTCCAACATAAGACGCGAAGATCACGTATAAATGGTTCGCGTCTTATTTTTGATACGGCGCACTTGTTGTTCACGTCTTATTTAGGACGCGAAAGCATTTATACGAGGAAGTTCACGTCTTATTTAAGACGCGGACAAAATAAGAACAGCTGAAAACCCTGTTCTAAGATAAGACGCGTCTTATTTAAGTCGCGTCTAAAATAAGACATGAATGCTTATTTTGTACTGTTTATACGATCGGTTCGCGTCTTATTTAAGTCGCGTCTTAGATAAGACGCGTCTTATTTTCTGTCGTATAAATGGCCCTATTGTAAAGTTCTTGTGCCCGAAGGAACATAATAAATCCGTAGATCCACTGTAGATCAATGTAAGTGAACCAATTTTGCGTTTTTACTCCTTACTGTGCTGCTTGACTTTGAAATCGCCGAAAATGTTTCGCAAAAGAGCAACTTACAGCTACAAATGGAATTAACTTTGAATTCTACGATGTTTGTTTTTTATTGTGCCTGAAAGTAAAAGTTTTGAAAGGTAAGCCGTCGAGTGGAAATCCCAGCATGCCCCCGAAAAAGACACGCACAATATTTAACTTACTAGGGAGGGCATAGTAAAAAAATGTCGCGGACCCCGAAAGCCATTCCGTAAAAGTTGAAAACATCTAAATATAACTTGTAAAAACGCGTGGTGACCCCTACTTTTTATCTTATAAAATGGAAGTGGTAAGCATATTAAACACACAATTAATTTTTTGTTGTGGGCAAACGTTATTTAGACTGTCTTTTTGGCGAACGTGGGAAAGCTGTCAGGGCCGATAATGGCTCCGTTGTGATGATTTTGTAACTTAAAACACAAAAACAGTAGTTGTTATGTTACCATTCGTTATGTGTTTTAGAGATTTTTAGAATTATTGTTGCTTTTGTGTATGTAAAGGCGAATTCTAAGGAAATCCGCGAAGAAAAATCTATTTTTCCTTTTTTCGAAAAAATGCTGATGTCAGCATTTTTTTCAAATTGAAGCTTAATTATCTCCGAAAAATGCGTGGTTACCCCCAATTTTCTCTTTGGATTCCAATAGCCCCTGCTAAGATCTACTTTTCCCGCATAGTAAAAAACCTGGCAAAATAATTTGCCATTAGGTGGCACTCGCACCATCGTTTTTCATTATACTTATCTACAAATTCACGTGGCCATGGTGGTGGCGTCGTTCCTTGGATCCTTCTGCTGAAGAGTTCACCGTTTGTGTAAACCTTTTTTATTCAGCCTATATATAAACCTTTTTATTCAGCCTATATATAACCAGTTAAATTGAGAACAGAAATTTTCACAACAAAGATTATGAGTGAAAAAGTGCCTCAGTCGGGAGTTGAACCCGAAAAATTAGGATCGCGTCACTTTACCCAGTCGTTCAGCGATTCGCAGTCCACTGACCTCCACTCCCCAAGGAAATTAAATTTCTTTGTTGTGAAAATTTCTCGACCGGGCTATTTTTCGACCGGGCTATTTTTCAAGTCAATTTCAATTGTAGCAATTCTCAAAAACAGTATTATGCGACTGTCTGTACAGTACATTTAGACTGCACAAAAGCTCACAAAAACCACTTTTTCTCGGCCTAGAATAACCAATACGACTAATTTCCGAATACTGAATACACTTATTGCGTATCAAAAATTGCTCGAGAAACTGATTTGGAAATCAAAATTGCAAAAAATACACAGACATCTTTGCGCAAGGCGACGCGAGTGAAGTATATAAATATATATAAATATATATAAATAAATATATATAAATATATTTCGTATATAAATATGTATTTATATATATTTCTCTTAATAAGTCTTTTTTTAACTAGGCTTTTTAATATTTTGTAAACATTGTAAATTAATGGTTGACGATTTAATTAAGGAGAAATAAAGGATTATTATTATTATTGTTTTAAACAAAAATTATTATTATTGACCACTGTTTGAGAAATGTGAAACCTCACTGGCTGTCTTGAGTAACAAACCGCGAAAAATGTAGGGAAAAACGATTTTCAAACCGTAACATCGGCCGTGTAGCCGTGCGATCAACAAAGCCTCGCTTTGGTTTCAAAATTGCTTAGATCCCGGATGTTTCATGACGTCATACGCGCATGTTTAGCGACGTCATACGCGCCCGCGAGCTAGCCTTGCGCGACCGACTGACGCACCCGCGAGCTAACCCTGCGCGAAACATTTCTCTGGCCATGACCATGAAAAATTGGTGGTGACAAGCCGAATGGATACTCCAAAATCAGGTTGCACCACCTCGGACACCTTATTGAGACTTATATAACGGAGTAACTGGTTAGCTTTCAGTTGAGGTTGGGGGTAGCAATTTATAGTTAAATTTAAGACTAAGCAACCCGAGAAGCTAGGTGGTACAGTGGTACGGTAGGCTATGCAAGCTGAGGTCACAGGTTCAATCCTGAGTGGGGATTTTAGATTTTCTTTTTTACACTTAAAAATTTATTGAAAATAAATTCTAAGTGTCGACATTACGTTATATAATTCTCAATAAGTGTCCGAGGTGGTCCAACCTGATTTTGGAGTATCCACGACCATGAAAAATTACGAGCTTTATAGGTTCTATGAACATGGAGCTCCTCGAGGGCCTTTGGCCCGCGAGACCTCCGCTATAAAGTCAGTTGACTTACCCTACTGTTGTCATGGTAACCACTGCCCACCAGGCTCCTTCACAAATTCCTTCCCAAAAAGACGAGGAAAACTGGACCGGGTTGTTTCGATGCTCCTAAATACAAAGAACAGCAAATAATTGTGCATGCCATTACAATATAATATATATATATATATATATATATATATATATATATATATATATATATATATATATATATATTATATATCTAGATAGGCTGAGCCTAACAGCGTAGCTCTCGGAACAGAAAGCCGATGATAAGCTAAACTGAGGTGAAAGGTCGGAAACACAAGAATTAAGATTGACGACCGGGGTATTTTTCAATTTTAGCATTCTCAAAAACAGTATTACGCGGCCGTCTGCACAGTACATTAAGACCGTAGAAAAGTTCACAAAACAACTTTTTCTCGGTTTAGAATAACTAGTGTGACTAATTTCCGAATAAAATACACCTGTTGCTTATCAAAAATTTCCCGAGAAACTGATTTAGAAAACAAAATTGCAAAAAATACACAAACATATTTGCATAAGGCGACGCGAGTGAAGATAGAACTATAAAATCCAAGTCTTGTTTTGTTTACATAAAATCGCTCTCCAATCTATGTAATGAATGAAAAAACACATAAAAATGGACAACACAATCTTTCGAAAAATTTTATTCAGATCTCCATAAGTTTATGTTTAAAAGCAAAACGTGAACCATTTATAGCGCATCGAGGCCGAGCTGTAGTTTTCTAGAAAGAAATCATGAAACGACTGAATTTAAGCACGTTTTATAAACAACTCTCCAAAACTAACAAGAACACAAAGAAAAAGTCAATCACAGATTGATATCAACATAGAGTGATTTTACTTCATCTGTGAAATAGTTAGTAGAATATTGCGCACTATTAGACTATAATTCCATTGTTTCCTTTTGTTTAATTTGGACTATCACACACTAATTGTTAGATAGTGTTTCACAGATGAAGTAAAATCACTCTAAATTCCCATCAAAAATGTAATTTGTTTTACTTTTAAGAAATTCTTTACATCTTCGCTTCTTCAGTTCTGAAATCGGAAGTGACAAACATCTCCCCGCATTGCTCCCGCATTGATTAAAACGTATGAGGTTCCTCGAAGCAAGATTTTATTCCTGAAAGCTCTTTTTTTCCACTATAGCGGCTTCTGAGTATCCCTAATTAGTATCCCTGTCTTGAGTAGCAAACCGCGAAAAATTGCAGGGAAATAACGACTGTAATTTGAACTGGTTTTCCCCGCTAAACACAGCGAAACATCAAAGTGTTTACCAAGCTGACGGGACATTCGGCAATGTAGCCGGGCGAAGAACAAAGCCTCGCTTTGGTTTCAAAATTGCTAAGATCCCGGATGTTGTGTGGCGTCATACGCGCATGTTTTGCGACGTCTTACGCGCCCGCGAGCTAGCCCCGTGTGATGGACGGACGCGCCCGTAAGCTAACCCTGCGCGAGTTCGCGCCCGCGAAACATTCTGCTAGCCATGACCATGAAAAATGAAGGGCATAGGTTCTATGAGTATGGAGCTACGCGAACGGGCCTTCGATCCGCGAGAGCTGTGCTACAATTCACGCTTTGAAGTGGACAGAAGTGGCGTAAAAATGATGTTTCACATAAGAACTAAACATCTTTAAAGAGCTTACAAATAGAGATGTTTGAGCCAGTGACTAATTTTCATCTTATCCTATCCTATATTTTTAATAATAAAGCAAACGCCACCAAACTTTGTGACTTTTCCTAACATTTATCTGGCAGCAATTTAGGATGACACTTCATGGTTCGCTTGACTTGATGTTTCCATGACAATAAGATTTTGACAGCCATATTTTTCAAAATGTGGATTTTTTTTTTACCCCTTTAATGAAAATTTAAGTTTTTCGTCGAAACCTTTACATTTTTACGCCATTTTATCGGGTTTTTTTTTATTGGTTTTGATTCCATTTATATCGATCGGGACGGTTTCCTGAGGTTTTTGAGAAATCTCGAAATCCAAGATGGCAGATCTAAGATGGCGGCTGTGTAGAACTACTGATTCCCATGTCGTCTCATTTTGCGAACTGCAAAGTGAAATAGTTTTGGACGTGCTGCATATACCCTCCAAGTTTCATTCTCCTAGTGTTAACCCTCGGACGTACAAGGGGGGAGGGGGGGTGGTTGCCACCCCCCCCCCCCCTTTAAGGTTTTTCTCCGATATTTTCAAGACCATTTAAGATTAGCACATGCTCATCATCATCATCATCATCATCATCATCATCATCATCATCATCTTTATTTAAAAAAACACGGTAAATACATCAGGCGTTAACAATTTCATATAAACTACAACTTAATAAAAAACTATGTATGTAAATTAATCTTCTATAATTTAAAATATAACTAACTTTTAAAGAAAAGTAAACTAAAATAAAGCCTGTTTTACATGAATGCCGTGTCGGAATTAATTAAGAATCGTCGGAAATTAGTCAGAGATGTTGCCTGCCTAGCAGCTGAGGGTAGACTGTTCCAGAGGACTGTTTTCAGTAGCTGTTCATTTATCCTTAAGGTGGCTCGTAACAGTTTTTTGGCGCGCCGACTGGGTTCTAAACATGCGCGGAACACACGAAAACAATACAACCAGACAGCAATAAAAAAATGGCGACCGAATAGTATTTTCTTATTTCAAGTTTTCTTTCACGGCAGGCTGTTTATTTTACCGAGCTCGAAAAAAAAGCTGCCTTTTCTGTGATCTCCGAGCCGGCTTCTGGTTTGGCTGATCGTAGCGCAAAACACAGAGATCTTGGCGAACAAATACCAATAAACACGATCGACATTAAGGCGGCGCCATGCAACCTCGTTCCCAGGGTCTCTCATCTTCCCGCCCCCTGGAGCGAGAGAAAAGAGACCCTGGTCAACTCTGGTCACGTGCCTCTTGGACAATTATATTCCTAAGGAGGGGTCGACAGTGTTTGTAACTTTGTCTCGTTTTCTTCACAGTGGCTCGTGCTGTGCGCGAGTCCGTTGATGTCCGGAAACGGTTGAATCAAACGATTCAAACAAAAGCGAATGAATTATGCGCAAGGATTAAAATGGTTATCGTTCAATAATTTTACAAGCGTATAATGAAACAATGAAATGTAAAAATCTTGTATAGACATTCAAACGACTGGTTCTGGTAAATGTTGAACAAAACAACGTGCCTCGCCTACGTAGAATAAAAGCTATCATTACCTTCTCTACCTCGTTTCCTGTTATAAAAGTGTAGAGACGATCTGCATGTCAAAATATTTTTCCACTTCGCCATCGTCCGAGAAAAGACGGCGACAATTTAATGTGCCTGTCGAATGAAGCTTGAAGATCGCCTGCTAAATAGTATGCAGCGATAATTCATCTCAGTTCGGAACAATGCCATATAAAATCAAAAGCATTTTCTGCCGAGACCGAGCTTAGCGGCGGCGTCCAGTAATAAAATTGGACTGTAATTGTGTAGCGAGCCCAAAATTAGCTTTTAATACTGCCGACAAATCTTCAAGCGCCGTGACAGTTCCCCAACTGTTAATTTACAGATCCTAAAGCAACTTGCACTCTCAAAACCAGTCGATGTGGATATGTTTTGAAGTCTGCGGATGACCGCCGCTTCACATTTATCGGAAGCCGCCAAACGCTTTTCGGATTTGTTTTGATTTGAAATGCTCTGCTAGAGCGAACAAATTTCACACTTTTCCGCCCCTCCCTCAAATCTTTTATTTGTTACATCCCAGATTTTGGGACGCACGTGACCAGAGTTGACCAGGGTCTCTTTTCTCTCGCTCCACGGGGCGGGAAGATGAGAGACCCTGGGAACGAGGTTGGGCGCCATGCATGTATAATTGACAACTAAAATAATTATCATTATTAAGCTTCAAAAATAAACTTTATTTCGAACCAGTTAAAATAATATATCCTACATAGGACTAGTTAGATTTATAAGAGTTCATCAGACTAAGCTTTTACCAAAATAACAACAAGGCTACAAAAATATAAACAAGCACGAAGTAGAAACGAATGAATACAAAGCGAAGTTACATGTAATAAAAAGGAAAATAAATGGAATAAATATCGGGTATAATGAAACTACAGCTGAGAAATGCAGCCATTAAGACAAAATGTAAACTCAACATTTTTCTATGATGAACCAAGGTATCAAAATGTTTAATTGTATGTTATTTTGCAACTCTAGCAAACAATATTTGGAATTTCCACATTTTCCTGATAAATTTGAATTTTTAAAAAAATTCAAGATGGCGGCCGTCTTGACGGCCATTTTGGATGACGTCACGGACCCCAGCAGCGTCACAACCCATAATATTTACCTTATCTTGTAGAGCACATCGCGGGCTATCTATTAGATGTAAAATATTTCCGAAATATTGCAACATCGCAAAAACCCAGGGGGGGGGGGGGGGTATACGTTGCGTGTAAGTCCGAGGGTTAATGCTCTTGAAGTTACGAAGGGGTGGGCACAATGTGCACGCCCAAACTCAGGTACTCCAAAATGGCCCAGGCTAAATATGATTAACTTTAAAGTTAAAAATTCTTTATGTTTCTGATTTGCGGTTTTTCTTTTTAGACTTAGACTTTTTTAGACTTTTTAGACTTTTAGACTTTTTTTAGACTTTTTAGACTTTTTTTTAGACTTTTTAGACGTTTCTCTCAAAGATAGTCGAGCGGGGAGCGGTCACGTGAGCGCACGTGATAGAAACGTGATTAACGGTGATTAACAGATGGTTGATTGAATGCAAAGTAAATGTGTTTCAGTATTGATAATTTTGGAAATTTCACAGCACACAAAATAATAAGCTGAGCCAGAATATCTTCAAGAAACCTTTTCATGTGTTTGCAATGTCAAGTTTTTTGAAAACTGAACGGTCAGCTTCGGTTGTCATCCGTTGTTTTTTTCTGTAACAAAATTAAAACGTTATTCTAACTTATCGTGATAACATGTTAACGATTAAACAATTCACGATTAAAGATTAAACATTATATTTTTTTTATCTTAACTTCTATTTAGCGTCGCCATTCCAGCGATGCCAACAAGAATATAACTGATATGCTTACCAGCAGCCATATGATAACTCCTGATATCCAAGTCCACGTGACACACAGGAACATTGTTAGCCACAGGTTCTTAAAAGAGTTGCCAACCACATTCAACACGAGGAATCTTTCTTTCTTCATAACCAAAAAAGCTTGAGGAGCTTTATCGCTATACACAATCTTGTCTTTGTCGTTTTCATGTGTTTTGTAAACGGGATACCTATATTTATACTTGTCTGAAGATTGTGGTGTGCTGTTACTCAAATTCAAACACGACTGTGACGCCATCTTCAGGAAAAGTTTCCATTTTTCTCTTTTCCATTTCTGAAACAGACTATCATGCTTATATGAAAAGTTAACGTCTTTCCATTCGACAGCTATGTTGAAGTTGGAACATTTTGAGCTATTTTCTATTGATCTTGTGCTTTTTCCCGGGCAGTTATTCACGTTCTTGCAACAATGTTCTGCCCAACTTGTGAGATTGTTTTTTCTCGATCGGTTAGTTGATGCACACAAATTCATAAACTGTTCGGTACAGCGACGACTGTAAAATTGTTCTGGTAAAAGGCAGCTTTTAGATTCCTTGCAGCATCCTGTAAAAGCTTTATCAGTTAAGTTTCGGTTATTTGCTTTTTGTTTTTGCTTCTTTAGAATACAGCATATTTTCTTGCATGAGTTTCGTATAGTATCTTCCTTTCCATAACTTTCACAGTTAATTGAAATGCCAACAACGATAATAACTTCGAAGAGAGTTATACTTTTCATTTCAATCCACAGTGCATCAGCGCTAGGAGCAACACCTTCGTGTTTTAGATCATGTTATCAGGCAGGATGAGTTGAAAACACTGACGTATGTCCGTCCCGCGCCAGCATTTTTAAACGCAACTGCTATTGTTTTACAAGCACATCTGTTAACAAGGCGCCGGAAAAACCAGCCATACAGTATAAAACGCAATAATCTCCAAACATCAAACTTTATTTTCATACTTCATTTTAGCGTTTTAAAAACACACTGTAAACATTGTTTTAATTGAGCAAAGCGCGCTTAAAACGTATCCGCTTCTTAACACCTGTTAAGCCAGTGACTGTCAAAAATAACCTCCTTTTAGAATTTGAGGAAATATATAAATACCAAGATGGGCTATGCCAAGCTTACGAAAAACTACATTAAAACTGATGCATTAATGCCTCAGACTTGGCCTTACATTATATAGCCATTATTAGTTTACTATCGCTTTGAATCTGTTTTCCAAAAAGGAAAAAAAAAAAAAACATGCTTAAAATTGTCGCAGTTGTAAACAAGGTAAAGCCCGAATAACATTCAGGCTTAATTTGCATAAATTGCTCATGCAACTGGAGGATGACTACTTGGCTTATTTCATATCCGCAGTTCCTAATAATTGCGACTTCATTTATGTCGGGATAAAATCACCCAGCATAAAAGTAGATCGCAATGTTTCTCCCAAACATTGTTTAGGGGTTAATTTGTTTCAAACTTCAACACAAATTATTTTTTTGCCGATGATTCTTTAATATATGCTTTGAGTTCGTTTGAATATTTTTTTTGGCCTTATTCAAACTGAGTTTGTACACGAACGATAAAGAAAATGCCACACAATAAACTGTTAGAGTCAGATGCATACGACAGACCAGAAGTAAAAAAAAATCACCAGACACTGCTAACTAAAGAAAAAGCCTAACGAAATGGGTTTATTACCATTTTTTCGGATTGTGCAGCGGGCGGCCGCAGCTTTCGTTGTGTGATTGCAAAATAGAGCGCGACGGGGGGACTCGCGCGATGAGGTAAAAATTGGGTTGACTGTGGCACTCCTCTCGTGGTTGGCTCGTGTTCATTTTGTTGCTTCTGCCATCTGCCATCATGCTCATGCAAATGATTCGGCCCGCTAGTAGCTGGGCTTACATCCAGAAGGAAGTCTAATGTTAAATCCCATTTCATAATGTTTAATTTGCCTCAATATTGGTTTACCTATGGCAAACGTTCTGAACTAAACAGATCTGAATAGATACGTAACTCTATAGTTAGATATGTCACTTGTTGTTTGCAATCGAAGAACTGTCTCAACTAATATATTTATCATCATTTAGGGCAAGTATTATTCAGAGATGAAAAAAAGGTAAGCAGAAATTATTTTTAAGGCGCGCTTCTAAGAGAATATATATTACTTTTCAATTGGGAAACTATTGCACCTTTTCTTTGAATTCTTTGTTCATTTTCCTCCTGCAATCCAATCAGTAGCGAGAAAATTTTTAACAAACTTGGATTCTTTTTTTTATATACTTATTAAACTTCGAATATTATTTAGCCGCTGATTTTTTTTTTTTTTGCCTGAAGTCATTGTAAATGTTTTATTAACCTACTGACAGGTTCCTTTATAATGAAACGGGTGGGTGTATTCACATGTTATCAGTAGAAGTACAATAAAATAACAGGCAACACTGTAACAAATCAATATTTCTATTAAGCCATGGTGCACACAGGAACACAGACCGTTCATACTTTAAGCAAATTATTGGTTGTTATTTTGCTAGAACAGTCTCTAACCTTTGGAACAACGGCTAATGTGATCGATTATGGAATCAACGGAAGCTTCTATCACTGCCCATCTTTTAACGAAATCATTCTGCGCTGGCACGAGTTCCACCCATTTACTCATTACAATTCATCAAGCAAGGCTCTTGAAGGAACCCTTGTTAATTACATGAAAAAAGCGCTAAATATCTGCTGTCCAAATGTGCAGATCGTTCAGAAAAAAGTAAATATCAACAGCTCGTGTGAGATGGAAATATTCATCCGCCAATCAGCAGCTGACACGCCAACAGTTCATTTTCCAATTTTTGCGAACAGAGGAGAAAAAGAACAATTTGAAAGGCGATTTCTCGGTCTGTTTGACTCGCCAGGACCTGCAGTTTTAAGAATCAATCATGGGATCAGTTCATCATCAAATGAGTTTATTTTTCTACTTAATGATTTGTGGAAGTTGATAATTGTCAGCCTTTTACATGCAGTATTCGCTGGAATGATCATCTGGTTTTTGGTATGTCAGGCCAGTACTAATGTAGTTATACTTAGTCGCGATATGGTCCATATTTTTATGTAAAAATAAATGATTGTATAGATTTTTCTGCGATATACGTAACGTTTTTTAATATCGCATGTTGAATATCAACACTGTGTTGTCACTAAGTAACACCTTGCCTAAAAAAATAACAAACGTAACCACAAACACCTCAGTTTCAATTTTTTATGAGTTTATTGCAAACTGGACAAAGACAAATGTTAAAATATAGATCTGATTTGAATTGCACAAACACACACACAAACAGATTTAAATTGAGTAAAAGTATGAGCCTTCAAAGTAACGATGTTACGGAAAACAAAACCAAAACGTAACTCATGGTAGTAAAACTTCCCAGAATTATTTGACACGAACTGACGAACATTCCATGTTCCAGGACAACAAGTGCAATCCGCAGTTCCCATCCAGATCTTTCCAAGGAATAGGCAACGGAATTTGGTGGGCTTTTGTTACCTTAACAACTGTCGGGTAAGGCTCTGTCGCAGTAAAAAGCTCAAAAAGAGGGTAAAGGTGCATGACTTGAGATATAAATGACATTAAGATTCAAATAGGTCGTCGAACTTCATTGTGTACAGCCAAAGCACTTGGGCAATGTCAAGGCCAAGACCATGGCTGCCTCCCAATACAAATTACCACACATACATGCAAGCATTCCACATTGATTGGACGGGTCACAGTGTTTATTTTATGTAGTTTGTGTGTAGATCATTAAAAACCCAACGAATTAACGCCCATACGAACATTAGCGTTTTCTTTGGATTTGCTTACCTGCACTTTGCAATTGGTCAAAAATTAACTCGCGGTACTTTGTCAACCAATAAAAATCAAGGCCAATCGTGACTTGTTCGCCAGAGTTTTTGCGGTTGGCGCCGGCCTCCCCATTTTCCTCGAGTTCTGATTGCTTCTGTTGTATTATTACTTTGGCGTTGATTTTACCACACAAAACTGAAAACGGGTCTATATGTCACTTTAACTGAAATCATTTTCTCTTGAATCAATTAAAAATTAACACCGGAGCCGAACTTTTCAGTAGAGTCCTGCAAAAGACAAAAAATGTATATTTCTATGTAACAAGTAAAAATCCTAGCCAAGATAATTCCTTGGCGCATCTTTACAAAATTGAAGGTATGGTGACAAATCGCCGCACTCCACCCTGGCGCGTATTTTTGCGGTGCTGTGGATGTTGGAAGGAACAGTGCTGACGGCTCTATTTTCAGCCAGGCTCACCGCTGACCTTACTGCGGTCGAGATTAGCAAGGAGCTGAATCTCATCGGTAAAAAGGTATGAAGACCAAGCATTAGAGCATGTATTTAACAGACTACCATGAAGTAACTTATTTTGAATGTTTGTTTCAACCTTTCTTCAATTTTCCGTTCAATCACTGGAACTTTCAATTAAGAAATGTTCAATTTTAGATTAATTATCGTTTTTATATCATATTTTATATCGTATCAAAGAGAGAAACAATTAACTCTTGGCTACGGTTGGAGATTTTTAGAAAACGCAGGGGCCATTCAGAATTTACTTCCTCGTATAGAATTGAAGCCTACTTCCACGCTCCCACGACACTAACCCATATTGTCTTATTTCTTATTGCAAACAAGCTGCTAAAAAGGTCAATATTTGCACTTTCGGAGCTCTGAGACCTAACCAATACTGATGTGAACTTATTGTACTATTCAAACGGCCATTGACTCCCATCGGAGAAGAGAAAGCCGATTATGCCGAATTGGAGGAAGCGGGGACAAGGATATAAGGGGAAAAAAATCCCTGAGTTATGATTGGTCGGATGGCACTTCTAATAATCCCCAGCTTTGTTCTGAAAATATGGGGAGAATTTACACGCTTCTTCGTGATAAGCTCCTGATATCATATAATGCATATGACAGAATGTAATGAGACACGAGAAGTATTTTCCATGTTAGGTTGGAGTTCCTCTTGGTATGGAAACATTTCTGACAAAAGAGTTCAACTTCGGTGCCCAATTTGAAGGTCAGTTAATAGCCCAATTTCGATATATTAAAATTCGACTTGAAACAAAAAATATCAAAAACTGAATGCAAGGCTGGCACTAAGGCAAAGGGTAGATTTATTAAATGGCCAATATTTCGACTAATAGAACTAGTTTTCCTCAGGGCCAGGGCGATACTGAAAGAAAACATTGTAACGGCTCCTAAAATTTGAAAAATACATGGTTATAAATGATTGGCTAATACATGACATGTAGACAACGCACTTCTAAACATAAGATAAAAATAATATATGGCATATATAGTGTATGATACAAATCTGAATTTAGCGTTCGTTCCTTCGGTTAATGCCTCCTGGTGATAAAGTGTTCCCTCTATGAATTAAAAAGGCCTCGCGTACTTTTCAACGGGAAGCATTGATGGTGGGCTGCAGTTCAAGCGGGATGTGTCTCATGTCCGCAGAAGAGTGGCCTGGTAGGTTGAAATGTGTAGGGACTGCTGCTGTGGAGTTGGCCGTGGTTGGCGTGATGTGGGTTAATTTTTGTCTCTTGTCGTGTTCTGTGAAGCGTTCACGAATCGTGCTTTTGGTTTCCCCTATATACTGTTTTTTACATTTTTTACATTCGATCATATATGTGAGGTTACTAGAATTACAGGTTAAATGTTGTTTTATTTGTCTAATTTCCCCGGTGTTGCTAAAAGTATACGAAGTTCTACCATTGTCAATGTAAGGGCAGGTGAGACATCCATGACTGGAGTTGTAGCGGAAAGTGCCAGAGGTGGGCTTTGGTGTCGTGTTAGTGTTTTTTAGTTTAGCTCTAACCAAAAGGTCGCGAAGGTTTGGTGAACGACGGTAAGCGATGAAAGGAACATCTTTGAATATTTTTTTATAGGTGATTTGTGGAATGGAGAATAGGTTATTTCTTGTGAAGTATTTCTTGAATATTAGGTAGTGCTGGGTTATAGGTGAACGTGAACGGGACTGGGGATTTATCTTTATCACGATTATATCACTACGAGACTCAGGGGAGTGATAGTAGGGATTTATATGGTTTATTCCCCTAAGCCTCGTAGTGATGTCTTTTGCTTGGAGTTGAACTTTAATAATATATATAATCGAAATTGGGCTATTTAGGACACATTTTACGTCCAGTTCCCCATATCCTTTAAATATCTGATAAATACAGTAAATATAAAAGGATGCCGTTTTTATGCCTGAAAGTATTATTTCCTGAGTTTTGGCCAATAAGCTAAATCCGCAAAAACTTTACTAACGTTAAGATAATAGAAGTGGCAGTAATCAAGTTAGCCTGCATTTTAGTGCTTTTGTGATGCGCGAGCGCGAAAAGCGAGCAACGAGCGCGGAGCGCGATTTACGAGAGGGATAAAAGCTAGCCTGCAGTGCAGGCGTTTTTTCTTTTTTGGTGGGCGTGTGCTGGGCGAGTGCTGGGCGAGTGCGGGCGAGTGTTGGGCGAGTGTTGGGCGAGTGCTGATTTTAGTGTTTGGTCGCCATTTTGGTTTGGCACAACGTTGGGCTCCCACACCCTTGGTCGCATCTTTTGACTCGCCTCAGTCTGCGGTTTTTACTGAACGCAGCATTCGTTCGCCCCCCAAAAGAAGGCGAAAGAGAGACTTTTCGTGACTCGCCCGCCCACGCTCACGCACCACAATAGCGCTGTTGTGCAGATTATAATCAAGTTGGATGTTTAACAATCAAAAATGGAAGAGAAACAAATATCTTGCGCAGGTAAACCAAGTTAGCCGCCACTACATTTTGATTTTAGCATAAACAAGACCATACTTTATTTTTTTACAACCAATTAGAAGCAATTAAAACCAATAAGATTTAGAAGCAAATTATTCCTGACCATGTTGACTTACATTGCATTTTCCGTGCTTTTCGCCGACGTCATCTTTTATCCTGGTTGACCTATTTACAAAACTGTGTATCAACAACAGCACTGTGTACGAACATCTTTAAGCAGATAAATTATAGTACAATTAAAAATGTACTGGTCTGTTTTTTTAAAAGAACAAAATGGTAAATATTAGGTGCAAATAGATTTTTCGTGTTTTCTCGCTTCTATTTTAAAGAGCTAAACGATTTCCACGAACTGGATGCAAGCATGGATAGCTTTCCATCGTTGGACTATCTCATTTTCTTTGATTACATCATGGGAGAAAAACTTCTCAAGGATGGGCACATTCAAAATCTTGTTATAGAGAGAAACATCGCTCACAAGTTCTCAGTTGGCATGATCTTGATCGGAGATATTGCGGCAAATGATGAAAGTTTCTTTAGCTGTTGGAGACGTGAACTAGTGGACAACAAGGAAATAGAAAGAGTTGAGTGAAACACGATAAAAAGACATATATGTTTTAGAAGCTGTAACTATCCGGACTGTAGTCCCTTCTTACGGCCAGTTACCCCGCGCTTTCCAAAGCACCTTTTGTCGCAAGTTTAAACTAGCGACGATTTCTGTGCGATTAAGTTAATTTGGGTGCGAAATTTGCTGTAATTTCCCACAAATCGCCGCCCAGTTGCATCAGGTTTCAAAGATGTTCAAAACCTCTGCTATCGCACCCAAATCGCGTTGGAATCGCCGCTACTTTCATCGCGAGCTCGAGGAAGACAAAAGTTGCATTAAAGATTGCGACAAAACTTGCATGTGTAATCTGGCCTTTAGCATGTTTACCGTTTGCACAGATAAACGGTTGGACCACAGTTTGTGTACTAAAGGGGACGTCTCCGGAATTTACTCGGAACGCCAGGAAATGAGCCAAAATTGGCGTAAGACCTAAAACATTCTCTTCCCCAGGTCTCCCCAGAGCTCCACGTTTTAAAAAAGAAGTTGTGCCACATGTAGGACAACCGTTGGCCAAACAAAACGAGGGCTCTGGGGGACTAGAATGGGCCTCAAACTAGTAGAAATGGGATTTAATGACACATTTTCCGTTTGAAAGTTTCCATTTTCGCCTTCCTGCAAACGTTTCCCCTTTCGGTGATCATTTCAAAATTCTTTAATAATTATTCCCACTTTTACACCTTTTTATATCTCCTTCTTCCTCATTTTCCATAGTTTTAGTTTAATTCAATTTGTTGTTTATTTTATTTCAGGCACAGGAAAGGTGCGCAAACAAAGAACATAAAGAACCTCCCGAAACGCCGCTGGGTTTCGGGATTTGGATCATCATCAACAGCGCTGTGTGTTTGGTTTTGTTTCTTACCGCTGTCTTCATCTGGGAATACCGCAGGCTCAAAACCCAGAACGTTGTTGTGGCCATAAACGGTTCACGAGATATGTACAGCTGAGTTTAAAAACGCTGTCACCATGACAACATACACTCTTTTTACAACAACACGAGTTTTATGCTCCATTATTGACGTTTAAAATCAGCCGACAAGCCAGTACAATGTAGAAATCAAAGCGTTATTATCCATATATAAAAAGTTGTTTTTTAACATAGCTACTGTACCTCAGATGTTCGGATGTGGTCAGACAGCGAGCATCTTTATTCGTGAACATGAGAAGCTTAAAGGACTCGATATGGAGCCCCTAGGGATAGAGAAAGGGTTGTAAAACAGCCGACCAAAGCTCTAATTACAACAAAGAACGGCGATCAACACGACGGGCGAACTAACGAGGGATCGGCCTGATGCAAGTTAACTGATTTCTGAGGACTGTGAGATATTTAAACTTGGATCCATATTAAGCTAATTAAGCCTGCTTTATAATACTCCTAGCGAAAAAATTAGTTCCATGTGCAGAGCTGGCGGAATGATTGTTTTTGCGAAGTCAATTTTTTGGTAGCAGAGCCGCAATTGAGCGAGGTTAGAACGTTGAAGCTGCGAGATCAGATATTTTGCCTTGCTCACTTCCCATTGGTTGGTGTATTTAGGTTCTTTATGAATGTAAGATGTGAATAAGTGGCAAAGGACCGCGAGCGAAAATGCTGCTGGTGTACGTAGGATCTGAAGAAGATCTAATCAGCCAAAAATAGGAATTTATTAATGTCGAGGACGCTCTTATGTGCATTTCTAACCTTTGTGGGCTCCTACCGATTCCTAAAGGTGAAAGGAGTGCAAACATGTTTACGCTATGTACAGTACACTACAGAATTAGATGCATGTATTCGTACGCGTGCAGTTGAGAAGGCCTTGAAGAAGAAACATCAGGATCAACCGATTGCCGTGTCAGAGCACTTTGCTCTTACCGGACACTCCATCGACGACCTCCAAATCATCTCATTAGAACCCCCTGATTAATTCTAATAGAGACCCGATTCGTAAAGCGAGATAATCATATTTAATCACTTTAGCCAATGCACTTGAATCTAATGGCATGTACAGACGCGACGAAATTTAATCTTCCATATATTTATTGTTATAATTATTACTAGTCGTTTGTAACCGTTTATTTCCATCTTTACTTAGCTTTCTTAGCCCCTGATGAAGGTTAGTTTTGTCTACCGAAATATTGGGCAATATTAAAAGAAACCAAACAAATTCAGCTGTTTAAATCATATAAGTATATTATGCAAACCCGGTCCGATTGGTGAAAAGTTGGACGGGCAGAGATTAGCCAATCACATACAAGGATTTGGATTCTGGACCCCTGAGATGCTTCTAAAGAAAACGTTTGCACTGATTGCAAGTCACTAGTATTTGTAATAACAGGTACCTGGACTCCTAGCAATAAGTTAATTCTGGAAAAGTTGAAAATTTCCATAGTATGTAAAAAACATGTAAATAACATGTAAATCCTCAAAAAGATACTGTAAATGAAAATTTACATGATTTTTACCCATTTACATGTTTTGAGAAATCCTGTAAAAAACATGTAAATAATTGAGGTGAAACATGTAAATTATGGAAAAGATCCTGTAAATTTCTCAAACAAGGGACATAAGACCATGTAAATAGCATGTAAATCGAATAAAAGGAACCTGTAAATAACATGTAAATTCAATAGAGGAACCTGTAAATAACACGTAAATCGAATAAAGGAGCCTGTAAATAACATGTAAATCCAATAAAGGAGCCTGTAAATAACATGTAAATCGAATAAGGGAGCCTGTAAATAACATGTAAATCGAATAAGGGAGCCTGTAAATATCATGTAAATCGAATAAGGGAGCCTGTAAATATCATGTAAATCGAATAAGGTTGCCTGTAAATATCATGTAAATCGAATAAGGGAGCCTGTAAATAACATGTAAATCGAATAAGGGAGCCTGTAAATAACATGTAAATCGAATAAAGGAGCCTGTAAATAACATGTAAATCGAATAAAGGAGCCTGTAAATAACATGTAAATCGAATAAAGGAGCCTGTAAATAACATGTAAATCGAATAAGGGAGCCTGTAAATAACATGTAAATCGAATAAGGGAGCCTGTAAATAACATGTAAATCGAATAAAGGAGCCTGTAAATAACATGTAAATCGAATAAAGGAGCCTGTGAATATCATGTAAATCGAGTAAGGGAGCCTGTAAATAACATGTCAATCGAATAAGGGAGCCTGTAAATAACATGTAAATCGAATAAAGGAGCCTGTAAATAACATGTAAATCGAATAAGGGAGCCTGTAAATAACATGTCAATCGAATAAGGGAGCCTGTGAATATCATGTAAATCGAATAAAGGAGCCTGTGAATATCATGTAAATCGAATAAAGGAGCCTGTGAATATCATGTAAATCGAATAAGGGAGTCTGTAAATATCATTTTAATCGAACGAGGGAACCAAATCGAGCCAGCTCGCTTGTTTACTATCATGTAAATTAATGCGAACATTCATAGGCAAAGTAAACATACACGACTCATTAAAAAGCTGCTTTTCAATTGTTTTATTTTAACTCCCTTGATCCTAATATAACACGCTTTTTCAACTGTTCAAGATTCTTTGTTTCTGCTTTTCATTATTCCTTTCAAAGAGCTACATGTACACTGTACAGTGTACATTAACTGCAGCTTTGGTATGTTTTCTGCAATAGCTTGGCCATGGGATGCTCTTGCTCTTGAAGGCTGCGAAACAAAACAAAAAACTGCTGCAGTGAGCAAAGTCTGTCTTGTAGTAGTCTGCCTAACACTAAAGGCAACTGTCCTTTGCGTCCATGTTTTTATCAAAAGAAAAGTGGGCAGCACACAGCAGCTGATCTTGCTTTTAATTACTAGACCAGTTTCATCTGATACAAGTCATGTTAGAACAGACTTCATCAGGGATTTTGAACAAGATTATGTGAGGAACTTATTTTATACACACCATTTACATTTCAACATCACATACAAGTACCATAGACAAAAATTAGAATTATTGTCATTTACAGTATGTCATTTTGGCATAATTATATTCATAAGCTGCAGGTACCTGGCCTATTAATTAAAGGAGAAATGCTAAATTAACCCTTGATAAATTTTAAATTCTGCACTAACATAGGATAATAAGAACATCAATAATTTACGGAGATGATTGGATTATGGCCTAAGTGTAACGCCATACGGAAAAAAAAAGCAAGGGTCCAACCGACGAACAGGATTAATCTTGCGGTAGCGGAGTCGGTGGCAGAATATCTCGAAGAAACTGGAAAACCACTGGAATGACCACTTGTCAGGGTTTTTCTGCCGGTACGGGGACGCCGGCGTTTATCCTTTGTAACCTTCCCTGGTGAGAATCTGAAGGATCTTTAAGGATCCTTAAAAATCTGCATGAGGATCTGTGAGGTTTATACTGAGGATCTTAATAAAGATCTTTGAGGATCTTTTAAGTTATTGAATCTCGGCTAAGCAAATTTTCAAAGCGTTTCTCTGAGAAAAATAGTTCGACCATCCAACAGGCTTTTAAAAAGGCTCGCCGCAAGAACTATACATGTAAGATGAAAGGAAATCAGTAATAAATGTACCACATCTTAATGAATATTTGTCAAATGAATGGAGTTAGTTTCTAGAGAAACTGTGGTGCTGTGTCGGTGGGGGGATGTAACACGAGAATTTAGTTTTATCAACTGAGTCGATAAGGTAAATTGACAATCGTAAAAAGATTCAAATAGCTGACGTTTCGAGCTAGCGCTCAAAACGTCAGCTATTCGAATATTTTTACGGTGGTCAGTTTACCTTATCGACTCAGTCGATAAAACTAAATTCTTGTGATTTGTCAGATGAGCTTGCTTCAAACTAGGACGATGAGAAAAGAATGTACCAAGCTGAAAGGAGGGCAGAGAGGAAGATTACAAAGGATAAATGCCGGCGTCCCCGTCCTGGCAGAAAAACCCAGACAAGTGGTCATTCCAGTGTTTTTCCAGTTTCTATAAAACATTCTGCCACCAACTCCGCTACCCGCAAGGAGATTAACCCTGTTCGTCGATTGGGCCCTTGCTTCAAGAAAAGAATTCAACTCCTTTTCCGATACTAGCTTTGTTTTTTTTTCTTCGTTTATGGTGTCACACTCAGGCCATAATCTGGTGTCACACTCAGTCCATAATCCAATTATCTCCGTGAATATTGTTGTTCATATTATCCTATGTTAGTGCAGAATTTAAAATTTATCGGACAGGTTAATTTAACATTTCTCCTTTAATTAATAGGCCAGGTACCTGCAGCCTATGAATAGAATTATGCCAAAATGGCATTAAAGATCTGACAAAATGCTGTCATTTGCTGAACTGAAGCTGCAATCTGCAATCAGTATAAATGTGGTCACTCAAAGACCTGATAACATGCTATCACCTGCCTGTGCATAACTAGATTTTACATTATGAAAAACCTAGTGGAAACTACATGTAAAGCTCGTTTTAATAACAATTTAAAGGAAAAGAATACCATAAAATCCCAGTTATACATGTTGGCCCTGGGCTTATACAAATTTTTAAGAGTTTATACACAACTGTAGGATGGTAAGCTCAAAATATTGTGATACAGTACTGTTCAATTATTTCAGTCAGTTTATGTTCTTTACATGCATGTAAAGAATTGTTGTGGAGATGTGGAAGCTTACATGTACATCCAGATAACTGGGAGAATTTTGTGGGCCTATAACCGGGTGGGCTTATACATGTACATGTAACCAGGATTTTAAGTTTACAATAAACATGAGTATGGAAAATCCAATGACAAGTAATGGACTTTAAATCAAAGGTTTCCTATTAATGCAGTGATCACAATCCAATTTCTCCGGAGAATATCAATAAAACACAGCCACGAGTTTCTGAGAATGAAGAACTGATACAAAAATCAATCACCAGGGGACAATGAATAAAATGATGGTCTCTCAATAAACACCTGGTTCAAATTTTTCTGGGTTAACAAGACCAAGTTTAAAACAAAGATCAGGGACATTTAACTAAAGAAAATACACAATGCACCATAATTTAGGTCAGTTTATCAGATTTCACCATGACTGCTTGGCAGGGTAAATTAATTATGTCTACATCAAAAGAAAACAACACCAAATTATGTTATTCCATAGAGTAGTCAACTAAAACACTGATTTTAGATCAGACCTAAGGATCCCATTTGAATAATGTTTGGTACTGCAGCAAAATATTAACACATTGTACATGTACATGTAGGTGCCCATGTCAGTTACTTAGGTACCAAATTACTACCAGGCTCCTGTTAGAAAACAGCCTTAATGTGTATGGACATATAACATCAATTATTCTCTTACCATGAAAAGCTCTCCTTGAATCTCTTTGAATGATACCATTTCTAACTAGAGAAGAGAAATCACAAAATTAAATATGTTATGTATTTCAAATTGAGAAAATATGAAGCATATACTCCCACATCACTGCTACATTAAATATATTATTATCCTCAGAGCCACTATTTAATATTACATGTACCAGTGAATAGATGGGTATGGTCAATGTGAATAATATACATGAACATTGTCTCAAGAATAAAAACTGACTTGAAAATGCAGTTTAACCCTATTCAGACTGGGCTTTTTTAGGCAATCTGTGACTGGGGGGGGGGGGGGGGGGGGGCTCCCCGGACCCCCCCTTCATATCTCTGGAACCAGTAAGGCTAGGACCATGAAATTTTCACACAATGTTCATCTCCATACAAGGAAACCTCACACCCAGTTTTGACCTGCCGCACCCAATTATGACGTCACAGTGACGTAATTTTTGTTTTTTCGACGTTTCTTTGATATTTTTCCATCCAGATACTTAAAATATCAAATATAACTGTAAAATCATCTCTTTAATATTAAAACATAATAAATACAAACAAGGACACACTTGTAAAGCGAGAAAAGGCAAAAAAAGGCGATAAAACTGTAATTTTGTAAATTATTGTCCGCCATCTTGGATCCGCCATCTTGGATCCGCCATCTTGGATTCCTTTTTTTTCGTTTAAATTAAAATTTAAAAAATATCTAAAAGAGAAAAGGATCAGAATGTATAAAACACGTATCAAACTAATGTCTATTATCCAAACAATGAACTTAGAAGTGTTATTTAATAAATAGTACAAAATTTTTCTCTATAAGTAAAAGTGAGCAAAAATTTACCTACCCCTCCCCCCCCAAATATTTAATGTTAAAAATTTTTGATGTCTTTCAAGAACTAGTCCCAAGAAAAAACTATTCTAATAAGAAAATGCACTATAAGTCAAAAAACAAGATCTTAAAATAAAAAATTCACCATATTTTAATATTTTGAAAACCTATGTGTCAAAAACCGGTTGCCATGGCAACATGGTTAATCACACTGACATGTTATAGATACCAAAATGTTCCTAGATAAATTCTAGGAAAAGTCAGAAAATTTCAGCCTCATAGCTATTTCGGTGTAAAAGTTATTACAATTTTACTGGAGGGGGGTTCGAAAAGCCCCCCCCCCCCCAGTCTGAATAGGGTTAAAAAAGGAGGATTTTACCATCTTCCCAGCATGCATCGCAAGCAAACTATATTATCAAATGACGGCGACATGCAAGCGGCTCATTTTACACAGACGCTGCTGAGGTTGGAGGTCAGTTGGTCATAGCAGAAATATTTCAATAAATATTAACCTATTTATTCTATTCACCTTTACAGAATATTAATATTTTCCCATTTCGGGTTATGTTTACAGTTTGATTTAAGGTTGCTTAAATTCCCAGATGGGCCAAAATCCTCGAACAGCATCGCATGTTAGACACTTGAAATCTCTTCACAGATTCATGGAATCAATAAACCTTCTTGCCATTTCAAAACAATGCTGGCTTAAATTAGAAGAAATATCTGTATATTATATTTGCTTGCCTTCAGTTTGACTTACATTTGTATTGAATCTAACACCGGTGAACAGAGCTGGTGAAATAATTCCCGCTAATAAAAATATAAAACAACAGCTACTCAGCTCATCTACTCGGCATGCAACTGACCTGCTGCGTTTGTTTATGGTTACGTTGCTTTTAGTTCAAAATCGACCCTCGCTTTTCTCACAATTCTGAATTTTCTATGGTATGAGCATTAATCATTCAGTTTTATTTCATCTTACTGTAGATTTTGCTGTGACCAACATAAAACTCTAATCAGAAGTCATTCACAGGAATTTTACCCAAAGCATGCTGGAATGACGGTATAATATCCTCCTTATAGTGTACATGTACCTTTTAGTTTCAAGACAGAACAATGTACAGCTCTCATATAAATATTATTTTGCTTTTGTCTCGGTGCATATTCACACTCTAAAATACTACGAACAACAATACAAGTAACAATAGTGTAAAGAGAATTTCTGTGAACCTAAAATTGCCTAGCTTGCACTTTATACTGATACTTAAATTTTCAAGTTACGCTGTTATGTAAACCTACACCACTGCACATGTGTTAGAAAAACAACCTCATCTCTCTCCACAGTTACATGTACATCTGGTTATTTATTACTCAGCATGTGTTGCTTTTAACTGATTATAATATTTGATTTCACATTGGGAGCTTAAAAAGAATGATGCAATCCATTCACAATTACAGTGTATGTACATTATTTTAGAATGTGCAGAAAGAGGTGACCAATATTTTTTAACTTTTAATACTCCATAGTACAATGTACAAAGTGTCAATCCCACTCATCAAGACCAACAGGGTTTTTTATGTAAGGTTACTGTCTTTAAGTGATCAACCAAGTTACAATCTTGGATGTTATAAAATTCGGACTGAAGATTGCAGACTGGCATAAGTGCATATTAGTATCAAGTGTAGTCTGCTGACTGGGTATAAAATGCAGACTAAGACCAAAACTGTCACTTCATCCTAATTTATGACTTAATCTATCAAGCAATCTGCTGCAAAACTGTCCTTCTAGGCCTTCGAGTCTACTCAGATGTCTCATATTTTCTTCTTTCTGACAGTATTCTATTTTCCACAATCACACAGGATAACTGTGATCATCTTCACATCTTTAATCTGTAATGTTATGAAAATGAATTGTATGGAAAACCTATCAGAGATAGGTACTCAGAGATAGTCAGCACACAGCTGCACACCACTGTAGGCACTAAGAAATAGTTTTGGTCTTACAACTGTATATTAATGTATCAGCATTTTATACTGTATGGAGTCCAAAATCTAAAGTAGCTATAATGATTTTTATATATTACACAACATAGCATTTGACGGCACAAATAAGCAACAGGTCAAATATGCCATGTTATTACACTTGTCTGACCATAGGCTAACAACAACAAACAACAACTTTATTTGTACTCCACATTGATTTACATTATATAAAAACTACTGTTAAATATAGAGAGAGTACAGGCTGCCCATAAAGGAAAAGGGAAAACATTAAAAAAAATTCAAAAAAATAAATGTGGGAAAGATGATTGTTGTAGTAATGATAGGTGAACTATATAAAAAACAACATGTTCATGTACAACAAACAATTTAATCAGTGGAAAGTTGTGTAATGGGGCTGGGCATTTTTACTCGTCAGTTTTTATTTTTTCTCACCTGATTTGTAAAAATACAAAGCTGCATTACACAACTTTTTGCTGAATTATAACCTCTATTGATACTGACCAGTCACAATACAATCTGCATATTTAAGCTTAATTTATACTTAAAGGGAGGGTTTCATGGTTCGGCACACGTGCAAGCTATGATGTAACCCATTTAACTTCACTTTTTACACCAATCAGAAGTGAATAAATAACTCTGGTGGGAAATTTGCCCATGAAAATGCCACAGTCAGTCAGCTGATTGAATGGATGATTACACATACATACTGTACCCATGTGAGCCATGAAAGCCACCAGAACCTAGAATAAATCCTTCCGGTCAAAGGTTTTATTCAATGTTGACTTTGTCGGTGTAATCCATTGAAATTTTCTGTGAATTTTGGTCATCCTTCACTTTGTTTGGACTAATTATAGTATGTCATTATTGAAGTAAATGTGAGTGTTTTTTTAACTGATAAAATTGGTAAGAAAGCAAATAAAGCATTTTAATCTGTGTACATTCGCCGAACTGTGAAACCATCCCTTTAATGCTGTTGTTTTAAATACTTAATATTTCTCAGAGTTATACATGTGCGCTTAATACAAAACTGTATTTAAGCTTAATGTACAGTATCATTGGACAGTTTGAAACGTTCAAGGCATTTCCAGGTAAAGGCAACTGCCATGAAAACAAGGCCCCTTCACGTATTGAAAAGCTTTGCAGGTATAAACGTACATGTAAATATTAACGAGTGTTCATGTATTGACTGACCTGTGTTCTTGTAACTCTCTATAAAATATAAGCTTACCCTAATGTACATTTCTCAAAACTGATCTTTTTCGATTTATTTTCTATCAAGTTGTGCCAGTTTAAAGTGAAATATATCCCACCATTTTTGTGAAACTAAACTGATTTGAGTATTTACATGTAGCTTTCGAAAATCAATTGAATTTGAACAAACATTGTCACATTTCAGTTAAGCTTAACTTTAGTCTTACATCTGCTTACATGTAGATTCATGCCAGAAATGCACGCATGGTTGACAGTACAAATCAAATCGAAACGCTCCCCAGCGGTAAAAACATACCTGCAAAGATGCGTGGATTCTTCTTCTTTCTTTTAAGGCGTTTTGTATTGATATTTCCACTGATTAAAGCCGTTTTAAGGCCCGAAGCCTCGCCTGAAGTCAAACTCGACCGTTGAAAATATCCCGCCTTCGCCGCCTTCGGGTCAGCGGCCTTCATTATTCAGCGGTAGATGCGTCATTTATAGGGAGATAGATTGTACCCTTTCATACGCCCGAGTTTATAACCTCCCCGTTTTCCAAAGAGTCACTGAGGAGAATCCAGCTTCTGCTTATGTTATTTCGCTCCTAGAATAACTGAAAAATTTATTGTTATATTTCCCCAGGATCCTCATAAAGGGTAAAACATTTTCAGGTGCTCACGGGATACCCATTTACTCAATCCACTGAAACTGAACATCTGGAATAGACTACGCAACTTTTACGAATCTTTCTTTGAAATTTAAATTTGGACTATTTGATTATATCATTTTTGACTTTATCAATGCTGGAACAATTTCAATAAGGGGACTGGACTTGTTTTACATGAGAGTTCTGACGCGTGTCACGCGTGACGCATCACATGCGCGACATCATTTTCAAGGAAATTCTTCGTACTTTTATTTCGGCAAGCTATTCTACCAATACCGAACGCTAAGTAATCTTGACGTTGGCTCTGTCTGTTGTTGCATTTCCCGAATGCTGCCAGCAATCAACAATATGCCCGAGTGCACGCTCTTGAAAAGCGCTTCTTTTACAGGGATTTATCGATTGAGGTGCGGGATTGTGGAAAATTGGTTCTATTCTTTTCAATTCTTTTTAGAACGAGGCATTGAGACAATGAGCTCTATTCTTATTCAATGAGATGCAAATTAGTATATTCCAATTTTCTGCAATCCCGCACCTTGGAGGATTTATCAGTCTCGATACTTTCATTTACACGACTTTTAAAGGGTTACATGATTGTTACACTGGTGTCTAGAGTCTCCCTTTTTCAATGACATGGTGTTTGATAAGTATGTAGTTTAAGCTTTAAATAGTAAAGAAGGGCATCATCGGTGAAAGTTGTAAGTTTCGATGAAATCCGATGGTATGATGGAAGTCCTATGTAATTTATCAGTGTTAATGTATTTCACAGCCTCCTATTTCCATTTACCTTCAATAACATGGTGCCGGTGGATTTCATTGTTTCAACGGCACCCGTATTTTAGCGTGAGTTTTTAGAATCTTCATAACTCGAGCCGTTAGAGGAAACTTAAAACAGTTAACGAATAATCGTAAAAGAGTGAAGCAGGGGAAACTGACTTTAATTCTAGTTATCGAGAAGTTCGATACTGATACTCTCACTGTAAACAGTTTCAATACTGAGCCCTCCTTTTCTCACTTACATAAATCATTATTTAGTTACTATTTACGGTACATTTACATGATCCATTGAAACATGTAAATTAAATTTACAGGGTTCTCGAATCCCCCTTCAGTCTGGTAAACCATTTACATGATATTTACAGGATGTTTCGGAAAATTTACATGTCTTATATACTGTAAATCTATCGAAAACAATTTACATGTTATTTACATGTTCGGCAAATTATAGCCTTAGAAAATGACACTGTAAATGGCAATTTACAATACATCTACATGATCCATTGAAACATGTAAATTTCTTGTAAATTTTAATTTACAAAGCATTAACATGTAAATTATAATTTACAAATCATGTAAATCCAAATTTACATGTTGTAAATCCAAATTTACATGACTTGTAAATTTTCAACTTTTCCAGTGATAAAGCAGTGAAAACTGAGATCATTAATAAAAAAAATGTTTAAAACTGGCAAGTCAGATTCTTGTGTATTCTGTCATCTACCTCAAAACATGTTAAAAACAATTTGAAGCGTGGTAGGCGCTTATCTCGTACTCAGATCTCACTCGTGCTTGTACTGTACTGAAATGTGAGTGGGAGATCTGGGTACGAGATTAGATATTAAAGCGCTAGAAACGGGAGGGGAAGGGAAGGGAGGATAGGTGCGCGCGAAGCACGTAGAGAGAACGCGGAGAGGGGAGGTAGCTATTTCCTCTCCCTTCGCCCTTCGCGATCTCTTCACGCGCTTCAAGATAGTCGGGTTGTGGTGTCAATACAGGAACGCCAGTTTCGCGGTTTCTCTATTTTTGAGTCTGTGCTTAATCGTAAAGACCACTTACCTAAGTTCAGCGCACTGCGTTGCGAAGTGGAACAAGCATTTGGTATGGTGAAAACACGTTGGTTAACAGCACCGCGTTCGCGCCATAGATCCAGATTCATGCTTGAAGCGCCTTATTTTCTTGTTTTTCCTTTTATGTCACTTTGCTTCATCAGAGAAGACAAAGGTAAAACAAAACAGCGAAGGCATGTATCTTGAATTCGAGAAATTTTTCAGAGGAGAGAAGAGCATTTCACCAACCATTTTAACCGACAAACCATTTAAAATGCAAGGCTAGTACAACGAAAATTAAGGGCAGGTTGAATGGCCAATATTTCGACTAGTAGAACTAGTCTTATACAGGGCCAGCGTTGGAATGAAAATAATCACCTGAAGTGGGTAGGAACTACAGCAGATGAATTTGCGTGACTTGTGTTATTAGTGGCTTGTCTATGTTCAGTAAATCGTTCGCGAAGTGTGCGTTTAGTTTACCCAATATATTGCTTTTTACATTTTTTATTCCCATAATCTGTTTTACTTTTAAGTCCCTCGCTTGCTTGGAAATTCTTCAAATCTCCGCATCTTTGGTTGTGAAATTCGTAATGAAAACAAATATTTGTGTGGCGTCATACGAGCATGTTTTGCGAAGTCATACGCACCCGCGAGTTGGCCTTGCGCGACCGACCGACAGACACATGTCACGGAGGCGCGCCCGCGAAACATTCCGCTAGCCATGACCATGAAAAATGACGGGCATAGATTTAGTTGTATGAGTATGGGGCTCCGCGAGGGCCTTCGGCCCGCAGAGCTCCGCTATGATCGCTACGATCGCTGAACTGTTTTTGCAGCGAACCAAATTTTTCTCTCCGAATTTAATCAAATGCTCCTATGAGCTAGTGGAGGCACGGTGGTCTAGTGGTTAGCGCGTCGGACTTTCAACCTGAAGGTCGGTGGTTCGAGCCTGGTCTCTGCCGTCGTGTTGTTTCCTTGGACAAGAAACTTTACTCCACACTGTCTCTCTCCACCCAGGTGTATAAATGGGTACCGGCGACAAAATGCTGGGGTAACCCTGCGATGGACTAGCATCCCATCCAGGGGGGAGTAGCAATATTCCTAGTTGCTTCATGCTACAGAAACCGGGTTAAGCTCCGGCCGTGTGGGCCATCCGTGGCTCGTGTGCGACTTTACCTTTTACCTTTTCCTATGAGCCAACTCGTGAATTCGAAATAAAAGATTCTTCACACAAAAAAAATAACAGAAGGAAGGTTTGACATAATTAAGCTTCTGTTTTTTATGCAAATATATAGCGCACAAAAATAATAATTTTAGCAAAACAGGAACTGTACTTCTCAACACAAATCCGTATCCGTATCCGTTTTGTACCTTTTAATTGAGTGGTGACACTTTAGGGTGTCAAATACTAAAACATAAATGATATTGAAACAGAATAAACATCGCCAAAGGAAAGTACTGCTCAGTAGCTTTCATTTTAATGGTCTCATGGTTCATTGACTATGAGAGTATACGCAGTGAAAGGATTAAGTCATTGATGAGAGTCTTATGTTTGACTTAACCTGCGATCAGGAGCTCTTTTTCTCGGAGAGAAAGTCGGCGGAGCGCGGGGAGGGAACAAAGGAGGAGAGAGAAAAAATGCCGACTTTCGCGCATTTGCGCTGCGAAAAAAGAGCGCCTGATCGCGATCGCAGGTTAAGACTTAACCACCCCGAAAGCCTGATACTCAGGTTAGTTAAGACTAGCAGTAATTAGAGATTATGGAGACGCGTTCGAAGGAATTTCCGGCGGAAATGAGCCCCTTAAAAAAGCAATAGGAGCGGCCATTTGGAAGACCGGACACCAAAAACTCTCAAATGTTTCTGCATGTAAGGCACAGGCCAACCAACACTAAATTAGGATTGCGTCCTTCGAACGCGACTAGGCAGGTTAGACTTTGTCAACACGTTTTGGGTCACGAAACAGGACCTTTTTGATATCTTATAACAAAACAATAGGTAGATAAACGTTTGAAGATCTGACATGATGATAGGCGTATTATATTTGCCAAGGATCACATGATATATAAAACCTGAAAAACATTCTTATATATCTTATTCGTCAAGTTTCCACATCAAGTGAGAGAAAACAGCATCCATATCAAGATTATCGAAATCTAGAGGTAAAAATGCTATTTTACTGGACTCAATACCAATAATTCAGCTAAGGCTAGTTTTCCGGAGCGACGGAAACGAAGCTTTCGTCGGGAATAAACCCAATAAACAAGACTGAATGAAAGATACAGAAGATAAAGGAGCGAACGCAAGCGATCTCAGCGCAAATACAAGGAACAGACGTCGTATTTAACGGGGAAATAAGAATTCTTGTCTAGGCACTCATTACAAGCTTATTTTTGTAAGCTCAAGCTTATGTTTGTAAGCTTTTGTTTGGCGCTCAAGCTTATCGTTCCAAGCGATGCTCAGATTCCTCTTATAAGCTTTATAATGACAGAGTCTGAAGTAAGTGTATTAAGATTTTCCATTTTGGTTTGAAAAGAGTAAAATTGTAAGGTAAAGAAACTAATATAGTTTGCCTTATACAGCCCAACCTCACTTGTGGATTTTTCCCGGGGAGGGGGGGGGGGGGGGGGGGAGAGGCTCTCCAATATCTTAGTACTTACTAAAAGAGACGTGTACGTAATGTAATGTAATTAGTATATCTGTGAGATAACAATTTCCTTTTGTCATTGTTAGATTGACTAAATGGAGAGGAACAGAAGCGTTATCCTGACTTTGCTCACGTTGACTTTCTGTAAGTATTTGGTCGCAAAGATTTTTTTCCCACGGTGGAATCGCAAACATCACCACTGGAACCGGATGAATTGGAGTAACGCTTTCATTTGGATGACCCTGACAAAAGGTCACGTTGAAGAAATTTCAACAATCATGGCCAAAATTTCTTGTTGAAATTATTGATAAATCAACAAAGTAGTCAGTGCACACTGTTGTTTAGCTGGTGAACGAGTTGAGTTTGTGTTGTAGTTTTTGTTTGAAGGTCATTCCACTGACATTGAACTAACAGCAGATACTTGATCAAAATTTACTTACTCGACCGTCTTCCTCCTAGGAAGATCGAAGGAGACTCTGCAAGCAGGGTAACATTAAGATAGCCTTAACATCCTTTAAAATAAGCAGTTTATTTAGCGCAAAAGAAGATCCGTGCGGGTGTTGGCTGTGAAGCCAAATATGTGGGTGAACCCCCCCCCCGGGGGGGGGTACTCCCATATATGAGCTATATAGGTATGTGTCGCTGTGAAGGGCATGGTTTTCAGGCAGTTTAGTCTGGGATAGGGTATAGTAATCACAGATTTTTGGTCTAGAATAGGGTATCATTTTCCGCGAAACTGATCAGTTGCGTGAAGAATTTAGTCTAGACAAGGTTTACTGTCAAATGGCATTTAAAAATCGGTACGGCGGGTAGTACGGCATTTTTTCTGACCCCTGTTAACTATTAATAACTGTGATAGTGAACGAGTTCCTGGAAAATAGCGAGTCTGGAATAGGTCTAGGATAGGGTAGGATTTTTCGGTGTTTAGTCTAGAATATGGTTGCAAAATGCAGCTAAAGTGGTCTAGTATAGGTTAAGGGTCTCAGAGTCCCAGCAGCACACCCCCACCTAAAAATTTGTAGAGTACCCCCCGGGGGGTGAAACCACACGACACCTTGCCACTGGGATACGTGAACACCTTAATATGTATCAAACATCACATATATACAAACACCTTGAGAGCTCAAAGGGATGTCGTGAGCTATGCAATAGTGAGTGTTTTGGAATACTTGACACAGCTCTAAGATCAAAGAAGCTCTCTGCATCCGTTGGGAAAATCCATCGTTAAACCAACAAGTAAAACATTTGAATTTAAAATTAACATTGTAGTTCAAATCAATCTGTTACCAAGTTATTTAAGCTTTGTAAGTTACCGTATCTTTGGCAACAATGATCGCGTTCGAACGTCCATGGTCAGGCAGACAAGACGGAAGAAACGTCTACACGGAAAATGCCTGCGTTTGGGAAGAAAAATGAATACATCGAAACGGAATATTGGCGCCACTACAACAAGTGAGATTGCCGATAATAATAAAAAACATGGTAGTAATTCTCCTAGTTTCTTCATGATCAGTGTAGAAACAGATTAACGCTACGGTTCCTGTAGTGTGGGTCACATGTGGCTCCAGGGAATTTTGCGTCCACGCTATGAGAATTGGTCGTGTAGGGATTTATTTTGTTCTTAGGGATAGGGATGGTTTTGAAAAGTAGTCTTGCGTAATCTGCATCTCATTCTTATTCTCAGCAGTTGCGTCGCCATCAGTTGTGGCAGTGATCTCGAGTCTGGCATTAGATCAAAGTACATCCATCTTGCCTTCAGTGTCTTCTGTGCTGGTGTCATCCTCAGCGGTTCCGTCGCCATCAGTTGTTGCTTCAAGCAGGCTAGCCAGAAGTAGTTCGTCATCTGTGGTAGTGAGCTCGAGTCTGGCAAAAGATCAAAGTACATCCATCTTGCCTTCAGTGTCTTCTGTGCTGGTGTCATCCTCAGCGGTTCCGTCGCCATCGGTTGTTGCTTTAAGCATCCTAGCCAGGAGTAGTTCGTCATCTGTGGTAGTGAGCTCGAGTCTGGCAAAAGATCAAAGTACATCCATCTTGCCTTCAGTGTCTTCTGAGCTGGTGCCATCCTCAGCGGTTCCGTCGCCATCAGTTGTTGCTTCAAGCAACCTTACCAGAAGTAGTTCGTCATCTGTGGCGGTGAGCGCGAGTCTGGCAAAAGATCAAAGTACATCCGTCTCGCCTTCAGTGTCTTCTGTGCTGGTGTCATCCCCAGCAGTTATGTCGCCATCAGTTTTTGTTTCAAGCAGCCTAGCCAGAAGTATTTCGATCTCGAGTCTGGCATTAGATCAAAGTACATCCATCTTGCCTTCAGTGTCTTCTGTGCTGGTGTCATCCTCAGCGGTTCCGTCGCCATCAGTTGTTGCTTCAAGCATCCTAGCCAGAAGTAGTTCGTCATCTGTGGTAGTGAGCTCGAGTCTGGCAAAAGATCAAAGTACATCCATCTTGCCTTCAGTGTCTTCTGTGCTGGTGTCATCCTCAGCGGTTCCGTCGCCATCGGTTGTTGCTTTAAGCATCCTAGCCAGGAGTAGTTCGTCATCTGTGGTAGTGAGCTCGAGTCTGGCAAAAGATCAAAGTACATCCATCTTGCCTTCAGTGTCTTCTGTGCTGGTGTCATCCTCAGCGGTTCCGTCGCCATCGGTTGTTGCTTTAAGCATCCTAGCCAGGAGTAGTTCGTCATCTGTGGTAGTGAGCTCGAGTCTGGCAAAAGATCAAAGTACATCCATCTTGCCTTCAGTGTCTTCTGTGCTGGTGTCATCCTCAGCGGTTCCGTCGCCATCGGTTGTTGCTTTAAGCATCCTAGCCAGGAGTAGTTCGTCATCTGTGGTAGTGAGCTCGAGTCTGGCATTAGATCAAAGTACATCCATCTTGCCTTCAGTGTCTTCTGAGCTGGTGCCATCCTCAGCGGTTCCGTCGCCATCAGTTGTTGCTTCAAGCAACCTTACCAGAAGTAAGATCAAAAGATCAAAGGCAAAAGATCAAAGTACATCCGTCTCGCCTTCAGTGTCTTCTGTGCTGGTGTCATCCCCAGCAGTTATGTCGCCATCAGTTTTTGTTTCAAGCAGCCTAGCCAGAAGTATTTCGTCATCTGTGGCAGTGAGCTCGAGTCTGGCATTAGATCAAAGAACATTCGTCTTACCTTCAGTATCGTCTGCGAGTGTGCTGGTTTCATCCTCAGCAGTTGCGCCGCCATCAGTTGTTGTTTCGAGCAGCCTGGCTAGAAGTAGTTCGTCATCTGTGGCAGTGAGCTCAAGTCTGGCATTAGATCAAACTACATCCGTTTTACCTTCAGTGTCTTCTGTGCTGGTATCATCCTCAGCAGTTGCGCTGCCATCAGTTGTTGTTTTAAGCAGCCCAGCCAGAAGTAGTTCGTCAACTGTGGCAGTGAGCTCAAGTATGGCAATGGATCAAACTACATCCGTCTTACCTTCAGTGTCTTCTGTGCTGGTATCATCCTCAGAAGTTGTGCTGCCATCAGTTGTTGTTTTAAGCAGCCCAGCCAGAAGTAGTTCGTCAACTGTGGCAGTGAGCTCAAGTCTGGCAATGGATCAAACTACATCCATCTTACCTTCAGTGTCTTCTGTGCTAGTGTCATCCGCCTTACCAAGAATTGGAGGTAATTTTTTTTCAGTACCGCTTACAAATATTTATAGAAATAATATCTATTACTTGCTAAAGAATATTGTTAGAGCCTCGCAATAAACCGGTGGCCGCGAACAACGCAAAATGATCAGTGTTGTATATGATTCAGGTTGCCGATATATCCCCGATTTCGTAGGAGTAAAATACGAAGAAACAAACAGTGTCATAAGAAAACTGTTTGAAACGGTAGCATCCGCAGACATATAATGTATAGCACAATAAACAGCACCACATGAAAGTACCACTCAATAAATAGCTACATTTGAATTGCAGTTTAGGATTTTATCCACAGACTTAAAACGGGTTCAAACCACATTCACGACACCCGACAAGAAAGAAACGGTTTGAAAACTGGCATTTTATTTTACATTGTATTTGTATCAATTTTGCAGCAAATAAACTGCCGCGTTTATTAATAAAACTTGCAATCGGTCTGGTTTCTTTCAGCAACAACAAGCCTAACACCTACCCAGACCGCAAGTGCTTCAGTCTCATCGGGTAAGCAACTAGAGGCATGATCCTGAATAAGAACTCAATATCTGATTCAATCCTCTAAACCCAATATTTGACAAGCAACTGGCAAAAAAAGTATTTTGAAGGCATATGAAACTAATTTTGATAATAGCTACTTATAAACAGATTGCAATCACAGATTTCATAATCATCATTGTGTGTTATTAGCACAGCTGACTAAAATAACACATCGAATGGGAGCGTAACAGAACCAACTATGATGACAATGAAGGTACGAAAGAAATCATATATGAACTGTGGTAATAAAATTATATCACATTAATTCCTATAACGGGTCTTTATTAACCAAAAAACGACAGTTTCCAACATATGAACAAACTTTGGTGCTTGAGATGGTTAGAGTGTCGCACCAATTCAATGACACGAAGTTAATGGGTTCGAATCCCGTTTCAAATCCTTGTAATGTTTTCAGTTTCTATGGCAATTACATTAGTTATACTCACGTATCCTCAAAACTGATATGACAAGCATTTTCAAATCACTTTTGAAAATTAAATAACTTAAAATTATTGTACAAAAAAAACAGCACCAACTGAATGTAACCGCAAAAATCATGTTATTTGTTATATGTTTTACATGTATCATATGATATATATGTTATTAGCCCTGAAAAATAATGTCCGTTACAGCTTGTAACTCTGGAGGGTTAATTACTGGATCAAGTGGATTCTTTTCAAGCCCTAATTTTCCAAACAGCTTCCCTCGATACAGCAGATGCACCTGGAATATCACAGTTCCCAGTGGGTACATCATCAAAATCAGCTTCCTTCACTTTGAACTGGGCTGGCAACGGGATGGAGCACAGCTTACTATTAACAATGTTGCTTCAGGTAGTGTTACATTGTATGGTTGGTATCCTCCTGATCCAGTGTACTCTGTGGGGAATTCCATTCATGCGATATTTCAATCTTACACTAACCAGTTCTCAGGATTCAATTCATTTTACACGGCCATTACGTATGAGTCAGGTGAGTCTTATTGCTGAGGTATCAAAGTTTTCTATCGTTTTCCTCATAGCATTTATGTTGTTGGTTACATAATGTTTTTTTAACATTTGGAGTGAGAGCTACGCAATTCGTGTTCAGCGTATTCTTCGTGTCCAAAATGGCGGCGCGTAAAAGAACCTTAAGGAAACGGATTTTTAACGTCAAGTTCTGTTTCCCCGAAGCAAAAAAAAGCTCACTGTTTTCCGAGAGGCCAATCAGTGCTTTGTTACACCTCCCATCAAAGGCTCCTATGAACTAACTCGTGAATACGAAACGCTCTGAATAAAGGATTTTGCATTCCTTCGGACCCTCCCCTTCCCTAGGAGTTTTGCTTCACCGATCCCCACCCCCTGCGTCCAACTCCCCACCCTCCCCTCCCTCTAACGCCATCCTCATTACATATCGATCGTGCGGTCGATCTAGCAACCGAGTGAAATTTCTACCCAGATGCCACGACTCGTTAAACGCTTCGCGTATTCACGAGTTAATAATAAAGATCACTTTATTCCTATATTAGAGCGGTTTTTGAGTGTGGTAAAACCAAAACCAAAGTAATTACTCTGACCAATCAAAGCAGTCGTAAACAATCCAATGAACCGATCAGAGCTCGAGGCAATTACATGTCCGCGGCGCCAAGCGCGGGAAAACGCGTGCGAGCAAGTTACGATTGGTTTTGGTTTTACTTCTGATTGGCCGAGAAAGTGGCGCGAGATTTTTTAGCCAATCACAAAGCGTAGCAATGCAAAACCAAAGCAATCGTATACTTACTTTCGACACTCAATTGATAATTCGACACTCAACTGCTCTGTTATTATAAGCAGCTACATCGTTGACGGTAACGGCACAAATTTTTGTACGTACGTTAAAAATTTAATTAGCAAAACAGTAATTTTGCATTCGCGTTAAAACGTTTATGAGCAAAACAACATCCATGCTCGTGCGTTGCCAAACACAAGTTAAATCAAACATAAGGTCAACTCCAGTCCTACTTCCACTCAAAAGCCGCACAACCAAAGTACAAGACTATAATCATAAAATGCGCTATTACGACATATCAATAAAAAGATCCCGCCTTTAAAATATCATATAAATATGGCATTTCTCTTGACATAGTGTGGAGCAAAAATGGCCATAAATTGGCTGTGGTTTCAAGGTGCATGTGCAAGTCAAACGTTCAACCTATTGTTTCCCTAAGGAAATATACAATTTTGCTCGCGCTTGGAAGCTATGTTCAGTCAAACGATCAGTTAAAATATCCTGGAAAGTTCTCCTCTAAATAACTGTAAACCTGAACTTTTTGAGCGGCCGCGGTCACCTTTTCTTAAGTCCAAACCGGTTTAGTTATTGTCTTCATCTGTCAGTATTAAACAGTCATTTTGTCAAAAGAAACCATACAAATATACATTAAAGAGGGTCTTTCCTTAATTGCTAGGGCAGTCGAGGTTGTAATATAAGGTCAACCTGTACTAAGCGGTCATTTAGCAAAGGTTTGACCGTATGCTGTTTTGAGGCGCGTCACGTGGCATACACACAATCTCCTCCAGTCATAAATACAGTAGAACGCCGCTAACTCAAACTCGGATTACTCGAACACCGACCCATTTCCCTTGGATAGTTTTCTTAGTCAATTACTATCGGATAACTCGAAGCCACGCTATCTCGAACAGTTTATCGTTTTCCCTTGGAGTTCAAGTTAGCGGGGTTCAACTGTATGCTTGATTTGGTGGGGTCTTACAAAATGGCTTATGCTTCGATTAGTAGTTTCTAAAACCTGCGACTGATAATCATGCATTTGTTATCGATTTGTTTTTACATACAGTGTGTCCAAATTTTATGACCCTGAATGACACATCAGGAGCCATCACCAGTCCTTACTACCCCAGAAATTATCCAGTCAACCAAACGTGCAGCTGGCAAATCACAGCAAGTAAAGGAAAACGCGTCAAACTAGTCATTGAAGACATGGACATTCAAACATGCGGAATTATGTCTTGCACGTGTGATTTTCTGGAAATTCAAAATGGCTCCTTTTCTGATGATGGTTTTTCAGCTGGAAGGTTGTGCGGTCAACTCAGGAACACTGTAACATTTTATTCTTTTCACGAGACACTCAAGGTGCTGTTTGTAGGTAGATTGTCTGGGTACCGTGGATTTAGAGCGACTTATACGCAAATGAACTACGCTGCTTCAACCGGTAAGTAGTAAAGTAAGAGGGATTTTGAATTTACATGTGGCGAGTATATTCCGAAAACACTGGTACCATTTAAAACGAAAATTGATTTTTACAACTAAATTAACAAGTCAAACAAAAATAATAAAAGCGAGGAAAACAAAACAAATCTTTTAAGTTTTCTACCTTCCTTGTGTGCTCACTTGGCTTTTTTGGTACCTTTGGTAGACATCTATACATTGTTATGGTCTTCTGTATTTCTCTCGATCGGCATGTCGACTAATAGGTCAGTTTTAACTGAATTTAGATCCAGGCCAAAAGACCTAGGCCTGGAACTAAATTCAGTCTATCGTGATAAGTTTCATACAGTATTATGAAGAGGTATAGGTTGAAGTTAAAGCAAGTGTAATGATGATTTGTACAACAAACACTTTCCTAGAATGTTCCAACTACGCATTCCTTAACGAGTCCAACAGAGCAATAACATATAGTGGAATGACATACGTCTGCGATACAGCACTGTCAGGCTGGTATAGATTCAGTGGAGCGGCTGGACATCAAATGGCTGAGTCCTGTGTCGACAGAGGGCATTGTGGGACGGACGCACCTGGGTGGCTAAACGGAAGTCATCCTGAAGTTGTTGATGGTGTTGTTCAACGTAGCGTATGTTTCAATCGTTTTAACAATTGCTGTCATTATTCAACTTATATCAGCGTCCGTAACTGTGGAGGATTTTTCGTTTACAAATTTGATCGGCCACCTCATTGTAATTTACGTTACTGTGGTAACGGATTATCAATGGCACCAGGTAGGAATTCATTTCTTGGTTTTACGTTTCTTGACTGAAATCCAAAAACTTATCGTGCGTATCATGAATTCAATAAATCAATGCATGGAACGGATTCAATAGATTTAATCTGAATTCGAATTTTTAGGATTCTGGGGCTGTATTCACGAAAGCATCCCAAGTCCAAAGTGCCTCATAAGATATAACTTAGGAGATAACTGGGATTCAAGAAGACCTCCTATTTTAAGAAATGTCTTTTTTTTATCTCCTAAACTTAGGACCTCCTAAATTTTTTAACACTTTCGCTGCCAAAGTCGACTTTTGTCGACATTTGGAGCAGCAGACATTGCACCACTTGTGACGTCATCAATTTGTACATTGCCAGATAATTTTGATGCTCAACTGATACAGCGAGGATAGATCCATGCACACGAGCCTCCAATGACTTTGAATATGGACCAAATTCTAGCAGAGCTATTGGAAAAAACATGTTCAAATATTGGTGCAAAATTAGGTGGTAAATTAGGTCAATACACCTTCCATTGATCAACAATGTTTCATTTCCAGCGTTTTTAGCGCTTATGCCAAACCTTTTCCGGCCGATAGAAAGGTAATAGAGAGTAGAAGATAGGAAGAGAAGAAAGGGGGAGAAAAAGGGAAAGTAAAAGAAGCAAAAAAATAATCAGAAAGGTTCAGCAATAAAAACAGTCTTTTTTGGCTCATGCGCATGCGCTAAACCTAAATATTACACTTTTCAAGACGGAATCTAGTTCATACTGTAGCGCGAGTGTAGCAAATTGCTTTTGCAGCAATGTTTATCGACATTTGGCCATGTTGCTCCCAAACAACCGATTTAACGGTAAAAAATACTCTTTTTTAAATAAATTCAGCCGTGAAAGGGTTAAGACATGTATTAACTAGTATTCACGAAGTCCTCAGCTTAAGATATGTCTTAATTTTTCTCCTAAACTTAGGAGGTCAAAATTGACCTCCTAACTTATTAAAACATGTCTTGACGGGGGCTAAATTCGATTGTTGACAAGTTTTACGTCGATTTTCAGCGTGATTGTTGTGTATCACAATAGTTATCAATTAGATAAACATTTTAAAGCATTATATTGCTTTCCTAAGAAAAAGTAAATATTTTCTAGTAATGTCAAACGTTTAACAACACGGTTGGTTACATATAGGCCTTCTTGTCATTAACGGGTTCACATTTCTTTCTCATTACAGAGTTTTATTTCCGTTTTTCGTGAAAGTAAGCCCTTGTACAAGAAATATCGAAGTCGACCCTATTTAAATGATAATAGATTTGTTTGTTGCTTTCGCTACTGACCATGAAAGAAGATATTATCAGTTTTGCTATCTTAAATTCGAGATGAAATAAAGGTTATTGTATTGGTAAAAAAAATTGTAACAACAATTTACACACTGATACAAAATATCCATTCATGTAACTTTCATAACATATTATTCATAAGAGCGCGCCATATAAACTATCTCTGATTGGTTTACTTTTACTAATCGATAACTTTTCGCGACTATTGAATCGCACTTAGTACTATATCTTAGGAAACTCCTAAATTTTTTCTAAAGTTATATCTTAAGGTATATATCTTAGGTAGGATTTCGTGAATACGGCCCCAGGATCCTGGCGTTTCTTAGGGAGGGATTCGAAAAGAGTATTTGAGGTCAGCGGTAGATACATACGCCGGATTTACACGCGGCCGTTGCTATGAGAAAAATTATCTTTGCGGATTCAGTGTTTCATTGGTCTTAAGGAATCAGTGTGATTTTGATCAGATATGAGTCAGGATTTAGATTTTCTCATAAAAAAACACCCTTGGTTGCATAAATCATTTTACTGCTGTGAGTGCCCGTAAAAAACGAATCAATTTACAGTCGCGTTTGTTGCATGGGACCTGCATATATCTTATACCTGGCATAGCGGCTAGTTGAAATCTCTGCATCTTATGTGCATCGACAACCTTATATGCATGTTGTAATTGTTTCCATATCAAAACAGATGTGGGGTAAAAGGAATAACAAAATCGCATGTGTCTTTTGTCAAGATCAGTAGTTAAGTACTTAATTGACATCGATGTTTTTGAAATATCCTGCTAGCCCTTACAGTTTTTGTTTGCCTTCAAGGACGCTTGATTTCGGGTCAATAACGTTGTTCAATCTCTCGTAGAATGTTATAACTACACATTCCTTAACGAGTCCGACAGAGCGAGAACATATCACAACAGAGCAAGTATTATGCTATGTGATAGTACACTGTACGCCAGTTGGTACAGATTCAGTGGAGAGGCTGGAAGTCAAATGGCTGATTCCTGCGTTGATGAGTATCACTGTGGGACAGACGTACCCGGGTGGCTCAACGGACCTCATCCTGGAGTGGCTGATGGGCGTGTTCAACGAAGAGTTTGTTTTACTTATCTAGGAATCTGCTGCTCTGACTCAACTTACATCAGTGTTCGTAACTGTGGAGGATTCTACGTTTACAAACTCAATCCCGTACCGCTGGTTACTTGTTCTTCACGTTACTGTGGCAACGGATTTGTACCAACAACACCAGTGACACCAGGTGGGAACATATTTTTCTTCTCTACCTGTCACCCTGCGCATGCGCGACGTATCACAGCGTGAATATACAATAAATTTGCTGCTGAACTCCTTTAAATCAATTTTCCAATTTTCACAATATTGATATGGTTCTGTTTTTGTGTTGATTACCAATTGTGCTATGTGTGACCATTATATTTAACTGCCTGTACCTTCGTAAATACACGAAATGTTCGTAAAACATCAAATTCGAGATCTCCTCTTTCGAATTTTCGACGCCGAAGACAGTTATGTTGACTCGCCCACTCTGTTGAATAAAACAGTGAAGCAGTAGCTCTAACTGAAATCTACGATATTAAGTAAACCGTAATATATATAACTAGAAATACGTGTCTCGCAGAACCTCGCGAAGCTCGGGGGAGGATGCACCGCAAAATTTTAGCGATGTGGGAGAGATGGAATTTCTGATTTGACTGGAGGGGTTGGGTTGAATGCCGGCATTGCCCTGAAATTTAAAGTTGAGACATTCTTGTTCCCAGTCGTTTAAAGTGTGGTGATTTGAGCTAGATTTCTTAATCGTTCTTCTTCTTTGAGCTTTTCCTGTAATCAGTGTTTGCTCTCGTTGGGCCTATAAACAGAATCATTTTGTTGAACACTTCCAGTCGGTGTCGCCTCTTCTGATCGGTTTCGTTCAGAATTCTAATGGGGCCAGGGGGGTTGGAAGCCTATCCCACAATGCAACGCGAATGAAAGATGTATACAAAATTTGTCTCATCACGTGACCTCGCATTTGCCAGTGACCGCCGACGCGAGCAGTGACTGTTAAGACACCCTTTTCAAGGCCTGTTGTCTGTCGGTCTTCTTTTGTCAGGATTTGTAATGTCAAGAAAACTTCTCTTGCAACGAACAGATACATGCTTTCGAAGATTTGTTCGAAGGATGACACCACAAACGAAGATTGAAAAAATTGTGCCAACAAAATTTGCGCGCGCTTGAACGCGTAAGCATCCAACTGCTTGTCCACGCATATGACGACACTCTTGCACTGTGTTAACCAAATAAGTTCTCTAAAAAACTGAAAACCCTTGGGAAAAAAGTTCTTCTCTTAATAGCTACTTGTTTTATCCACGGTTTTAGCTAGACAAAGTAGTTCTGATGTCAACGACAGGAAAAACTTAACTGACGCGTACACTCCGTACAGCTAGTTTGTACGCGCGATATAGCGCGCGCAAGTTTGCCGCGTGTTTTGTACTGATTTGAGCTTTCAGCACTGCTGCATTTACCAAGATTTTTTCCGCTATCCTTTGTTCAAGACGGCTTTTGAAAAGACAATATAACCATTTTTATACTCATTTACTTGAACTTTCTTCGGTCTGAATTCGTTTTATTCCTCAAAAAATTGTCATATTCAACCCTGCAAGCGAGCGCGAATTCCCTAAATAAGCTTGCCGTCAATTCAAAGCATTGAAAAGTGCCCACACTTTGATGGTTTTATTCAGCTTGAAAAACATGGAGGGATCTGGAGGGATATGGTGTTTTAAGTCGTTATGATATTAAGGAATACGTTATTTATGTTAAAATGCTTGTTCTAGTGACGCTTCGATTAAGAAGGAGGTACAACTACACTTTCGTGGTATTTTCGGGGATGATCACCATTTTCCTGCGAGCGGAAAATGATATTTTCTAAGGACGAGAAACGAGGATTAAACTTAGAAATATAAATAAAATTCTTACATTGTGGTTCTTTTCTGTTACCAACGAACCATTTCCCTGATTCCCAAGTCTCCAATAATTAAAACCATAGAATAAGACAACCGGCAAAATCACCGAAATATGAGATTTTACAAAAAGGTTTGTTTATTTTCTTCAAATGTCGCGGGTAACTCGTTGCGTTGCATCATGGGATAGGCTTCCAGCCCCCCCTGAATGGAGGCATTTGGTCAGGCTGTTCGAAGTCTTTGTAATCGATGCTGTCGTTGTTTCTTCGTTGCTCGATCGCGTTGAATTTCAAGTCGCCGTTCTCGCTCCAGCGGAGTTTCGGTGGTTAATCTTCTCGAGAAAGGATTTCCAGCCACTTGTTAAATCCAGCGTTGTTGTATTTGCTGTTCTTTCTCATTTTCATCAGAAATTGGTCGTGTTTCACCAAGAGTAAAAACTTTTTCACGACGATGAGTAAGGGTAAACCGTCACCCCGGCCGCCGCCATGAATAAACATGAGCGCGCGCCATTGTCAGCGGTCGCGATTTTTGTTGCCAGGCAACTGCACGACATCTTCAGTATATATATATAAATATATTTTTCGCTCGATTTGGCGCGGCTCAGCTCCCGAGACCCGAGCACCCGAGCGGCCTTCGGCCGCCAAATTTATTAACCTCGCTACGCTCGGGCCTTCGGCCCTCGCTTCGCGAGGAATAAGTTTTTTTTCCTTTCAGTCATATTACTAGGAGCTAATGTTAATTTCAGTCATATTACTAGGAGCTAATGTTAATTTTTGTTGTTATTTTTGACAACCCGCCTCGATTAGCTATGCTAACTGCGGGTTGTCAATGTTGAAAATATGTCTGTTCCTTTTTCCCAGCATAATACAAAGGGAAATTCCCAGCCAGCTGGATAAAAAAATGTCTGTTTCCTAGCCAGCAATTAAAAAAATGAATAAATGAAAAAAACAATAATAATAAGTTACCAAAACGGGCTTGGGAACTAATGAAACATAAATGGAAAACTATTTGAAGCTTTTTGTTTATTGTTTTGTACATTTACTGCCGTCTCGAACTCAACCTGTTCGGGTATCTCTAAGTACTGCTTAAATTTGTTACTACGAAGCTGAACCCTTTTAAGCCCCAAAGTGTCCTCCGATTTTCTTCGATCCAGTCTATTTTCGATCTGCTCAAGTTAGCCAGCACAGTTTGTTTTTGCGACTCTTTTCTCAAGTCAACCAGCGCAAAAATGGTAATTAAAAAAGTATGTACAGAGTATTTTGCCAGCCAGCTAGAATTTCGCTGGGGAACAGATAAAGTGAGGAACAGATTCATTGGGTGCCCCTGATAATTCGACCGTCGAGTCATGTTCTTTGCCCGTTGAGGCGAAAGATTTGAAAAAATGTCAATCGCTCGTCGAAGCGAACTATTCTGTGAAATCAGATGATTGTTTTACTCTGAAATCCAACGACTCGTTGCACATTTAGACGAGTTCTTCCCCGTGGAGGCAAATAATTCAAAATCTGGGCCGGCTGATTCGACCGTTGAGTCATGTTTTTGGGTGTAACTATAACTTGAACAATGAATTATTAAAAATGTAAACAAACAGTCGTAAGTAAAGATACTTAGTAAAGCAATGTACTTTTGTTTTGTTTTTTTAAGAAAGCTTCTTACTTACCGGAGCTGGCCAATGTTCAATTCACTTCCCACTGTTTTATCCCCCTTCGCCAGCACTCACTTTCACATTGAAATTACTAGTTTAAGTCGTATTCTACATCTCTCGAACATCAATGTGTCGACAATTTGGGAACAGCAGAGGCAGTAAAAAGAAACTGAGAAAACTCATTTTGAACATGTTAAATTGCTAGTAGGTAACGCAAACTCTAACATTGTATCATTGAATACTTCTGTTTCATGAAAGATGTAGAATTATAAAAGTAATTTTTTGATCATGATGTTATTTTCTATTAGCCGCTGCTGATAAATTAGTGTATTTCTTTTTACAGCAGAGACATCCTCACCCACCACCGAAATAACAATAAAGCCCACAACACGTAAGTATCCCTTGTATGTCTGCCAATTTGTACATTTTAACTTCTTTGTGTTCTGCTTCTGTGCGATTTAAGTCTCATACGAAAACATAGTGGAGAAATCAGTCGGAGAATTATGTGTAGCGAGCGAGGACTGGAGAGAGGACCCCCGCGTCCCGCTGGTTTGCTATCTCCCCAAACTTCGCTCTGCAATGTATTCATAATGGCGTCGTTTGAGCTGTTTTAAGTCTTTTTTTCATATTTGAAGTCCAGTTTTGGAGAAGTTGCGAGTCTAAGGAGTGATATATACTCAGTTGCATATTTCCAAATTGCCGTACCCTTTTCTGGTTGGACAACAATACTCGGAGACACTTCCGATCACTTTGGGCATCTTCCCGACTGAGATTTCCTGTTAATGGTCGTTCTTCTCCGACCGATACCAATTGCGATTTTTTATCATTATTTTCATAAAAAGTATTAAAAGTGCTAGCTGCTGCTCATGCAAACTTTTGTAAATAAGGTAATTCAAGATTCCTACCAAAATACATTTGGAGCAATCTTGAATTCCAAGGCCCTAAGTCAGAGATTGAAATCAAGCTTCTAAAGCACTTGAATTCAATTGACTTTTCGCAAATATCATTTGGATTAATAATTTTATCATTCCATAAAAATATTGAATTCAACTATGATTTTTTTACTGTGTTGACATTCAAGCTTCATAAGCTTGAATGTAAGCGCTGGGTTTCGGATTTGCATTTGTAGTTTTGTTTAAACCGAAACTTAAAATGCAAGTTTTGCAAGCTTGTCGAATTCATGAATGTTGATTTTAAACTTTACATGTTTGATTTCAACTCAGGTTTCGTCATGAAGACTTAAATTTCAGTTTTTACAATTCGTAAAAATTGCAAGATTAAGTTTTGAATATCTAAAATCTTGTTTTCTTAAGTTTTTACTAGCTGTAAAGACTTTAAATCCAAGTTTTTATATTGTGGAATATCTTGAACTTAATCTTTGGATACCAAAAATTAAGTTCAAGACTCTCAGGTTACATCGTGTGAAATCTGACTTTCAAGGTTTCGAAGTAAGAAATCTTGCATCTCAGATTTAACTTGTTTAATTATGCCGCACACAAAAAAAAACCAAGTCTTTCGAATGTTCTGTTACGACACTTATTTCAGTAGCATGCACTCCTAATTACAACTGAAGTAAGGTTGAGTGTTCAATTTAATAATTAGTTTATTATTTTTTTATGCGTTTATTTCTTCATCAATGCATTTGATTATTTCTCCATTTTTGTTTTTCCATAATAATTCTCCATTCAATATCTAAAAGGAATGGTAGGTAATCCGGTATTATTTAATGGATTGTCTCTGTGTAACTCCCCTTCTTTTCTGAATCCTTTACTCAAAGCCCCTAAATGCTATCTATTTAACTATTATAGCGCGAAAGCGCGTGGCTAAAATTAAGCGATATCACGCAAGCTTGAGCGCAATAATAGTTTTATAATTCAACACATTGATAACAAAGCACAGTTTGAAGAAGAAATATCGAGGCCGGTCTGTCATTTTTGCATTCTCTTGTCAAAATCCATCGTTGGATATACGTCATGTAGACAGCGTATATCGATAATTTTTTGAGCATATTTGGGCAGTGTATCAATGTGTCGAATTATAATTTCTATTATGCCCTGCTCTTTGCAGTATTGCTCTTCTTTGGCCATCTCCTTCAGCTCTGTCATATTTTGTCATACTAATAGCTTTTTTATCTCATTTGCAGGGTGGAGATCAGTGGATTTCAGAATCGCGGCATCAGATATTTCGTCATCAGTAAATTGATAATTGGGAGGGGAGACTGCTAATAGTCAGAGAGTCGAACTTGAGATCCAGAGATCAAAAGTTCGCTACTGATCCTTGTCCACATGTTGTTAGTCCAGTCTCGATTTTAAAATCTTAAAAGTAGTAGAAAATAAGAATAACGTTATATTTTACAGTGCTTCTTTCCACCAAGTGGCCATCTGCTGTTATGTCCAGTTCCTTGCATAAAGGAACTAAGAGTATATCTACATACCCTGCTGATGGGAGCGATGAGCGACCACAGACCGTCTCATTTGCTGAGAAACAGGCTATTACTGACAGGCTTGCGTGCTTGACTTTACCTTTACTATTCCACTGACTGAGTAATTGTTTTCTACTCTTTTTCCTTTTTATTTTGATAGTCTTCTGGGTCGCGTGAAAAATACAGCACTCAAGCAGTGAACGCACAAAGAATCGTTTTTGACGCCCTCCAGGCTTGTCACAAGGAGACATTCATTCCACAGATTGATGGTTTGATCGCTGGTCTCTATGGGTACGTTGTGTAATTAGATAAGACAAAGAATCTCCTGTCGCCTACACAAATGGACAAATGGTCAAACTTTAATTCGTTTTATATGGTTCTCACTTTTGAGTTTGTTGACCATTCAAATGAAAGCTGCAGCAGTACTTCCCTGCGTGTACTTCTTATTATGATGTACCGAAGGTGGTTCAATAACTGTAAATGTGTGCCTGTGAATGAGATCCTGAAGTGTCCATTCAAAGGAAGCAATTGAGCAGTACTTTCTTATGCCGGGTGGTAATATATGTTTGTTATGTTGTACAATGTGATTCTAACCTTTGAGTCTGTTGATGAAATCCCAAAAATTGGAGCTGTTTTGTTTCCGATATCAGTTTGCAAAATAAATTTCGGCATTGTCTTCTTCTAAATTTTGATGTTGACCACTATTAAAATAGAAACGTTTAATTCACCTAATATATATTCCTTCCAGGTGAGCAGCTCCCCACAGCGGATTCAAGAGCCTGAAAGCAACATTCACAGCTTGCAGTGCAAGGGACCGTACTACTTTTAATGATGAAAATATTTATTGATTTAAAATGTATCATAGACATGGTAATAATAAACGTATTTTATATTACAACGTTTATTGTCAAAATTATGTGGAATATATTCGGCCCACTTTTAAGTAAATGACATAATGAGCGAAAACGTTCCAATAAAATATTCGTATGTCTTCGTTATCGAGTTTGTAGACTTTCTCAAAGTCCTTTTTTCGTTTTGGGTGGTCGGGCGGAGAACTCGCGACTTCGAGGGCTTCGCAGTCGACTTGTGGCAAGTCTAACGAATTTGTTATTAGTTCATTTATCCGTCCTTAAGTATGCAAAGGCACAGATCGGAGAAGACGTGCCACACTAATAAGTCTTAAGAAGGACATAATACGGCTTGCGCGCATTCCTTTCCGCCTCTTACTTTGGAAAAGAAATAGCGATATGACAAACTGAAGAATCTCCCGTAACGTTCGGCTTGTTCAACCTCCTTTCCTCGCCCTTACCTCCCTCATTTTTATCTTTGGACCGTAGATTTTGGCAGATCCGTTATGCTGCGTCATTTTTTTCACATGGTTTGGCCATGTTCCCTCTGGCATATAGTTTTGCTAATGCCGCCTAGTTCAACGCAACAGTGGCATGATATTTTCAAATGTTTTGTTCATTGTGTATGGCATAAGCTGTGCACGTGGACAGACATATGATCTTGAGGTCATATGCGGAGTTTTTACCAACTGCACATTAGTACCAGTGCTAACTCAGTCAGGTTAGTCACTGAAACTTGTTGCTATACTGTGTTGATGAGCCGCAATAACGGCAAAATAGCTATCCACAGTTGCATTTAAACTTTCGGTTTGGTCTCAATCATGCCATTGTTGCGTTACTTTTTCTACGCAGTTGTCAACCCTTTGCTTCTTATAGTATTTTGTTTATTTTTGGCTGATCAGATCTCTTACAGATCCTGCATATACTAGCAGCATTTTCGTTCACGGTCCCTTGCTTTCTCGTTTTCTTTTTTAGAGGAACAAGATATTTTTCACCAGTGATTAGACAGAGTCAGGGACTCAGAATGTTGGGCGGCTAGTGTAGAAAAAGTTTAAAGTAGTCTAAAGTATTTCTAACACGCTTCAGGTCACTTTATCTGCATGCAGTTTACCATGCCGGGGGGGACGCTGGGGGGGGGGGGGGTGCAATTTCCAGACAAAAAGATGTGATTTTACCTGCCCAATGGGCAATTCATAACATTTCATTCAATGTTTTGTCGCGTAAAACATGACGAAATGTCTTCATATAGTTTGAACGGAAAAATGCCATTTCATCGTATGTCACGTGATAGCATGCTCCGGTGTTGGGAAGACCTAAGATAACAACGGTCTGGACCACCCCGGACACTTTTTGAGAATTATATAACGTAATGTCGACACTTAGAATTTTATTTTCAATAAATCTTTAGGTGTAAAAAAGAAAATCTAAAATCCCCATGCAGGTTTGAACCTGTGACCTCAGCTACACTTAGGCTTAGATATGCCAATACATCGGAGAGACCAAACGGCAACTTAATGAACGATTTGGAGAACACCGCCGTTCCATCATAAACCATCATCAACTCAACGATCCCACTCCTGTCTCCCTACATTTCAATCAAGCTGGACATTCAATCAATGATGTTCTTTTAATTCCACTTGAACTCATACGCAGCAATCGTGACGCAGTGAGAAAGGCGAGAGAGGCTCATTTGATACACAAAGGGAAGACGTTATCTCCTCTAGGAATAAATAGACGTGACGAAACTCATTGACATACGACATCTAGTCTTCTGCACCAATAATAATCTATTGTTTTTATTTTCATAATTTCAAACTCTTATTTGTAACGAAATTTTAGTTTTAACTTCATTTTTCTGTTAGCCCCTGAAGAAGGTTTGTTTTCAAACCGAAATATTGGGCAAATTCGTTTTAATATATATATATAAATTTTGTTTTATTCATTTATTTACTCCTTCATCGCCTTGCCGTAAGGATCAGTTTGCCGTTTTCTGATTTTAGGCTCAGATAGCCTGCCATACCACTGTACACACCTAGCTTCTCGGGTTGCTCAGTCCTAAATTTAGCTATTCTTGGCTTTCACATGACGTCATAAAAATTAAAAAATCTAAAGAAAACGTCCTACAAAGCTGTTTCTAACATGGTATGTGGATACAAGTGTTATAATGTTTCACAAAAAGTTTCAGGTTTTAACGATGTTTTGCTTCCGATTTACAAAGGTTTTAAATGTGTCACGCAATGCGTCACGCTATTTCAGATAAACCGCGAAAATAAACAAAATTTAATCAGCTGAAAGTTATTGTTTGCATTATAAGTGCTTATAAGCCGAGTTTATTGAGCTTATAGCAAATACAGTATTTTTGGATGTGATTTTTGGTGTAATTAAGACTTTGAATTTTTAGCCGCCATCTTTGTGCCCCTCTCAGGGGCACAAAGATGGCGGCTCCATACATTTCTTACTAAAAATATCTAACACTCGTTCGCCTATAACTCTTGAACGAAATGCTTTTGCGCTTCAAAATTTGGCCAAGATGTGTAGTTTTAAACTCTCTACAATTCCATAAACATTTTGGATTCGAAATCCATTTTTTAATGCTTCTGAATTTTGATATGACGTAAGTGAAAGCCAAGAATATAAACTGCTGACCCTAACCTCAGCTGAAAGCTAACCAGTTACTCCGTTATATAAGTCTCAATAAAGCGTCCGAGGTGGACCAGGCCGTTGTTATCTACCCGTTCCGCCATTTTGTAAGCGGAGAAGGCCCTGGTCACGAGGTTAGTCCACAGTCCAAGTTGGAGATTGAGCAGCGGCTAAATTCATAAAAAAAGAGAAAGATGGCGGCGATGGCGACTGTTATGGCATTGTTTACATCGTTTTTGCAGTCCTCGATCAGAACGAATTTCCTGCATTTTTTGCACAAAATCTGGCATGTAGAAACTCTGGAAGTTACTTGACTCCATTTTGGAAAGTATGCACTGACAGTGATACTGACAAGCTAGAAATTTCGTAAACATATAAAGCTAGGCGAAAGTCAGGGCGTTACACGAAATTCTACAGCTTCGATCAATCGCCAATTCAAATTGTCTCTTTATTTTAATATACTATAATTACTTACACAATGCCTATAAGTAATACCAAGAGTGAACTAGCGGTCATATCGACTTTACCTCTGGAAATTGTGTCATACATGTTTAGATTTCTACCGACATCAGATGTGAAGTATGCAGCGCTTGTATGTTATGCATGGTCGCGTGCAGTCGAAGACCCTATTCTGTGGAGAGAGACGTTTATTAGTCTTGGAACAAGAAGAGAAAGGTTTTCTTATTTGCTAGTTGACAGTCTTGAACGGCGGTGTATTCAACATTTGAGATTTAAGCACATGTCCACTGCAGCACAAATAGTTCAAGTGTGCAAGCAACTTGGGTCAAATCTAAAAACGCTGTCGCTTCAAGGTTGTAGATGCGTTAATGAATCCTTACTTCATGTATTGTGCAAGTTTTGCCCTAACTTGGTGCGTTTGGATTTAAGCCGCTGCAGGCAGCTTGACATGGTGAAGGAGGCCGCCTGGCTTCATAACTGTGCAACTATATGGAAAGAGCTCACTGTACTTGATTTAAATGCTTGTAAAGACATGTCAGACTTCTTAGTGTCGAAAATAGCAGATACATTGCCATTGATTGAGGATTTGAGTATCTCTGGATGCAAAGGCATAAACATATCAACATGGCAGAAGTTAGCAAAGAAGGTTTCATCTTTAAAAAACCTTGATATTAGTCGATCTGACATGACCGATGAAATCATGCTAAAATTTTCTGAGATACCTGAATTAAAACTCCAAGGGATAAACTTAACAGCTTGCAAGCATCTGACAGACAATGGAGTTGTATCGCTCATTAAATATCAAACTTCTCTTGAAGTTCTCAAACTAGCTTGTGTGGATATTACAAACACAACTCTTGCCTCCATTGGTAAATATATGCAGCAATTAAGAGTCCTGGATCTGAACAGCTGTAGACAGCTTACAGATGGAGCACTGTCAAGTGTTAAACGACTTTTAATCAATTTGAAGTCATTAAATTTATATTCCTGCTATCAGCTGTCAAGCAATGGCCTTACTCAGTTCCTATGCTGGACACAGGTAACATCATGCAAGAAGTGACATTATTGAAAGGGTGGAAAGGTGGGTGGGTAGATTGATTCTTGGATGTTGATGGTACGGGGGTGTAGAAAAGGGTACCACTGCATAATGGGTGAATCAAAATCAAAATCTCGGTGATTACAAAAGCTTAAAGGTGTCTCGGCATCTTGGCTTGCCAAAAATAAGACCATCTTGGCATCTCAAATTTTTTTAAAAATTGTCCCTTGGAGCCTCACAAATCCTGCCTGAGTTTTACCATAAACTTGCAATTCAACAAATGGCACTGGATGAATTGTGTTGCCAGCCAAAAATTAACGAGCCATAGCGAGTGAAACTAACCCGACCCCACACACACATATACACACACGCCCACTTGTGTCTCACCGGGGTATGTCTTGTTCTCTCTCAGGTCTATTATGGACTTTCAATAACATGCAGAATTTGAGATTCAAATCTCCACCACACGGTTGCATTATTCCCTGCCATCAATCATAATTAATACGAAAGCCAACGGACCATGTAAAAAAGAAACAAACAAAATGGATCGAAATCTACCAATCATAATGCACGGACGTGACCTTTTGAACTCGTTGAAGTGAAGATCTGTTTCCTGAGAGGTAAGCTAAGATGATTGACGGCATTGTAAAACGCAACCATTGGTGGAAATTTGAATTTCAAATTCCACATTTTATTGAAAGGCGCAGTAAAGAGCTTAAAAATTTTTTTTAATGTTTTTGTCCTGTAATTTTCAGGGAATGAATCATGAAATTCCACTGAGAGTTCTTGTGCTTAATGGCTGCAGTTCATTGTCTGATGAATTGGTATCAAGATTTTCAAGAGTCCTTTTCAACCTTCAAGAGCTTGATCTCAGCTCCTGCCTTCATGTAACTGACATTGGACTGTCTGCTATTACAAGCTATCTAATTAACTTGCAATTACTGAGACTCAGTTGGTGTATTAACATCACAGATAATGGATTAATTGGAATTCATGAGAAGAAGTGTTCAGATGTTAAGGCAGAGGAGAACAAAAAGATGTCAAACATTCGACAGGTATCCAATACGTAAATTGTATTCAGTTTTGTCTCAAGCATGCAGGACTCCAAAGGAAAAATGGGTACTGAGAAATTTGCTCAAGACAAAACTGAATAGTTTCCTTTCATGACATAAAGAAGTGTAACATGTAAATAGATCTTTTTCTTCATCACCTTAATTTTAAAGACCAGTATTGTCCATTATGCTTCACGCGCCTCTCTTGTTGTTTTTGTTTGCACAGGAGCGAGGCATCTAATGTTCAGTGGCACATGAAGCATTATGGACAATACTGGGTCTTTAAGTAATGATCCACATAAGAAGGAAAGCGCCAACAGTCATGCACAATGGAATGTCAACTTATTTCATTGTTACAACTAGTGATCTCATTGGCCTAGACTCAAAAACCGCTAAAAGGTTAGGGTTCAAGGTGCATTTAAGGTTTCATGCAATCTAAGACCCAATCGCACAACATGCAAGTTTTAAAAGATATTGTATTTGGGGAACTTCATCAAAGAAGCAAAATTATTAGCTTAATTGTCTTCTGCTATTCTGATTGGTTAAGCATGAACATTTCCTAAAATTTATTTGACACAAATGGATTTTCTTTATTTTTATAATAAAATATAATTATGAACCATCAGCTCCTCCTCTATTCTTGAAATCAAAGATATTCTATATTGTGGGAAAGAGGCAATGCTGCAGAACAATGAAGTTTGCCGTAGTCTGACTTATGTGGAGCATTACTTAAATTATTACAAGTTATGTTTCTTCCACTCACATTTTATCTTGGTGTTGTCTGGGGTGGCTCTGGTTAGAGCTGACTAGCTTTTTTTAGGTCAGTCTCTTTAGCTTGTTGGCTTTTACAAAGTTGTTGAAAAAGCAGTCGTGATTTTTTTTTTAAATTTGGTCTTTGTCAGAGTTTCCTTACAAATATTTTTATAGAAGATACCAAGCCTTGAAAGATCAGGAAATTTGTCATATTGAACCATTCTTTGAATGCAGTAAAAGATAAGAAATTATTATTTTGGGTCCTTCATTAAGTGTTTGATTATGTAGATCGATCCCTTTGAAGGACCATGGGTTGTATGTAGTATATTGGTTTATTTCCAATTCTTTTAAGAGATTCTTATATTTGGCAATTTTGCCAAAGATTTGATGAAAGATTATTTGCATAGTTTCAGCTATTTTCTGATACATGAACATTGCTTGACAGGCCATTTCTGTTAAGATTGCCTTGAAAGATAATTATTTGCACCACCAAATTCTTGCAGTTCATAATCAAATAACAGTTTCATTTCCTGTGATTATTCTTGTCACAATCCTACCTTTTATAGCAATGTTCCAAAAAATTCGTTTTTTGAATAGTTAGTCAAAATATATTTGGAGTCAGACTCAGTTTAATTAACTGTTTTATTTCCAGGTGTCAAAAGGAATTCAAAACTTGGAAAAGCTGCGGAGTTTGGACATCAGTCATTGTACATGCATCACAGATGAAGGACTGAAAAGTATTTGCCAGTTACAAAACCTAAGATCATTAAACATCAACATGTGTACACAGGTAAGGAACATTTGTTTATTATACAGTCAACTCTTTTAAAGCAGACACCTCCATAAGGCGCACATCAGTGATTGGCTGTTCCCCACCTAACTTCACTTGTTTGTCTGTAACTAAACATGCTATAAGGGGGGCTCAGCTTGCGAGGGCGCCCAGCTTAAAGAAAGTTCACTGACATTTCTTAAAAGCATTGGCGGACATTTTGCTGTGGTAAATCATACTTGAGGAAAAATGTAGCCATGGGGATATATGATTATAACTGCCATAGCTACAGTTTAGTTGATGATTTAAAATTCTTTTCTTTTGTCTGTCTGGAAATTATTGCAGTTCAGCTTCATGTTACTTTCCTTTTAGAATTGTGGCTTTTGAGACTGCCTCCCTGTCAGAATGACCTTCTATAGGAGCTACCATTCACCACCCCTCATAGGAAGAGTAGGTGGGATTTAGTTCATTATTGCAGAAAACATTTCCGGGGATCTAACCCCCTTCCCAGAGCCTTTCACCACTTTCCATATTGAGGAACAGGCTTAGAAACCCCTGGACATTAAGCTGCCAAAATACTCCAAGAATTATGGAGTATTTTGTCACATGATAAAATGCCGTATTGATTATTCCCAGCGATTGTCAGTCAATCTGGAACACAGTTTCCAATTTGAGGAACAGACTTTGAAACCTGCAGCAGAGATCGAAGGCCTTGAGGTTGCCGGGGGTCTTCTAGTCGGTTCGATTCCCGGCCCGGCGTCATACGTGGGTTGAGTTCGTTGTTGGTTCTCTCCTTGCCCGAGAGGTTTTTCTCCGGGTTCTCCGGTTTTCCCCTCTCCTCAAAAACCAACACTTCCAAATTCCAATTCGATCCGGAATTCGAGGGCCACAGGTTTGTCAGTCTCTCGAGAGACTGTTAAGTGTTACCCTCGTTAAACAAAGTCTATTTATTTATTTATTTATCTGAAGGTTCTGATTTTTCTTCGTTGCAGATTACTGACAGTGGGCTGAGCGATGCAGCAGAAAATCTCCACACATTAGAGCATTTTTCGTTCAGTGGATGCACCTCTGTAACTGACACTGGTTTGTCATTAGTTGCAATTCATCTACAGCGCCTAGTGGCACTTGATGCGTCAAAGTGTGATAGCATCACAGATAAGAGTGTACTTGAGCTGGCAAAGCATGGCCATAATCTGACATACCTTGATCTAAGCATGTGTAGTCAGATTACAACAAATGCTGTGGATCAGTTGGAAGTTAGCATACCAGGGCTTTCATCATTGCAGTTAAGATACTCTGGGGCTCGGCTATCTACCAAAATGTATACTGTATAGAAGAAAATGTAAACGTGACAAATTGGGAGGAAAATGCATAAAAAAATCAACATAAAAAACAGTCAAAAATAGAGTATATTATTGTACAAATGAATTCGAATTTGATGTTTTTATAAATTGCATCTTCTTGAATTTTGGGTTGTGAACTCACAAGGATGTCAAATAGCTGAAATGCCATTGAAGATAAACAAAGTTTGTGTAATTATAACTACAATTCCAACTATATATTTTTATTGTTGGACTTAAATTGCTAAATTTTTAAAAGCAATTTTAAATGGCCGAGAGCACACAGCTAATTAAATTCACGCTGGCATCAATAATTATTGTGACATCATATCTACAGACTTTCAGATTTATTCATGAAGTCATATCATGTAAGGGGGCGGTACGCAGCTCTTACAAGGTCTTCTCTGATTAGCTGAGAAAACAATAGAACAAACAACACAACAATGGCTAACAATAGACCCTAGACCTAAAAACAATAGAGCTGGGTGGTATACAGGTCCAATGAAATTAGAGGTTCTAAAGAGCTGCGTGGCTACTGCATGTAAGTAATCCAATGCCTTCTTAATTTTAAATTACATGTACAAGAGGAAAAAGGCTACAAAACGCTGTTAAGTTTAATCTGAAATGATGAATTAGCATAGTATTTTAAATGTACAATAAAGCAATTTTTGGATTTGATTTTTAAATGATAGCAAGCATTATCAAGGCATCAGTTTGTGTAATTAATCTACCTTAGCTGAAGTAGAGAACACAAACCTTGGCCGTTAGGTAGTTCTCGCCATCATGCTCAACCTCATCCGTTAATAACTCAATGGTGGTAACACTTATTCAAAATAAGATTTTTAATTAATTATATATTTATAGGTATTTTTATCCTAGCTGTTGGACAATTATTAGAAGTTAGTGCAATCTATAACTTCTTTAAATTATACAATTCTGTTTATAGTATATAATTCATGTAAGTAGAGTGGCACAATTTCAGCTGGTAGGAAATACTGTAATTAGAACAATATTGCTTTCCCAACTCCTGTCTTACAACTGTCATGAATATCATTAAATACTTCATTGAATGCTAACTGTAAATTTGAAATAAACAGCAAAGGAATTAAATAAGGAAAAAAGCCTCCAAGTCACTGTTATGATAAAGACTACTAGCAAACTGTGACAAGGTGATACAAATGAAGACATTTTATGTCTGTATACATGTAGCACTCACAGGTAAATGAATACTGAGTACTTGAAGACTACCTTGCACTGACCTCTGTAGAAAAATGATTGACAATTCTGTACCATTGTGCATACATGTATGTATTTTTAGCTTTCTTAATAAACCTATGTAACATGATATTTATTTTATATGCTATGAATGAAATAAAGACCTTATTTATTTAATATTGTCTATTTTGTACCAGTTACTAGCTCCTGACAAGTACCTTTAATCTCACGGCAGCAGTCACTTATATAAGTAGCTCTACACTGCCTTTCTTTTCTGTTTTAATTTCCATTAAGGTTGGGTCCTCATAAACTTCATAAGCCACCCACATGTGAGACATACCGGTAGAGGTCAGCACTGACAACCAGAGGACGCTATCATCATAACACCAACATGCTTGTGATAAAGATTCTCTATAATTTGGAACACTGTTGGCAGTGTTGCTCAATTATGAAATAAAGCATAAGATTTCTTAGCACTCTTCTTTCTCTCATTCACTAAATAAAAAAAATGGATTGCCATAACAAATAAGAAAATGCTGACATACCATGTTGGCAGTGTATGGTTACAAGGCTCGCAGTGACACCACAAATATATACAGATGATGATGATGATGACGATAACTTTATTGAAGTGTCAATGTATTTAGCTACAAAAAGATCTAATTGGGAACACTGTTTTAATTTCCATTGAGGTTGGGTCCTCATAAGCCTCATAAGCCACCCACATACGAGACATAGATGTCAGCACTGACAACCAGGGGTCAATTCAATAAAACTTTTACAAGTATAATTACAAGTGTATCCATCGTTTCAGAGGTTGAAAATAATAGCTACACTTGTAAAGTACACTTGTAAAAGTTTTATTTAATTGACCCCAGAAGAGGACACTATCATCATAATTTATGATGAACTGAATTTTAACACCACCATGCCTGTGATAAAGATGACAGATAGATGTGATACATGTAGATTGAAGATAATAGCAACATGGGTGCATAGAGATATGAATTTTTTTTTTGAGTGTTCAGTTCTGTATCTCACGAGTGACCACAGTGAAATTTGAGTTAGATATTGAGTTGAACACGAAAAGAAAAATTTCATATCTCCATATCATTATTTTGTTTATTGTATAAACAAAACCAATTACAAAGTTTTCTTGACAGCAATCTTCTGAAGATTTCCAAATATTTTTTTTTTAAATCCCCTGAATGTTGTATGAATGTTTCCAATCATTTTACATAAATTGCCAAAGATGTCCAGCGATTTTCCGAGGATGATCTGAAGATGTTTCAATCACAGTGAAGACAAAATTGATATCTTCGCGTGTCAAGATATGATTTTTCCATGGTTAGAGAAATCCTTGTACTTCACTGAAGTTTATATAATAAATACATGAATTTCTAAAGTAGGATTGACTGTCAATATACAGTTTTTGTTGTAGTTATAATTTAAACCAGCCTTACCCGAGTGACACAGTGGGCACAGTCTGTCCACAGTTGCTAGGCTCTTAAAAATTCAAAAAGGTGTTGTATAGTACCGGTAATCCAAGGAGACAAGACCCTGGATACTGTCTTTCTCACTTCACTCAAGTAATAAATAGTAATTGAAGATAGCATCTCTCTGATTCTCGTGACTATTTCACGAGGACTCTACTGAGAGCATAGTAACCAATGAAGAAGAAGCCTACAAGTCCAGCTATCAAGTAACACATGACTTTTCTGTTTGATCGTCCAGAGGCAATCATTTTTGATAGTCGTGCAGCACTGCCACCCAACAAGCTTGAAGAGCTGCCAAAATCATCTCCCTGCCAAGAATATTTATTGAATAAAGTAAGCTATTTACAACCAATTTCAGTGAATGTGCACGGTATGGTACTATCTTTTCTATTACATACAGGCTTACCATTCCATCCAAGTATTTATTTTGCTGCTTGGATTCACTCTCAATGTCAATAGCAATCTAAAGCAAAAAAAATACTCTGTAAGTTGATCTCTCTGACATAAAGGGGCAGCAACATCCTTTGTCATTATACCCTATAATCAGTTTACATATTCTGCAACCTCAAAAATGTAATACATTTCAGCTTACCCCTTTCAAACGAGAAACTTTAGCTGCCAAGTCATCAACCATTCGGTTGTTTTCTGTTTCTAACATTTCATCAGCTGATGTGCTCCTGGATCCTGTACATCAATCATAACATGAGTAGACAAGCACAATTATATTTCTTAGTTACCTGGCCACAATCGAATAGAACGTCTCTATCTTCGCATATCTTGTACTTAAAAAGGCCAACAATGCAAGGTGCAAAATGTTCATGACATTAAGCTTAATTCCACGTCACAACTTTTCAAACTGCTTTAATTTCGAGTGGGTTCATTTACACTCCAAGAAGCTAATCTTTTTGTAGCTGGTAGCCTTCCGGGGATCTAATGAATATATGCTATTCTTACATTATTGTATATTTCTATTTGTCATGAATGTGAAGAGACATTTCTTACCTCGGTTATTTCCACCTCGAGTCGCCATATTTGTTTGTCGCTCTGTAAGCCGCTGACTGGTTAATCTTTCATAACGCAGGAGCAAACCACTATTTTCATCTCCAGTCCCCAGGGTGTGCGTCCCCGGGAGCGGGAGAAAAAAAGAAACAACTCCATGTTTCAATTTTAGTTCAAATGGAAAAGGCGGGCAAATCCTTCCACTCTGGGCTCATACAAAAGTTAATTGAGAACAAACTAAACTAAAATGAAGCCACCAAATGAATGCCCCGGTGTTAGGCTAATGCCTGTATTTTTTATTGTATTATGTATCAGTTATTTTGTATTTTCTATTATTAATTGTTGTATTAGGTAGGTCCACATCAGCTATATAATTGCCAGTTTTGACCTACACATCAAATAAAGTATGTATGTATGTACGTATGAATCCCGGGATAAAAAACGTGACCACTAAATGCCCCACCAATGCTCGGGGGAGAATCGAAGTGCATAGCTGGCCGGTATTAACCGATTCAAAAGTTTTTTGTTTTTGTTTTGGTCTGTCACGTTTTCTTTTCGCGTTTCAACTCCGCACAGTTATCATGGATCCTCACAGAACAGTGGAGTCAGTGATCAGTACAGCCTATGGTGACCTATATATGTATTTTGTTAAGACCTCTGATTGGTTGTCAGAGCCAATCGGCAACACGAGCCAATCATGACGTATTGCCCAGTCGCTTCAGTGTCGTAAGACATTTAGTCAGATTTTAGACTGACTTTTTCGGGCCGGGAAATCTTAAACCAGCGATAAGCCATCAATTTTCCACAGCCAGGATGAAATCATTACAATATTTGATTGATTTCATTTTTATCGCTTAGCCAAATGAGGAAGAGAACCTTATTTGCCCAGTCTATTTACTGAAGTGTAATTGTCGACACCAAAACTTCATATATACAAACAGCGTCTACTGTCATGAGAAAAAAAAGAACACGTCTATACACATTTAACGCGTCTACACAATTTTTTATTTCAGAAAACCACTCAATATATTACATATATTACACTTGATAGCCTAAAGAAAAACGACAAGGATTGTCAGTGAAGAGGTTTCAAATTTAGATTTAGTTTCAGGTGTTAAATATGACATACATATAAAGTCGAAGTAATGGAAAACTCTGTTAAGACCTAACGTTGAACGTTGGTATAACAACAAGTACACAAGAAGTTTGTGAAACTTTCCCAAAATCAATTACATAACGACACGAATCTGCAAAAGATTAACTCTACCGACGTCTAGAAAATGCAAGTTATCAATATTACATTCACTAATTTTATTTAGAACTTTACAAGCAGTACAATTCGCCATTGGGAATCGTTAAATAGTTATATTTAATCCTTATAGTTACATTAAATTTCAAATCCCACAGAAACCCCGAATGGTCGTTCATCTGACAGAAATTATTTACATATTTAAAACCATTTGTAGCTCAGTGAATGATCGTGCCTGTCGAAACGTAAGCAAGATTTTTCTGCCTTCCATGTAGAAATTAATCAATTGCATGCACTCACAAATATACTAAACCACGTACAACGGTTTATTTATCAAAATACCAACATAACTAGCTACAATAGTTTAAGTAAAAAAAAATGTACAATTCAACCACATCCAATTGATAACCTACTGAGAATAACTTAACTGTTTATATCAACATCGTGTTTATGAAACAAAAATTATCCGAACATGCCTTTGATTCTCTCACAGAAGCGAGTTATTCGACCTACAAAGTGTTGCAAACAAGAGGAAATAAACACCAGAAAGATTCAAAGCACGGCATATTACAGAGCTAATGACTAACTTCACGTACACATCACGTAACGAGCCTGCTTACAAATCTGGGCCAACGACCCACGTAACTAGCTTACATTTGAACCGTTTATCTGCGCAAGGCGCGCGCTTGACTTATCCATCTCACTACCTACCTGACACAAAACTCCAACTAAAACAGAACACAATCTTTTTTATATGAAAACGTCTGATTTTTGGGCTGAGGCTTAGTTGGGACTGGACGTTATCATTGGTGATTTGAGCCTGAAAACATCCTTAGCCCGTTCTTAGGATAATTAATGGTACAGTATTTCAGTAAATCATAGTACTGATTATAAGAAAGAAATGTGACAAAGTTTAACAAATTAGCCAATTATTTACTTTAGTTTTTAGTTCATTGTTAACATGGTAAATAGCCTGGGTACGTTCTTGGCACGTTCTTAAAATTCTGGCCAAACTCAGCCTCAACGTTCTCACATAAAGGTTTTTATACGAAAGAGTGTAAACAAACTCAATTACTGCAAAGCACCATCTTTCATCAGAGTTGTATCACACTGTGGGTAGCACGCAGATGAACAAGTTATAATCTTGTTAACGGATTCAAAATTTGATGATGGGAGGGAAATCATCAATTCATGGTCACCAGTCATCTTTCTTTCTGTCCTCTAAATTCTTATGTTTCTTTTTCTTTTTCTCTCTTTCTCCTGGCATGTGTAGTGATTCCAGTCTAACAGGTCTTCCCATGAGAGGCATGCCCGCCAAACTTCCCATACTACCAACGTTCCCAGGGGTTGGTCCGCTGTTGTTCAACCCCCCACTTGGTCCCCCGGTGCCTGGGAAGCCAAGCGGAGGGCGGGATCCTCCTGAAGGAGAGGAAGAATCACGCCTGTCGTATCTATCAGGTAATAGTCGGTCAGCTCGCTTGGGTTTAAAATAGCTCGATACGTAATCCTCGTTCGAGCTTCTGGACAAATGCTGAAGAAACCGATCCTCGTTAGGCTCCTCAGGGTACCCCCCTAAGTGTCCATTGATAGCTTGTCCCTGGTTATTCATCTGTGGTCTGCTAATAGGTGATTTCGGCTTTCGGGAGTTTGCACCCGGCATAATCCCAGGGGTGGGGAGGGTTGTTTTTGTAATGACTAATTCCGGGATATTCCATTTGCCAGAGTCGTCATCCCAGCTGCTCTCTGATCGAATCTTATCAATGTTGTAGTAATTACAGTCACGGCGAATGCACGGCTGAATCTTGTCTAAAATCTGCTGCTGAAGTTTGATCATTTGTTCTTGTTTGCGAATCGTTTCTAAGTAATCTTCACGATCGCGCTCAAACTCAGTTTGAAGATCATCAATCTCCGATTGTGCAGATTTTAATTGTCCCTCAAGTTGATTAATTACATTGTTCTTCGCTTTTATTTCATCTTGTAAATTGTCGTAAACTTTAACCATAATCCCACCGTCTTCCATCTTCTTTGCTGCCTTGGCGAGCTTCTCTCTTTGCGACAAAGCATAGTTCTTCCTCGCTTTTCTTTTCTCCTTTAATTTCTGATCGTTTTTCTTCTCTCCACCGACAAAGTTTTCCTGCAGCTCTTGCAGCCGTTTCACCAGTGCATCAGTGGGAAGGCCTTGACTCAGAACACGCAGATCTTCCAAGCCAGGCATGAGATTCTTTACTTCCTGTACTCCTCTGACTACCTTGTCCTGCACAGTCTGTAGCATGCTTTGTTCTTTGCCTGAATCCTGTACTCCTTGTAACGGTCCTGAAATCACGTTAAACGCCGCGTTGGAACCAGCAACAGAGAGATGAGATGGCCGCTGATTCTGAAGAAACAAAACGTGAAAATTACAATGCAACAGAAATAAGTCTTAAGAATTAGTATATGTGAAAAGAAAGCTAAAAACTTTCAACTAAAGAACTGCTGACGATGAACTTTATAATCAGTCAATCGCACTTAAAACCACTGACGAAGCCAAGAGCTAGAGAGGCATTAAAATAATAGTGAAAAGGGCTCGTTGAAGAATACTGATACTGTACTAAAATTTAAACTAAACAAGAGGCTTCAAGCAGCCTATACTCATGCGCATGCGTAAGAAAGTTTTACGATATATTTTAAACATGATAACAAGATTTCCGACATGGAGAAGAGTTACTCCTTTCATTCAGTCATCGTTCCTGCAAACCACGTTGTTTACTATTGAATGTTTTGTAAATGAAGGCTATACCACAGTGAAGCGAGTGATTCTTCTACGTCTTATATTTACCTAACGTGAACATTAGTAATGTAAGTAGGATTATAGGAGACGCTGTCGTGACACTTCAGTTACGCTGTTTTACCGGAAGTGAGAGTAGCCGGAAGTCACTAAACAGGAAGTGTAAATGGCAAAGCTATGAACCGGAAGTGCACAAAATAAAATATGCGTATGCATAAATTTGCATGCAAAATCGTGACACCAAAAAATAATAATAATAATAATAATAATAATAATAAAAGAAAAAAAAGAAAAACGGAGGGCATTTTATAACTCATGCCGCTACGCGCATGAGTAACTACAGTAAATGTTAAACAATAAAAATTACCTTAGGTTACTATTTTCAGTGACAAGTTAGCGATTTTTCCAATATTTATGATGTCATAATTGGTGGCTTATTTTTAAGGAGTCTTGTACTCTGTTTTAAGCCTACATCAGATTTTTTTTTTTTTTTGTAATTGTAAATCTGAAACTCGATTAAATAAACTATACTACTGTAATTGTATTTTTTTTTTGGAACGCCTTTGGAAAGAAGGTCAAAATATTGAAAAAAAAGCTCAAAACGTGCCCAAACTTGTTGTTCGTTTGTTTGTTTTTTCCGTGTAGTTTAATTTCCTCAGAATTTCGCCACAGCAATAGGCATTGTTTTTATACAGACAAAAATCAGGAGCCCATTATAAGCTCCTGCAAAAATTAAATGCAGATCCGGCAACATTTAGAACTAACAGCGTGTTTGGAACTTATTTCATTTATTTTTTCCAAAACACACTTCAAATACTTACCGCTTCATTAACCAATGCAATCATACTAATAGCACTGTCTGCTGGCACTGCTCCCATCCCCACCCCCGCTGAGTCACCAGCACTAGCATACTGCTCCTCAACGTTGTGGACTTTATTGTTGTAGTCATTCTTCAAACGTTCCATTTCTTCTTGCAGCTTCTGTTTAGACATCATTTCTGCTTCATAAGACGACTTCATCTCCGCCAGCTTTGCTTCATACTCCTTCCTGAGTTTGTCAGTTTCCACAGCAACAATAGCAGAGTGATCCTGAGAGTGAGAGGCCTGGGGAAGAGCTGGTCTTTGTCTATCTGTGGCAGCAGGTGGGTGTCCTGTGGTTGTAAGAACACGTTTCACAATGTTTCGGTGAACTCTCGTTTCAATAATGAAAACATTACAATAAAAAAACTTCTGTAGAAGTGAGGTGGAGAGCCTAATCCACCTTTTCTGGTCTTGCAATGTGACGTCACGCTTTTGGCAAAGTTTTAAGCAATGGCTCATCACTGACAAAGGCATCGCAGACATAGAGACTATTAACTTTACTTCAACCATAATATTAAGCTTAAATACTAAAGTTTTTAAGAAAAACCAACTGGATGCCTATTTTTTGATTGCGCGTTATTTTATTTGGATCTGTAGAACACAGGACAAGGACCTAAACTTTCAGAATTTCACGAACTTTGTAAGTTTTTTTCTCTGATTGCCAACTTGTCTCCTATGCCTCGTTTCTATTTTCTATTAGCTTAATATGAAGAAAGTTTAGCCCTAGCAGTATTTCCCTAAAGACATAACTCATTAATTAAGTATACAAAATGTAAGTAATGAAGCAACTTGATGTAACGTGAAGTATTGTTAGTAAGTTGATGCATTGTATTATATTATTAGTATGGTATTGTAATTAATCGTAAGTAATGGAATGTAACATGTATTGTATGTATTGTAAGTTAGTAATGTATATGTTGAAATAAACGAGTATTTATATAAAAAAAAAATACATTCAAAAAATTGAAAAAGAAAAGAACTTGCAGATTGGTTAAGAACTGGTTATTTTTACTGTACAAATAACTATAAAAATATTGTGGAAATTTCTTACATATTTGCCCTCAGACAAATTACATTGGCATCATAACAGTGACATCAGCTTTAGTGAAATGACAACAAACAACTAAAGGATCCCTATTAACTTACAGATTATGCATGAAAGCAAATGGTTAATTCCCAAGGGGCTCTCTAAGCCAATGGGAATTTTCTGCACTCTCAGAGAACATAAAAAAACGGAAAATTAGGGACTCCAATGCAGGCATCACCTCTCCCCTTTGTGTGTTCCCCTTGTGCGCCGTCCTCGAAATTTCGTCTATAAAGAATTTTGTATAGCATGAAACTCTGACAGTGACATTGTAACCTTGCAAAATTGTAAAATGACAAAGTTTGAAATTCAGCCCCCCCACCCTCCCCCCCCCCCCCACCCCCTGCACACCCCCTGCCCCCAATAGGGTCTCATAATTCATACAGTAATAACTGGACGATAAAAACTCCCATGGTTTTAATGTCACAAATAGAGTAACACAGAGCAGAGAGAGCATGCACAGATGAAGCAGTGGTTGCCATACCTGATGTTGTTAAATCAACTGGAATTTCCATCTGCCCCATCAGCATGGCCTTTAACTTCTGGATTTCCTCTTGATACTCTCTCAAAAGGGCATCCTTTGGATCTTCATTAATCTTTGGTTTGTTCTTAATGTTTTTTGCACGATTTGCATACCGTAGTGTACTCAAGGTCTCGTCATAGTTGTTGTCAGCTGGGCTTAAACATGCGACCATCAACGTCTTAGTGTTACCACCAAGAGAGTCCTAAAATGCAATTTGAAATAAAACTTGTTGTTGTTGTTGTTGTTGTTGTTGTATTGTTTATCAGGGTTGCCAGAAACGTTTGAAGTAGACTTATGACTTTGGAAAGTACAGTGTAACTGGAGATCTTTTTAAATGCTGTCTCCTCTAAAGAAAGTAGCTGTTGTAGTTCAATTTTATCCTTGGTTCAATTTCGAATTTCCATTGTTCTTTTCTATGTTAATATAAGATAATGAATATGAAACAAAGGAAAATCAAAATTGAAGCAAGGATAAAATTGAACAACAACATAGCCACCAATATGACAAAGTAGATGGAAATTTTTGCCGACATCCAGCTGCTTTTGACAACCCTTTTAGTCAGATGATGTTTACCAACAAACAAGATAAATAAATTTAAAATGCAGGTGATGCATATGTTACAGGTCAAATTTGATTTCAGGTTAATTTTGATTTTCCATTGTTCTTTTCTATGCTAACATATGATAATGAATATCAAACAAAGGAAAATCAAAATGAACCTGAAATCAAATTTGACCTGTAACACACACATGAAAAAGTCCAAAAGGTACAAGATAATTGCATGAGGTTTTTAAGTGTCAGAACAGTGTGGCTCTGAATGGTACAGAGTTATTTTCATGAGACTTACAATGTACTAGCATGAATAAGGTGTATGTGTCACCTGCTGCGGTTCATCTGACACAAACTATTTGGAATCCATGGATATAATGTCTACCACTCTTTTCTGTATGAAGACACAGTTTAAAATGATTTCCAAACACTGTGTTATATTTTTTTTAATGGAAATTTAAACAAGAAAAGAGAATTAACTAAAGGTTAAACTCTATACTGTGGCATGGTATAAATTACCTGAAGCAGCCTGGTTAACTTAGAATCACGGTAAGGAATGTGAGTTGACTTTCCATCAACTAAAGCTGATATAACATTCCCCAAAGCTGAAAGTGACAAGTTAATCTTTGTGGCTTCCTTCAGCCGATCACCTGTTGCACCAGTTTTTGACTGCCTCTCACTGCCAGCCAAGTCAACAAGGTTAAGCTTTCCTGCTCTAATATGCTCCCCACTCTCATCAGCAGTTTCCATGATTTCTATGTTGATTGTGAAAATTGAATGGGATCTTGAAGAGTCAGCATTCATGAGGGTTGCACCTACTGAACGGTTCTTACTTCCGAGATCCATAACTTTCTCCATCTCTATCACACTATGTACAGGGTTCATTGTAAGATCCTTCACGTAGACTCCTCTTTCAGGATGTTCCTTTAGCTCTAACTTATGTTTATGGTCCTTTCCAAGGAGATCTCTTATTTCTTCATTATAAATCTCCAAGTATGAGGCATGAACCAAGAACTTAGCATTCTCAGCAACTTGTATGGCATCAAATATATGCTCGAATGCACGAGGGATTACACCCCTTTGTGTTGGAGGATCAGTGATACCCATCATACTGAATGACTTTCCGCAACCTGTCTGGCCATATGCAAACACAGTGCCGTTATAACCTTCTAACACTCCATCAACCAAAGGAAAACAGATGTCACTGTATATAGTTTCAGTTGTAGAGTCCATGTAATAAGCACCGTCAAATGTGAATGTTTTAGGAGGCTGAGATTTGTCACCTGGTTTATTTAATGCACACTGTCCTGTGGACGAGTCCATTTGCACCACAACTTCACATTTTAAGTCCTTTTCACGCTGGTTGAGAGGTCGACAGCGTACAATAACTTTAACTGCTTCAGCCATAACGATCTAAGGCTAAAACAAACAAAACATTCAATACTCTGGATTAATACTATTGAGTGAACAAGTTGGCATTTGAAGTAATGGCAATCTAATTACCTCAAAACATTTACATAAATTGTATAAAAAATTTTTCAAATGAGGCCTAAAAATACTGTGGTTAATCATAGTAGTTTTAGGCCTCATTTGGAATTTTTTTTTTGTTAGAATGCTACTGAAGGCCAACATCCAAAGATTATTTACATTTGTAATTCAAGTTAATGTACATGTAGGGCAGCTCTGTCAGTCTTAAAATTGAGTGAACTCCAAAACACTGATTGAGGACATTCATGCGAAAATATCTTCTAACATTGATTTTTTAACAAAACTTTTGCTACAGCTAGGTAATGAGTTACTCGTGTCAGAAATGCAAAAAAAATGGGGGTCACGGATTTCGTTTCCAAGATAAGATATATGAAAGGTAACCCTAATTTTGAAAAATTGGCCTTCCTTACTGGATATGGCCCCAATTTCTGTTAGTCTAAATATATTGCCAATGAATCTCTAAAATGCAACTTTCTATGCAAAATTTTATATGAGTAGGTCTGATAAGTAAATTCATTCAACTAGCAATGTCCCTTAAAGGAAATGTAATCCTTAAACGACAGCATTTGCAAACTCTGACAGCTGCAAGTTGGCAGGATTCAATGTTGCGCGGGTGGAAAAATGGAAAAAAATTTAAACTTCCTACATTGATTTTTTGTTCATTTTTTCACAATCTGTCGAGAATTAGAAAAGAAAATTATTTATCAAAAAAAAATTGGGAGTCACCGACCATCCAAGCGAGTCAAATCTAAGCGAAGTTAATGCAACGGCTAACAGCCCTTTATGTGCTCAGATTTCTTCTCTTGCGCACACTCGTGCATGACGAAGCATAGCGTTGCGACATGAATTGCGTGCACAGACATAAGGATGCGCATAAACAATTAGCGCGAACGTCCTTAAAAAAAAGAGATAAATCGATAGATAGATACAACTGAATTGTAAAGGCATACAAAAGTGAATACAAGGATAATAACTGCAACCTAATAACTACATGAAACTAAGAATTAACAATTAACAAATTAAATATATAACAACTTATGAAGTAAACAGGCTGCACAAGCGTTTACAAACACATTCTTTAATATAGCGGTTAGTTTTGCAATGTGGAACAGTGAAACACCAGTTGATGAAAATATGGTTGATGGAATGACTACTGCTATAATTGCAACAATACAAAAAAAATCTTATTAAGCCCTAGCTTACATGAAAAAGATTCAAGTGGGTAATAATACACGTTGTTCCATCTGGCTTAATAGTTGCACAGCATGAAAAAAGTCCCATACAGTCAGCCAGGACAAGTACATTTTCCTGTGGGGCATGCCGGGGGTGGGGGAAACTCCCATATAAAAATAACAGGGGTGCTCGTCAGAAATTTTCGAAAAACACCCTAAAAGGTACAGTAGATTTAAATTTCTTGTTTGATGGGCGTGGCTCAAAAGAATTCTTACCCCTAAGAGGTACCAATACTTAAACAACACACATCATATTGTCATATTTTTTTCGGCTCATACCCTAAAAGGTACCGTGATAATTCTAACGGTGGTCATTTTAGATTTTAGTACACTAAGCAGTACCAATCTACAAACTTTGACCCCTAAAAGGTATGACGAGCACCCCCGTCATTTTATATGGGGGGGGGGGGGGGGAGGGGGGGGGGGGCATGTAGCCTTTCCTGCTTACTTGCCTGACAGGCAAGGTCCAGGCAAGCTGTCCGCTGACTAAAAAATGATTTTAAAACAAAAATGTAAACTTTGTAACTGCCCATGCAAGCAAAATTTGAGAGTTGCTTGTACAAACAGCCATTGATATATTGCAACCTCATGGATATGAAATACGTAATTACTTCTGATGCAATCAGCTACTGGCCTCAGCATGTCTCCCCAATGAACATTGGGGAGCAGACAGAATCTTGAAAATGGTGACTTACAAATTGCAAGTGGAAATTTTGAGAAGAAAACTTCTATCAAACCACAGGTACCCCAAGCTCAACTGATGTTTACACGTTGTAATTTGAATGTCATGTCCACGACATTTGACATTGTAATTTGAATGTCGAAATTATAAGGATTGTATGGGGAAAATTCACTTCGAATTTGAGTGTAAAATTAGGAAAGATATTGGAATAAAACTGGCTCACCTGAACTTCTTTGTGTGTTTACTTGTGTCTTGAGTGGTTTTGGGGTCGATTCAAAGCGATTCCAGCGAGTTTTAGTTCAACTGTTTCTTCCTCCCTAAAAGAAAGACAAGGTAGGGCACTCGAGTGCCGAAGCCCAGCCGATCAACCGAAGAAAAACAGCTATAAATTTGCCCCAATACCTCCGATCACCTCGAGATTCCACATGGTGCAAGTTCTATACATTGTGTAAACAATTCTTTCCTTCATCGGGTACAGACGTCCGCCAAGCGGGAAGTTCAGCTCCTATAGCCTGCGTAGCAGGCGCATGAAAAGAATATGGGCGCGCGGCGAAAGGGGCGCGCGAGGGAGACACGCGAGGAGGAAAGAAGCGCCTGCCCGAGAGGCCCCCCAAAATCGTTTTTTTCCGCACTCTGTGAGTGCGAAAAATTCCTATTGGTTAAGAGGCTCCCTAGGGAATAAGTGATCGCGTCAGGCGAGAAAACTGCCACTCAAAGGAAACACGAGATCGTTTGTCAACTTGTAAGTGGTCGCGTCGGGAAAACTGTCACTCAAAGGAAACACGAAATCCTTTGTCAACTTGTAAACAAACAAGATGGCTGAATACGAGTCTTGTTTGGAAGATGTGCTGACAGCGCTTAGAATTAAGGGATTTCACTTCAATTTAAAAAAAGAACAAGAAAGTGCGTTGCGTCATCTGTACAAAGGGAAAGATGTTGTAGCAATTTTGCCGACAGGATTTGGAAAGAGCTTAATTTTTCAGTTATTGGTGTTCCTGGCACAGGCGAAAGGCCGAAGACAAGGCGGTAAAGGTTTTGCCGGTATTCTTGTAATTACACCACTTACGAGCATAATCCAAGATCAGATCTCGGAGGTCAGTTCAATGGGACTATCTGCGTGTAATTTGACAGAAAAAATGGAGTGTTTGGACGAAATTCACAATGGAAAATTTGCTTTCGTATACGCATCAGCAGAAGCAGCAATGGACAAAAGATTTATCGAATCGTTAAAGAAGAAAGATTCTTTGTTCAACGAGAACTTGGCAGCTTGCATCGTCGATGAAACGCATACCATCGAAACCTGGACGGGAATGAGGTAAAAGTAATGAAATAAAACACTTACTAACTCAGGGGGCATGAATTCGAAACCCCCTTTCGTTATCATATTGTTATTATTTTTGCTCGCAGGCGACCTTATGTCTACAGTGAAATTTTTAAAATCTCACCAAGTTTTATTGTGTTCTTAGGTCAGATATTTCTTCGCAAAAGAATAAAAAACAAGGGAAAGTGTTCCGTGCTTCTTTTGGAGATCTGGCCACATTACGATCTTTTTTCCGTGAAGGTAAAAAATATTCTGGTGTATTTTTGCAAAAATATTCCAACAAACTATCGATGAATGACAGGTTACATTGCCAGACAATTACATTCCTATTTCATTAAGGGAAGTTTACATCAAGCCCTAGTTAGATGCCTGGCTTAAAATGTGGTAGTTCACAAATTGCTTGATTTTCTTTATTCTGATTTAGTGTTCTGTTTTGTTGGTGAATTAACTCTCTCCCAGTGGTATTAAAACATAAACAAGGAAGTGTAAACTGCTGGTCACAAGATAAAATAAATAATACTAAGTTAAGATATCCCCTAACCATACATAACATATAATAAACACATTATTTAATTGCCAAATTTCAACTAATTCTGGGTAAAGGACAACCCGGGGTGAATCGTTTTCAAGCTAAGTCATTAAAAATGGCCACGTTTCTTTCTAAAGGTACACCATTTGCAGCCTTAACAGGAACTGCTGACAACAATACATTGTCTGTTGTATCAGAAAAGCTTGCCTTGAAACAGCCATTAGTGTTACGCATCAGTCCTAACAGGAAAAATATAAGATTTAGTGTGAAGAATAACAAAAAAGAGCATATTCTCTCAGAACTTGACTGGCTCATTGACTGCATCAAAGTTAATGGATATTCAATGCCAAAGAGCATCATTTTTTGCAACACCATGAATGAAATAGCCTGTGTTACAAACTACTTAATGTTAAAACTTGGAAATAAAGCATTCTCACCCCCACTTCCAAGACTGCCAAACAACTGCCTTATTGGTGTATATCATTCCACATCATGGGCTCATAACAAAGAGCGGATTATCGAGTCATTTAAAGGAAATGGCAAGCCAAGAGTCGTAATTTCATCTTCAGCCCTGAGCATGGGGGTCAATTTCCCTGATGTAAGATATATAATAAACTGGGGACCAGCGCGAAATTTGTTGGACCAACACCAAGAGATTGGTCGTGCTGGGAGAGATGGAGTAAACAGCCATTCATTGATTATCACCACGGGCAGCAATTAAGTCAATGTGAAGAGGGTATCAAGCATTTTGTTAAAGCAGATGGTTGTTTGCGTGTAGCTGCCTACAAGGAATTTGATGAAAACATCAAACCCTTGAAACCAAGTCATAACTGTTGCAGTTATTGTTCATCTTTTTGCAAATGTCATGGAGACAAATGCTCTGCTGAAATTCCTTTATTTGAACGTGAAAATTTAGTCCAAGCTCCTCACAGACAGTGCTTATCTAGACCAGTCAGCGATAAGGACAAGTCTGATCTAAAAGCTGCACTTCTCGAACTAAAAGAAAGGATGACAAGAGCAAATAAATATTGTGGACAAGTTTTCTCCAGCCAGTTAGTAGAGGATGTAATTCAAAATTGTCACCACATGTTTACAGTTAATGATATTATTAACACATGTCCAGTTTTTTCTGTTGATCATGCATTACAAATTTTGGAAGTTGTTCAAGAAATTTTTCTTGATATACCAAACTTTGATGAGTCTATTGAGATGTTGCAGGAGGCAAATTTAAGTGTAAAATCAAATGAAGACTGTTTACTGCTGGAGGACTTACAGGAAATAGAACTGGGTTCTAATGTTTCTTTTCATAGTGACAATGAATTACCACAAGATGAACCTCTAACCTTTAACACATTTACAGAATGACTAAGTTACAGGAAAAAATTCTATGTATAGGTCCTATTTTTTGAAAATGTTTTATATTACTGATGTACCATACGTTCCAGTAGTGCTGCATGCAAAGGTTGTGGTCCTGAAGATCCATATTATGCATGTTGTTTATAACTTATGTCTGTTACACATGTATACACAGAAACATCCATGCATCCACTTTTTCTACAACATATTTAAACCAAGAAAGAGCCTAATGCATGTGGTAGATGTGGTATTTTTTTGAGCTTCTCTAGAGTTTTACTTATCCTTTGCTTTCCAAATGCTTCCCATAAAGCAAAGCATTCTGTTTTTTTTTTTTAAAAAAAAAAGAAAGTGTACATGCAGTGAAAACTGTTTTTTTCCAAACATTAAGATTTTACTACTAAGAAACACCTAGAATGTAATCAAAATGACCATAAGTTGTTTGTTCACCATTGTGATCACCATGACAACTTCATCACGCTTTAAGTGTGTACCCACATTTTGTGGGTCGATTATTATTTATATATGCTCGCTATTGTTCTTTCTCATTGAATATTCATCACTCACAGACCTAACAATTTCCGATGAAGCTGCCGAGTCTATACGAGCGCAAGTGCTTTGAAGTTAGGTGCGATATATTTCTTTTGTTTCGCGTTTGTTGCTTGAGCGATTTTTACAACCCTATTGTTACTCTGATATTTAGTTGTAATTAAAAAGACCTGACAAAGCTCTAAATATGACCTCAAGTTTGTTCTTATTTATAAACAAGTCGATCATTTCGCGTCAACCGCGACAAGTAGAAAACATCTGACGACGGGACCGGAATGGGTTCGAGTTTGACAATCCACTTTCATTAACCTTTCTGTTTGGCAATAACATCGCTCATCTATTAAAAAAAAAGAGATTTAAAACATGTTCCGGTCGAATTTATCCTGTCGAAGTACGCTTTGTCTATCCCGTTCAGTCGTGTTGTGCATCGAAGAACGCGTGACAACTTCATATCAACATTGAACGACTTAAAACGTGCAAGACAATAGTATTTTGTCTTTTCTTCAAAGAAAACGTAAACAATTAGTATTACAAAAAGAATCTTATGGATAAGAGAAGCAAGTGCTCTTTTAAATAAAATTCTCAATTCGCACTGCTCGCGCTATTAATAGCCGGCGGCACTTCAGACAAGACAACAGGGATTTAAAAGCCGACAATCGTGTCCTGAAAATACGTTCGGAATCGCGAGCAAAATGCAAAAAAAAAAAAAAACGGTTTTGTCACGTTGTAATGCAAGTCCGCTTACAAAATAAACTCTTCTTTTTGAAAAATTGCTAATTCCTTTCATGCAGCTTTCGCTTTCCTTTGAGCTTCACGATCTAACATCAATCGATGCGAAATGTGACGCATGATTTCCCTTGGCTCACCTTTCACGATTCCATTGGTCAGATTCACGCGGTTGCCATGACAGCGGCACTTAGTCAGTCACGAACGATCGGTCACGAGAAAAGAAATCCAGACAACGCAACTGACAACGCAGAGACAACGCAAGAAATCGAACATTTATTTGAAGTTTTTCAGAGAACATCTACATTAATTTTATCGGAAATCAACAGAACCATGTAAGGCAATCATCAGTGAGAGTTTATATGGCCACAGTTCAACGCAGTTCTAATGGTAAGTTCCTTGAAATTACGACGAAACGAAACTGTTTTCAGCCTATTCTCGTTTCGGCTTTAGAACTACGGCTAAGAACTGTTTGTTTTTATTCAGGAAGAATCTCTTGACGAAAGAACATGGCCCGAAAACTTCTACACGATGTTCATTGGGAACAAAAAGTATTTTAAAATCGAAGATCAGTTTCTCCTTGCTCTTGGATTGAAAATCCACGTAAAGAAAAAGGGCTTTAAACATCTGGATGCGGTGCTTGAAAGACACGGTAAGCCACTGGCTCGATCAAAGATCAGCAATTTTGACAAGCTCAACCCTGAATAAACCTTTGACCCGAAAGATTCATTCTACACTCTGGTTGTTTTCATGGCGCACGTGGGTATGTATAATCATCTATTCAATCAGCTGACTGACCGCGACATTTTCACGGGCAAATTTCCCGCCAGAGTTATCTACTCGCTTCCGATTGGTCTAAATGATTAAATTAAATGGGTTACGTCATAGCTTGCACATGCGCCAAACTGTGAAACCCTCCCTTTAAGTTACTCTGCTTTTAAATATCGTGAATGTGAAAAGCATTTTAATATTTACCCAGAAAGAACTCGAAAAGGATGTGAGAAAGATAAACAAGCCAGTTGTTCATGCATACCATTATAATTTTTTTTAATATTTACCCAGTATAAATCAGTTCAAGTTTACTTTAGATATTCAACCTGGGCCCGGTTGTTCAAAAGCCCGATTAACGCTAATCCCGCATTAAAAGATAACTGAGGATTTCATTTCTCTTTTTAAAAATGCTTTCAAAAGGTGATTTCTAACTAGCAGTGAAGACAGGTTAAAGTCGAAACTGAAGGGAAGAAAACTTTGGAAAATTTTCAAATGTTGAGTTGTTTAACTGGATTCAAAATTGATGCTAATGCTGGGTTAGCTTAATCGTGCTTTGAACAACCTGGTCCAGAAGTGTTATTAATGTTACTTTTATTTTTTTCCACTTTAAAATTGTGATAATTGCAAATAAAATTGTTCAGTTAGATCTTCGGCTCAGATTTGCATTGCCATATTCAACTTAATACAAACTTGTTTGACAGACTCAACATGTGTCGTTGCAATTGGGTGACCGTGATAAGGCTTTACAATATTACTACCATCAGCCATGTGATTTTGATTTTTTGGTCTTGAGTTTTACCCTGATTTTTCCAACTGCTCAATTTTTGAACCACATTACATTTCCCACATACTCGAGGTTTGAAATATCAGGATTGCACTGCAGTGGGGAGTTAAAAAAAACAAGCCGGGGCAAATCCAAGGGACTTGGGTTTAAGTTTGAAATAGTGGGACTAGTTCAAAATAACCGAGTTCAAATTAGCGGATTAGGGGTCCAACTGTTTAACAAATAGATTCCATTTGGCCATGTGTCTGTTCAGTTATAGATCACAGATGATGTCAAAATGTGGTAAGAACAAACAAGTGGTGCACGAGCCGCAGGCGAGTGTGTCACTGATGTTCTCACCACATTTTGACATCTTCTGTGATCTATCACTGAACACATGGCCAATCACAGAGCGCATAGTATTCAGTTCATTGTATAAATGTTTCTTGTTCACATAATAATATTAAAGTATTTGATTTTATCACAGGACCAATTTTAAGCATCTGTATAATCTCTTGTTAGGGCTAAGGATATGAACTTGATTGTTTCCCAAAAAGTATTACAACACAGTTTGATTAGAACAAAAAGCCTTTATTCCATTTCTACTGATGTCACAAAATGAAATGATTTCAACATACTGCTTAAATATTACCAATACATTACAGGAACAATATATTTTTCCATGTAAAAAATTGCCTAATAAGTTGACATGTTAATGCTAAAAACCAACATTCTGCCAAGATATCTACAAAACAGAACAATTATTGTTCCATACTATGTATACTTGGATATATTCTAATCTTATGATATCATTATCTAAAAAGAATCAATCAACATTATAAATTTAATAAACTGACATTATAACCATAATATTTGGAGCACCTCAATCTACCAAAAATTATTTCAATATTCTACATGCTTTCACCAACAAAAACAATCTTTTTTTCATGAAGTATTATCTAATACACTAACCTTTTAGATTTAAAAAGCTCATGTTTTCAATACCTCAGTCTAATTGTAACTGTATAAGGATAGTTGAACACAACCATATATTATTTACATTGTGCTAGCAGCCAGGCAGTTGCTCATTTGACGCCTAGTACACACCTTATTTTCCTAGACACCCTTAGCAAGGGAGGGAACCGGGCCCCTATTTGCTGCCAACGACTCCTATTACCACTACGCTGCCTACCCCTGGAAAACATTTTGAGAGAGCTGTATGATATCTAGTTTTTACTTATGAATTGCCAGTGTTAAAAAATATTACACAGGCTGTAAATTTTAATTCATATGGGAATATACATCTTTTGGCCCAAATCAGAAGCAAAAAAAAAAAATCTAACACACTTATGTTCTGATCAGATGAGGACATTTTGAGTAATAGCCACTAGACAGCTATGTCTTAAAAAATTATTTTTACTTGTAGGCTTTTGGGCTTAATTATCAAGATTCAAACCCTTTAATTTTTATCTGCATTCCAGCATAATTTGTATAGGTAATCATACGGTTTCGAGTTCAATTTGGGATTAATTTGCACTTGTGTGTTTTTCAAAAAGCTCAAATTGCACTCGCCGAAGCGTTTTTGAAAAACTCACTCGTGCAAATTAATCCCAAATTGAACTCGAAACCGTATGATTACTTATTAATAACTATACATGAAAAAATTTGCATCCATTTTTGTTTGGAAATATATATTTTTTTGTAAACATTTTTTTTGGAAATTTTTTTTCTTTCATTTTTTTGGCAAAAGAAAAGAAAAAAATTTTTTTTTCGATTTGTAATTTGCACTGGTGTTACACTTGAACTGCACTCCTCTTAGCCAATCAGAATCGAGTAATTTTTTCATGTATATTATTAATGTTGAAAATAAAAAAAGGTCTAATAACTACAAGTGCTTCGATAACCAACAGAATATGGAACGTTAGACTCTGAATAAAGAAAAGTTAAGCGTAAGCTCATTGATGGCCTGTGAACAAAAAACCTAACTCGACAAACATACTTAAAGTGGGAACAGGGATTTCCTGGCTCCAGGATTTTAATATCCCATTGCGCTCCCAGTAATGAGTCTAACTTGGCAAGGTCCTTCCCAGAGTAAGAAACTTGAAAATGATTCTCTCTTGTTAGACCCAAGATCCTAGAGTCGTACATTGGATCAAATACGCCAAGGTGAATAGGCTGCGCAGGACGAGTGGCATTGCGTGAAATGCCCGAGTAGACACCTTGGCGTATTTGACTGGCCAAGCAACTCTTTCTTAAGTCTAACAAGTAAGGAACATTTCCAGAATTGTTCACTTGACAACACAAAACCCTATCCCAACCCTCACAAATAATTTTGTCTACGAGACTCCTTGCCTTTGAGCCAACAGTTACATTAGAACAACACAGAACATGTTTCATGTCGTTCAATGTGCAACAAACACTCCCATCAATACCTTCAACTTTGCCCTCCACCAAAGAACATAACAAAAACTCAAACTTTAAAATTTCCTTATTTTTTGAGATACGCGTACAAATAAAAACTGAATCACTACAAAAATCAAAAGAATAAAGGGATCCTATTGTCAAAATGGTGCCATTTGTCTCAACATAAAAATAAAAGTGAAAATCAGCATCTGCTTGCTGAACAGTACCCTGCTCAGAGACTGATACTTGAGAGGGCTCACCATCTGGAACTTGGGAGGGCTTGCCATTTTGAACTGGTTGGGTCCTCTGCCGCTTTCTTTTTGGCTGGTCTTTTTCCAAAGGTCTGGCCTCTTCCACCTCCCAAACATTAACACTCTTTACTTGATCTTCAAGTTCCACAGTAACCTAAAATTGAAATGCTTATTTGTCAACGTGGGTTGTAAAATATGTAAGATCCGACACTAACAAACTTTAAATTCCCTCTTTTTAACTAGTTATCACAAAACTCAGTCAATTTCTAAGTAATTAAACAACTTAAAATTCCCCTCAGAATGCTGGAAATCGCCGGACCCCCCCTAGATATTACCGCCTTCGGAGAATGCACATGAATACCCCTAGATATTGCCAAGTTTGGCGGTAAATTGCCTGATCCCCCTTTCTCTAGACCCTAGATCCACCCCAGTGATTACTGACATGAAGTGAGCTTAAAAAATACTTTTTCATGCAGTCATCTTTAGAATTCTATGATGTCACTACACAACACCAAAATCCCAGAAAACATGTTTTTCTTTTTCTTTTTCATGCTTACACACTTTAGGACACAGAAACTATTACCTTTGATCACATGTTTTTCAATTATTTTATCAAAGGAATATAATGTCTACCTGATTATGCAGTGATATTAACTACGAGAAGGAATTGGATCCACATTATTCTTGCTTTAAAGATTCATGGACTAACAAGTATGATCAAAATACAATTTCTTCACTCCCAACAGATTTATAAATTCAACCACCTCCAGATAGCAATTTGGCCTAATCCCTTAGTACACGGCTTTTTAATAACTCAAACCTTTACCTAAGATTTTTGTAATAAGACAAGGCGTGATTCCTAAAATGATTACAATCAGCAGGTACTTTATTCTAACATTGGTCTTTAGGAGAACTAAGTTGTAAATGGTCGGAACTCACCGATTTCCTGATAGGATCTGACCGCAAAACTGTCGCTTCTTTGGCGTTCACGTAAATAATGTCACCTTTGAAAAGTTTCTTCAGGTTCGGAATCTGAAGGAAAAGGAAACAAACAACTTAGATCGCATGCAGAAAAAAGTAAACAAACAAAGATAAAACTGTGCTCGTTCAAATCTGAACACTGATTGCTCTTTCTTTTTTCAAATGAAAACGATCTTTTACCTTGTTCTGCGCAAAACGTCGCGGAATCAGCGTCTCTTCTGGGGTTTCCTTTCTGATTTCGGATGGATCGCGTATCTCCCGATCCCATTCTGATCTCCACGGAGGAAAAGTTACAAAAACGGAATCGTCCACTCTGCTGATTACTTTTGCTTTCGCCCAAATGCCCAGCTGATCAACAGCTTCAACAGAAGCGCCAACAGTAAACTCCATCGCAAGAACTTAATGACGAGCACGAGCAACTAATTGTGTGTGGAAAAGTGAATCGCGCAAATAAATGCTAGCTTTTTATACAAGCCAGAGGTAAATTTACGCAGTATTTACATAACAATTAGTCAGTTTCTTCATTCAAGTGCAGTCGGTCGAATCGATGGCAAATCCGCTTCTTTTCAATTGATAAATATGATTGTTTAAGCTTATTTATAAAAAAAGTAAAACAAAAAGTTGGTGAGCGACAAATAACAGACAACAGCAAGCACGAATTAATTGCGAGCGTCAGAATATTTCGACCACAACGCAACGCTAAATAAGCTTAAATATCCTCGCTGCCAATTATTTATAAACAGAAGCGCTCAGGACTTCCTGTGTTCACAAAATTTTTCGGAGAAAACGAGCTTAAAATTAATCCAATAACTTTATATATTCCAAGGGGAAGAGACGCTTCGAATAAGTTAAGCTTTTATATCTAAACTACTAAAATGGCACCACCATGAATGAATGCCCTGTACTCGATCCGCTCGTAATGAGAAACGAAACCTCATTTTAATCTCTTTTTAAATACAGTTCTCAGAACGCTGCCCACCCCCAATAAAAACTAGCAATTGTCTCGAAGGAAGACTTTAATTGATTAAGTGATCTCTGCATTCATGTTTCATGTTCAATTAAGCTTAAACCACCGTGGGAAGAAGATGCCGCTACGCATAAATAACCACGCAGCTTGAGACCGCCGCTCAAACAAACAAAACAAGGAATTCGGCCTGCAGTGATCAAAACTCCTCGTCCAAGATCTCTTTTTAAAGCTCTCAAAATGCTCTTTATTCGTAAATACAAATAAAAGATGAAAATAAATTGCGAGAAAAATAAATCCGTAAAATGTCCGCAGTGATTCATTGCAACGTTCATTGACACTAAAAACAAAAGGATACGTTAACAACTCTGCCGCTCTCGGTCGCTTAATTGCGCTATTGTTCCAGTCCTTTGAAATCGCTTCAGGGTCTTCCTCCAAAATATCTCACCTTTATCGAAACGAATGAAACCGAACTTATCTGACACACTTTCGGTGGATCGCGATGGATGCCGAAAAGAATGCCCAAAGGAATAGAATTGAGCCTTCAAGCAAAAAATCCAGCGCTATCGCCCATTTCTAAAGGACACACTTAAAGCGGCGTGAAGTTGTAATGACTGCCATACACAAGGTTTTAAAGTTTAGGTTACTTACAATAAAACTGGTTACAGTTACTGTCTAGTGCTGATAAATGGATCCCCATGTTTCAATTAAGTTTTTCATCCACTTGTGCAGATCTCTGTAATCGAGACCTGAAAGAAGGTCAGACTTAAATTCAGGAAATGATGGGTGACCTACTCTCCCTCTGGTAAACTTGAAAACTTGCTTAGAAACAAGGTCCTCTATGATTTGCTTAACAGTCTCCTCTTTATTTGCAACAGAACGAATTGCAGACTTGTTCGACACATTGCAGTCTCTGTCTATACCTGCCAAGATGTCATCAGTGGGGTCAACAATTCCAGCGAGTCGCATTGCATTCTGCTCATTCAAATTTGGTCCAAGGTTGTGCCACAGGGTTTTGATGCTCAAGTTCTTCTGCTCTTTTAACAGGTCCAGGGGAATGTTGTTTCCTTTACCTCCAGTAGTATTAACTCCTCGATTCCATTTTGCTCTGTGTGCCTCAAACTCACTGTAGAGAGCACTCAGTTTAACTAAATGAAGCAGAGTAACATAAGCATACTTGTGGTGGCCCTTGGATTTGTAGATCAATAGCAGGAGACGGTAAAGTTCATGCAGCCTTTGGCCATCCCCTTCTTTGACTGCATCCTCAAATGCCATTAGAATCAAGCCAAATGTCAGCTTAGCCTGGTGGTAATTGAACAAATAATCTTCAGCTTTGTTGTCATGACTTGACTCAGCTGCTTCTGCTGGTTGGAAATCAGGGTGAAGCTGCTGCTCATGCCTAAATAAAAATAATAATTATAATTATAATAATAATATTGAATGACAACAATAATGAATGACAACAATTCCCAAAGCTTTTGGTCATTATGCTGTAAATATCCAACCTGTTTCGTGTCTGGGTGGTGCTGAACACAAGTCCACAGTTACTACGGCAATAGTAATAGCCAAATGCATCTCTTTCATCTGCTTCATACACTTGCAAACGCAACCCATGGTCAATGACTTCATGTCTGCATCACAGAAAAGAAAACATGAAAATGACTCATATTTGAGATAATGAATTTTTTTACAATAACAAATATTAATATTATTGTTATTAAGGCAACATTTTTTGCAGGGACGGCAAATTCCAATAGACAAATTCGGCTAACGCATTGTTGTACCCAATTCAAACCCTTTGGGATTAGAACTCTTTGTTCGTCAAATTTCCATATCAATGAAGCATTGACATGGAAATTATATGGAAATATTGTGAACAAAGGATCCTATTCCCAGAAGATTTGAATTGGGTACAACAATGCGTTAGCCGAATTTGTCTATTGGTTCAGGTATTGTAAATAATTACTGAATCTGAATAATTACTGAATAATTATAACTAACTATAATTAGAACTGCTATATATAAGGTATATATCTTTTGACTACAGGTATTTTGACCTCCAGGCCTTATACTTAAGACAGTTCAATTTTGTAAATATTATAAGATTTTATTAAACAGTGAAAAATTATTAGATACACTTTGGCCTTACATGTACCTCACTCTTCTTGAATGCAAAACGTAGCTCTTGTTACAACCATCAAAACGGCAAAGGTTTTGTTCTCTGGATACTCTGTCCAGTTCATCAGTCTGTTGCACAAGGGACGAAATCTCTGAGCGGAACACATACAGCTCAACATGCCGCTTGCATAATTTCAATAGCCATTTGCTCTTTTCATCACTGCTTGTATCTTCACTAGGAAATGGACAGGTGGGCGTGTCTGGGGATGAGAAAGTACCGGGAGGTTAGGACAGTACCTCAATCTATTATTAATTTAATAATAGTTAGAACTTGGAAGAAATTATTATAAGTTCCCTGAACATGTTTATAATCATGAGCTTGATCCATTGCCTGTCCAGCAGCAATAAAAAATGTAGGAAGTCGACAGTAAACATTTTGTTTGACTTTTTCCAAGAACAACATTGACAAATACCAGGCTGAGTTCTAGCCGTGCTCAGTGGTCCCTGGAAACTTACTTTTGTCCTTGGGTTAATTGGAAATCATACTGTAGATAAAACTCATATGCTGGGCACCCTGAATTTCATAGTTTCATAGCTTTTTGGCTCCCAAAATTTTTTCTTAGAGCACAGCTTGTAATAAGTTAAAATTTTAATTTATGGGCTTCTCGCATACCAGTGATGTTTGTCATTCCACACATATCCATGAAAGAAGCACAGATGTGTGCCTCCATTTCTCTAGCATGGAAGTCCTTGTATTCGTTGTAATGATTGTGTACCCCCTTTGCAGCATTTGTTTTCCCACAGCGGTTTATACTTGCTCTGGATGTCCCAATCTCAGCAGCTGATTTATCTTTGACAAACATGTCAAATTCAGACTGGTTGATACAGAAAAAAAAAATTAAATCACTAGGTTGCATTTTTTTTCAGCCTATGTTTAGTTGGTAGAGATACTATTATCTAGTAATTGATGGAGATTAGGGACAGATAACACTAAACATAAGAGTCAGAACATTGTTTACAGTCCAATTGTCTCAGGGTTTTTATAAGTCTGATGAGGGTAATTTTTTGTTCTTTTGTTTCACATCTCCTGTGCCCGTTAGATTGTGTTAAAGCCATTATTATAAATCAATGCATTTGTTGAATCATTTATTACATCATAACTAACAAACCACTAACTGACATGGGTTAGCTTTTCATTAAGGAGGGTATGCTTGACTAGCACAGGCCACTTAGTTATTATTGTCAACAACCCAGTTAGTGTTAATCAAAACTACCATTTTTCAGTGTGTTTACAAACCTTGTACAGAGTGACCTTTGCATGCCAATCAGCATGTTCAGTGGTGACACCCTCAAGTCTATCGTACTGACTCTCTCCATCCCTAAAAGTCCATTGCACATTCCGTCCTCTTTCCTCAAACAGTTGATCCCCATGAAGTGGAACTGCGGAAAGCACTATTCTTTTGGTACCATCTTGGAAGCATGGTACATACTTTTCATGAAAGCTTTTTAGGATCTGTGCCATTTCGGAAGCAACATTAGGGTTTTTGAATTCCATACCAAGTGAACACTGTAGGAACGTAAAACAAAATATGAATTGATAATGCTGCAAATTACTAGCCTGCATATAGCAGGTGCATGAAAATAATATGGGCACAAGAAAGAATGGGGCGCACGAGTGAGACATGCGAGGAGAGAGGGAGTGCCTGCCCGAAAGGCCCACAATGTCTGAACAATGGACAAATACACGTGTATAAATTTTAACTCATTTTTAAACTGTTGATCTTAGAATCTTATTTGTCTCTTAGCCCTACATATGTTGTGGGTCAAAATTTACCTTGGTTCAAAATTTACTTTCCTTTGTTTAAAACTCATTATCATACATTATCATGCATTTTCATACCCAAAAAGAAAGGAAATAGTAAATTTTGAACTAAGGCAAATTTTGACCACCAACAAATACATCATTGCTACCACTAAAAGTCAGAATATTTACTGGAGGCAAATGAATAAAAGTCACAACACCTAATATAATTAAGGTTTGTCACATTTAACAGGCTATGTAACTGGATTTTCCAACATACAACCAAAAAAAAAGAGTAACTAAAAATAAAGAAAAAAAAGAACAAGAAAAGGAATTAACTGATACTGTATTCACGTAAACTCACTGTTTCTGATTTGGATGCCATTTCTGCCAAGTATCTATGGGGTATGTGATAAATCACATTTGCCTGATAAGGCTTAAATGCAGGCAGGAGCCTCGTCACTATTCTGCTGATGAGCACAAGACCGTTGCCATACAAGGTTTTTCTGAACATTCTTGTCAGGTAGCAGCTCCACTAGCTCTAAGTTGTTCACATCCCTTTGTGGAGTGGTGTCATCCAGACTGGGATCTGTCACTCTATCCAATATGGCAAACTGGTGTGTCCAGTGAAGAGAGCGATTCCTGTGATCCTTTGTCTGCACCCGAGCTGTGATTTCGTAGTCGATGTTGTCACTAACAATTCTTTAGAAAAGGAGAACAAATGTTAATCACACTGTTTTTCTTCAAAACTCTATCGCTGATGCCTTAAAGGGATTCTTAGTTAGGGGGAATGAAAAATATAGGGCGTGAGAGAATTTTGGTCTAGAATAGGATACCATTTAAGGGAATTTGATCGGTGGTATGGAGAATTGGTTTGTAGTTACTCTGGGATAGGGTAGGGATTTTTGGTGCCTAGTCTAGAGTAGCAAAATTGCAGTTGAACTAGTGCCAAGGGTTACAGGGTCCCAGAAGCACACCCTCACCCCAAAAAATTCCTAGAGCCTGGTAAAAAGTATATTTGACAGAAGAACAACATAAATTGCACTAAGACATAAAAAAAATTCTGTTAAACTAGGTCCACAAATGTTCAATAGACAAGAATCGAACCATACGTATGATTGATAATTGTTTTTTCTATGTGTTATATGGGTGAAAATTTTCCTTGGTTCAAATCTTATTTTCTTTTTTTTAACTCATTATCATACATTATCATACATTACCATAGCCAAAAGCAAAGGAAAATAAAATTTGAACGAAGGAAAATATGAACCAAAACCGTATGCACATAATTACGTGTCAATTATCACAAAAATTTGACACAAACTATAAACATAACTGTTCTGTTGTAATTGCAGGGGCAGATCTAGGGAGAGGGTGCAGGGGGTGCGCACCCCCCCCCCCCCTGAGATGACCTGTGGTTTTCTAATACAACTGGTATTCTGCAAAAAAAAAAAATGTGAAAAAAGAAAACATTCCTTAGTGGTGCACCCCCTCCTAAAGGAAATCCTGGATCCGCCCCTGAATTGCACTGCTCTTGAACTGAGTAAATAGATAAAAAATGTTGGTAGCTTTTTATACTCAAGAAGTAAGCTGATTTCTTACTTGTACAAAGGCAACTTTTCCTCCTTCAACTTTTTCACTGCCTGTTCGATGCGCCTTTCTAGGACGTCCTGTTCTGTGAGAGACGCCCCTTCAATTTTTCTTTCAGCTTCAAGTAAGCTCATAGACCTCTTGTACGTTTCGCGGCTGTACCACTTATATTCCCCGAGCTTAGCCTCCTCCAGGTTAACATCGATCTCCATATCGTCACTTTGAAGATCTTGAATTTGTTTCTCCTTGATTTCCTCAATGAAATTTTTTGTTGCCCGGTTTTCTTCGATCGCCTTCTTCCAGACAGAAACCTTATGGTCGAAGTTTTCTCCCATCTTGTGATGTAATGAAATGATACTGTCAGGAGACATGGAAATACCGAGACGATTGAGTCTCATAGCATCTTTACCACTGACACCACTATGGTAGAGTAAACAAGAATTCCTATACGCGACAGCGGACATGGTATTATTTCTTGTCCTGGCAATCGAAGAAGTGGCAAGCACGATCGCGTTGATGGAACTTAAATCGGTCGCGTCCTTACAAGCCCCAGTGACGACAGAGTGAAATAACGGGCATTGCACCGAAAGCTCCTTGACTAGTGTTCGATTTGAAAAAGCTCCAAGCTGATCTGGGCTGGTGATCTTCAGGCAACTATCAAACTGGCTGTACTGTGCGAACTCTCGGTTGGCTTGTTGTTGCAGTACAGCCAGAAGTTCTGCGAACATAACTTGATGTCTAAACATCGCTCGTATGGCAGTACTCCAACGACCTAGAGAGAGATACATAATTGTAGACTGAACTTCGCTATCAAATGTGGATCGTGCTTCGACCTGCCCAGAAGGATAAGCTATTGCAACTTTGATGTTAGAGCCATTTGACGTGTCCAAGTCGTCCACGTTTAACTTCGACAACATGGCATCTGTTTTTGAGACCGCTTGAACACAGTCGATGGTCTCAGGCTCTAAAGCACGATTTCCTTGGTCAAAAAGCGTTTTTCTTGAACAAGGAGCGCGGCCTTCGGCCGGCTTTGATGGGGAAGTTACTCGTTTCTGCTTCCGACTGGCATTTCCAGGGCTTCTTCCCGGAGTTAAGACGGCTTCTATGTTTCGTTTACATGTCACGCCATCTCCAGAACCTTCTGATAGTGCCGAGGAAATGGAAGTAAACATGTCACATAATCTCATCACCTTTCTTCCACACGGAGAGCACACAACTTCGGAAAGTCCTTCAATTTTCTTAACAGATATTCCGATTTGATGAAGACTTCCAGCCATTATTCGGCCACGGTCATTTTCCCTAGAAGACGGCTTGAATAGATTCATGTAAGAAATAAATCCACAACTTTTTGTTACGCATGGCCCATAAACTATTCGTAAACTTTTTTTGCACAAACGACAAAAACTATTAGGATTTGCATCGTCACGTTTTCTCCCGCGATTCGATTTGGATCGCAATTCACCGCCGCTCTCGACCGACATGTTGCAGAATTTTGAATTTCCCGCAATTTGCGCTTTCGCAGGAAGGTTTCCTGTCAAAATTTTTGACAGATCACGAAGCGCTGTCAAGTAATTGGATAGGGGGCGGCAAACGATTTTGGGGGGCCTCTCGGGCAGGCGCTCCTTTCCTCCTCGCGTGTCTCCCTCGCACGCCCCTTTCGCCGCGCGCCCATATTCTTTTCATGCGCCTGCTACGCAGGCTAAGCTCCTAAAACTCAAACACTTTTCCGTTGAGACCCGTAGAAAGATGCGTGGTCAGTATGTTCCGTGTGAGGAACGTTTGAAACTGGCTTAGCGACCCGGCCTTGCGGTTCAAATTACCTACACACCCAGTGCGGGACGGTCTGCAGAGGGTATTATGTGTCCGATGAAGGTAAGAATTGTTTAAACAATGTATGGAACTTGCACCATGTGGAATCTCGAGGCGATCAGAGGTATTGGGGCGAATTTATGGCTGTTTTCCTTTGGTTGATCGGCTGGGATTAGGCACTCGAGTGCCCTACCTTGTCTTTCTTTTAGGGAGGAAGAAACAGTTGAACTAAAACTAGCTGGAATCGCTTCGAATCAACCCCAAAACCACTCAAGACACAAGTAAACACACAAAGAAGTTCAGGCGAGCCAGTTTTATCCCAATATCGTTCCTAATTTTTACGCTCAAATTCGAAGTGAATTTTCCCCATACGAATCCTTATAATTTCGCTATTCATACGCAACAGTTACCATGACGTTCAAATTACAATGTGTTAACATCACTTGAGCTTGGGGTACCTGTGATCAAACTACTATATGTAAGCTTATTATGTGTAAGCTTTTTTACCACAGTTGTCGGTAATCTCGCAATCTGATTGGTCGATGCGAGTGGTAAATGAGAGTACAGACAACGGTGCTGACGCTAACATCACGCAATGCCTACAAAAGCGCGCGCTTGAGAAAAATAAACCAATCAGATTGCGAGGAAGTTATAGACAACGCTTGCGCTTTCTTAGCAGTCGCGTTTTGTAACGAAACTTCGATTTTTCTCCGTATTTTTTTTTTAAATATTGTGGTAAAAAACAGATTTCCACCGGTTTTCCGTGGTGTGGACTCTTATTTACCACGATTTACGTCATCACATGGTCAAAATTTGTTGCTGACTCACTCGGCTGCGCCTCGTGAGTCCACAACATTTTGACCATGTGATGACGTAAATCATGGTAAATAAGAGTCCACACCACGGAAAACCGGTGGAAATTTGCTAAATTTATAGTGTTCTACCTTCTTGGACGTGTCGAGCCATTCTCTGGTTACCCAAACGAAGCTTAATATAAAATAAATGTTTCGCCAAAACACAAGTTTTTCTGAGAAGAGAATTTTTTAACAGATATTAGGTATAAACGAATATTTCAACTCAGAAATTCGCAATTAAAATTTTCCATTTCAGTCTTAATTAAGTTAATCTTTAACAACATTTGACCCGGTGAGTAATTTATATTGTGATGGATCATGGAAGCACTGAGATAAACAAATCAAGGAAATGGATGGAGCCCTCGGGCTTCTTGATACTCAAAGTTAAGAAAACTGTGTTTATCTTACCTTGGTAATCAAGTGTGAAATATCCTTAGTATCTTTAGTTGTTTGTTTTCTCTGTTTAAAGGGATTCCTCGTTCATCTTTCGACGAACCTGCCATGTCATAGTGAGTCCATCACTGTTTGTACACCCGCTTTATAACACAATCTTGCTTCAAATCATCACAAATAAATACCACTTTTAAATCGCGATGTTTCTCTTTATAACGAAATGGCAAGTGTGGTAGATTGAGGAAAGAAAAGCGGGAAGACGTTCAGATTTCTTCATCTTCGACCGCCATCTTATAAATAATGACGTTTTTGTCCTTATTAGGAGCCGGCTTGATTAATGTTACCATGACAACCGTTCCCGCGAATTGCAAAACATAGGCATGCAATACGTACAAAAACGACAAATGATGTACATCCGCTCCTGGGTTCATGAATGAATAATAGCTCATAATAGTATGAATTGCAGATAGAGAATGCAAAGTAAAGACATGATCCTCGCAGTTGTGGTTGTAATTTAAGCAATTGCAAAGAAGCCTAATAAAATTCAGGGCTTCAACGGGATTTGAACCCAAACACGCTCGGGATTTCAGGCTTTCACCGTTTTTCGTGAAAGCAGGCGTGGTTACCATTTGTAGGCAAAAACCGGTTGGGATGACCGTTGCACATGAATGGTAAGCGATTTTCCAAATTTACTGACCAACCGACGAGATTTCACTTACCATTTAAATTTTCCATTTCTCCGTCCTGGTACCCAGACCGTTAACCGTTATTTAGCGATTTGAATTTTTTCTAAATTCAAATGGTAAGGAAAATTCCAGTCGTCCACTTAATCCAACCGGAATTTTCGGAAAATCAACCTTACCATTTGCTTTCCAACCGAAAATACCGGTTTTTTTGGCTTAATGGTAAGCACCCAAGGTTGTCCACTTGTTCCAACCAGAATTCTCGGAAATCGACCTTACCATTTGCTTTCCAACTGAAAATACCGGTTTTCTCGGCTTAATGGTAAGCACCCCAGACAAATTCCAAGCCCACTGATCCCCCCGGGCATTGTTGGGCATTTTTTAACTGTTTCTTCCCAAGGGTGGGGCATTTGCTAAATACTATAAGAAGCAAGGGCTGACAACTGCGTAGAAAAAGTAACGCAACAACGGCATGATTGAGACCAAACCGAAAGTTTAAATGCAACTGTGGATAGCTATTTCGCCGTTATTGCGGCTCATCAGCACAGTGTAGCAACAAGTTCCAGTGACTAACCTGACTGAGTTAGCACTGTACTAATGTGCGCTTGGTAAAAACTCCGGATATGATCTCAAGATCAGATCCTGCGTATACTAGCAGCATTTACGTTCACGGTCCCTTGCTTTCTCGTTTCATTTTTATCTTTGGACCGTAGATCTTGGCAGATCCGTTATGCGGCGTCTTTTTTCACATGGTTTGGCCATGTTCCCTCTGGCAGATAGTTTTGCTATCGCCGCTTAGTTCAACGCAACAGTGGCATGATATTTTCAAATGTTTTGTTCATTGTGTATGGCATAAGCTGTGCACGTGGGCAGACATATGATCTTGAGGTCATATCCGGAGTTTTTACCAAGCGCACATTAGTACAGTGCTGACTCACTGGAACTTGTTGCTACACTGTGCTGATGAGCCGCAATAACGGTGAAATAGCTATCCACAGTTGCATTTAAACTTTCGGTTTGGTCTCAATCATGCCATTGTTGCGTTACTTTTTCTACGCTGCTGTCAGCCCTCGCTTCTTATAGTATTTTGTTTATTTTTGGCTGATCAGATCTCTTACATATCCTGCGTATACTAGCAGCATTTTCGTTCACAGTCCCTTGCTTTCTCGTTTCATTTCCTAAAACAGGTCAGCCCGGGGGTGGGGCATTGCAAAAACTAAGTTATTAATTCTTTCGGATTTTAAAAGTCGTACATGCTTAGTTGTTTATTTTAAATTTCCTGATTGCCCCCAATATAAAAATATAAAAACTGAGTGGGTCCCGCTTTTTTCAAGTGAGTGGGAGCAACAGACCGAACGCATGCGCATTCAGGAGCCTATTACCCCTCCTGACGCAGTCATATTCCATTTCGGGCTTAGGTTTCACGCAATTTTCAAAACAGGCCGGCTAGTGCCTTAGTTTCAAGTGGCACAGAAGATAATATCACGGAAAATGTATGACGTTGACGTCTATTTGCCAACATTCGTGCCCGTGGTGTTTTTGCATCAAAATATGTCGCAACAGAAGAATCCGGCTATTTTAATTTAATGGGAACTTAACTTGAAAAAAGCGTTTCAATCAACAGCGACCTTAAATGGATTGAACGTAAGCATGATTTTAATCAAAATTAATAAAAATAATGAGAATCGACAGGAAATTATTGGAGTCAAAGAGTTTGCGGAAACAGAACACAAATATTTAGAACGAATGAGGGAATGGATATAAGTTATACTGAGGTAGAATACAGCCGCCTCTCATCGCTCCCGGCCGCTAGGGGCGTTCGCGCTGTATTCGCAGGCTAAGGTAGAACGAAAGAATACCTAGCACGAATAAAGGTCCATTTATCTGTGAACAATTATTGCTTCCATTCTTAATCATTAAAATTAAATTTTGATCTTGTCCTATGGGTCGGGCATTTGCACTCTTCCAAAAGCCCCACCGTGGGGATTTGTACGTACAAAAGACCATGTAATTAACAAAGAGAAAGTTATCTTTAACGGTTTGATCACTGCTGACGAGGCGGTTTCGAGCAAAATATAACAGTCGCTCTGTTTAACAGAACAGTTTTTTTTACAGTTTATTTTAATTTTATATGGGCAGTTTCATATGACCTTGGCTATATCTGACCTAGTATCCAATAAAATTAGTTGCCTCTTCCTTGCTTATATCTGGTTTTGAATCTGTGGAGAGAAACATTTGTTGCGTTAGCGCTGCATTACGTAAATACCCGATTTGATAATAACTTCGTCTGTACCTAGACTGGAAGCAGTGTTTGTAATGTTTTTTTTCTTCAGTTCAATCACGAAGTGACAATGTTAGAGGCTGAAAAAAGATATTTTTTGTGCAAGACAAGGGGTCCCCCTGCACCTCCCCCCCCCCCCCCCACCTCAGGCCTATCCCCATGATTCTCTAGATCTCAGTACCACTGATTTACAGCAAGAGTGTTTTAATAGCTCGTAGACTACGAGTTAATTCAATATAGTACTGAAATAAAATTTATTTTTCCCGAAAAAAAAATATGTCAACACATGTCAGCGTACCATGCAGGCTTCGCTTTCGTCTCCATCCAAGCGATCCCTTAGGGTTTTCTCGTTTCTCCTCTCGGCGCTCATTTTCCTCTTGTCGTTCTCCCACTTTCTCCCTTACTGTTTCCCATCGTTTTTGATGGCTTCTCGTTACCAATACCTGACTTATCACTAGTATCATGAAGATAACTGAAACAAGATGAAGTTGCCTTGCCATATCTAGTTCAAAACAAAAATTAAACATAGTATAATTAAGGGGGAAACAGGAGGGCGTGAGCCCGGGATAACAGGGGGCGTTGGGAGGGGGGGGGGGGGGGTACGGGAGACGGGAGAAGAAAGGGCGGGCCGAATCCAACAATGTTTTTTTGACTTCCATTTAACGTCATCCAAGACTTAAAACAAAATTTTATATGCGAGAAAACGTAAATTCGTACTCGGACAAAAAAAACAGCATTAGTTCCGGTGAAATTGGAAACCTTTTCAAGTCGGTTACGTCATATATCATGATTGACATGACATGACACATGTACACGTATGTCAGTGTCTCGCAAGCTGTCGAAATTCTCTGCAAGAACGAACAAGGCGGGCGTCGGGAGACAAAGGGACACAAAGGTACGGGAGGCGGGATAACGGGGTACGGGAAGCGGAAGCTTTGACCCCCTTGTACCCCCCCCCCCCACCCCCGCCAATTAAGCTATGATTATTGAGAAGAAACTCGTAAATTGAAATCAGTAAAATATGTCAACCGATGCCTATCTTCAGCTCTATTTTGGAAATTCTGCGTCTTAATCCGGAGCCTTCTGTTGGCAGCTACAATAAAATTTCGCGTATAAGAACCTACAATTTTCCAGGTCGGGCTCAAGATAAATTTAAAGCCAGCAATAACTGGTCCTTAAATGGCAAATTTCAGGCTATAGGTTTTTCATCCGCTAGGTTCTTATACGCGGAATTTTACTGTATTCATCCTCGGAGACCCAGGAGCAGATAGTCGGAGCGAGAGAGAGAGAGAGTAGAAAAGGCGGGGAAAATCGACGGGAGAAAGAACTTTTCTCCGGCCGATTTTTTTTTTTTCTCCCTCTTAGAACTACTCCCTCTGTCTCGCTCCGACTAACTGCTCCTGGGTCTCCCAGGATGGTTCTGACGTGTACAAATCTCTTAAAAAAAAATAAGTCCCAATTTATAATAACTTTTTAATTACGTAATATTATTTATCTTGCTTTCCGACTTGTGGCTGCTCGGGAGAATCGGCGTGACATAATCTCGTGCCTAGATCTAACTCGTGCTTGTACTGTACAGAAATGTGAAAGATCTGGACATGAAATTAAACTCGGCATTGTATTGATACTGCCAGGTTGGAAATTTTTTTCTTTATTTGATCGAGTAAAAGGTAAGTCGCTCTTTCTGTGTCAGGGGTTAGTCCTCAGAGTGCCAGTTTTGTTCTTATTACCAAATTTAGCTTAAAAACATTTGAAAATTACTAAAAGCGCACAGTAGAAAGTCAAGCCAGAACAGTTCAAGATGCCATTGTGGATCTTAATGTCTGAAATGATACTTATATCTGATAATAAAAATTAATTAAATGACATGGACTTAAAATTAGTGTTTGTTGTCGTTTAAAAATGCTGGAAATACAGTCAAATACTGCTTTCAAGCATCTCATAGATCTCAATAATTCGACTGTGTTGGTCAGGGTGGCGGCATGTCCCCAGACCACCCTAGATGCTCTTAACCATCTCTGGCAAATCCTGCCTGCATCAAATTGTAATTTAGTCATAAGTAACCAGCCCTTGTTTAAGTCAACTATATCACTGATAGTTTACACAGATGGAAGGCTGTGATGAAAAAGTCCTGGCGTTGTCGCAGAAAATGGAAATTAAAAGATTGAAACATATTTTTTTTATATATTGACACCGATTTTCATTAAAAAAAACTGAAGCGGAAAACAATATTTTTATTTTTATACCCGCCCTGTGAAAAATTCTACTGAGTTTACTGTTATCAGTTTTCATTTCATATTCTCGCACAGGTCGGTAGACTGAAAGAAAAGTCCAGATAAGTTGCTTCGTGTTTGCGTCGACAAAACTGGCCATAAAGAAGCTTATTAGTCGAGGACGTGATAGTTCACATTTATCTGACATATCCGGTAATTGACGAAGAAGATTCTTTAGTTATCTTATATCGCATTTATCGACACGGTTTTAAAATAAATTTGCAGTTCTTAAAGCTCTTTAATTTTGTGTCAATGCATAATAAATATTCAGTAAAGAGAACAAAAAAAGCGATTAATAACGGCTGGAACGTTAAGAATTTTTTGTTTTTAAAATGACTTCTGAAACATTTTCAACCATGTGCATTGTACCGACTGTGTACTCCGCACCGAAATCATCGTATTAATGGAGGGATATACAATATTAAACAACTTACCAGATGTTAACTCTCTTACCGCTGCTGAACGAAACAGTTACAGGCTAACGATCTTTCCGAATTTTCTTTTAAACACGTTGCGTCGATTATCAAAACCTTATTGCCATGAGATCGATAAAATTATTCCGTATATTAGAAGTTTCTGATTTTCAATTAGCTCCCTTAAGATGTCAATCATATACTTCCTGCCTTTTATGACTGATCAGGTTCTCAGTGTCATTATTGAATTTGTTTTTGTTAAGATTTATTCAATTTAATAAAATCATGTGGAATAAATATGCAGTCGACTGCATATTATGTTCTTCGTCATATTTTTGTTGGAGTAAAAATACAACCGTGAAATAACTTTTTCAATTTAACTGATTTGACTTTGATGGGGAAAACTTGACAACCTTCAGCTGCGTTAAAGAGACGGAATAAACGCTTGTTTTAACAGCTTGATTGTGGGTTTAATGCTTTCATCCTTCCGGCGTCTCCTTACAAAATCAAAATGAGAGAAATTGTATTTTCATTTTTATCAAATTCAAACAACGCCTCAGTGGCATCATTAAGACTGATTAGTTTTCCTAGCAAAAAAGTTGACCAATATTTCCGAATATTTCGGGTTTTCATTCTCCTCAGGTATCAGCCGCACTAAAAAGCTGTTCAGTACTATTTTGTTATATATATATTTTTATATTTTTATTATTTTTAACATTTTGTTGTTACCTTTTTGTTAGCCTTTTTTGCAACACTCTATTTAGTGATTAGCCGCCAACGCCTCGGACAATGTTTCCATCTCCCGCTCCTTCTACGATCTTCTGAGTAGACAAAAAGGTTTACTGAGATGGTCTGTTTATTGCTGCGAGCCCTTTGGCGAGCAGCACACTAATCGTGACAGGCTCCCTGGGTTTCATTTGACCGAGTGAGACCTGGGCGCTTTATATACGGCGCAATAGCTCGTTTTGAGGATTTCGTGGACTTTTTCGTGGACTATGATTTTGAGTGAGGATGCAGTATGTATCGTCAGCGGCAGTAGTTATAGAATTCTGCGTGGTCAGGATAGGTCTGAACATGTACAACTGTATTAGTAACTGTAAAATCAACTGTATTAGCGCGCGCTAAAATAGCGAATTAATTTCGCGATCATATGGCGAGTAAAAGAGAAAACGATGATTGGTTTTGAACGGCTGTATTAGCAACTGTAAAACAACTGTATAAGCGCGCTAAAATTGCGAATTAATCTCGTGATCATGTGGCGAGTAAAATTAGGAGATTTTAGATCGGACAACGAGTACGAGATTGAGTACGAGTACGACTTTTAAAACTTAGTTCGCCGTACTCTAAAGAACCATTTACCACACAAATTTTATACCTAGAGTCTTCTTATCTTTTGGTTTGCAACAGGAGGGACCGATAGTTTTGGGGACGTGACTGGCTTTAAATTCAAAAGTCGTACTCGTACTCAATCTCGTACTCGTCGTCCGATCTAAAGTCCCCTATTGTCATTTTAAGAGAAAATGATGATAGGTTTTGAACAACTGTATTAGCAACGGTAAAAACATCTGTATTAGCGCGCGCTAAAATTGCGACTGAATTAATCTCGCGATCATAGTCATTTTGAGAGAAAACGATGAATGTTATCGAGTTTCTAAAAGTAGTAATTTCTCTCGAGTCTGCAATTGCATGGTTGAAAGATAAAAAAACCTGATAAAGAGCAACCACACAAGTCCGGAGTGTGACGCTTTGTTTTTTTGAGCAATTTTTGAGTGACATTTTGTTGTTTTTTTAACTTGTCAAATTTGAATTTTTGCTATTTTTTGAACTTTAATTAGTACTTTGCTGACGCAATTTGATGACATTAAATGCGCTATTTCAGCGCGCGCTAATACAGTTGGTTTTTCGCTATATAGCGCGGCACCCCTAAAGGTAACCAAAGCCGAGGTTTTGCGTTCTTGCTCGAGGTAAGCTGTTTACTTATTACGCAGAGTTTTCATGCAAACACAATTTTATCATTCGCTGGAAGAAGTCATGGAAACTACCGGAAAATATGGATTACGAAATCCTTTAGCTTGCGACCGCTGACCAATGTTTTTGTTGAAGTTAATCGCCCCGTCCGGGCCTCGTTTAATTTTGCGTCAAATTTCCCACTATGTAGCACGAGGGAGGAAAGATTGCGTGACAAGCCCTAAGGATGTCTACATTGGACTATGACTATGCGGAGCTAACCCCTCCTCGTCGTATACCCGGGGGCATAAAACATTACAAGCTAAGCAATGGAAAACGACGAATTCTGTACTATTTAGTACTATATTTATATTTAACACAAATTCATGCTTATTATTCAAACAATTCACTTACATTTTTGGGAAAATATATACAAAAAAACAGTAATCATAACATAGCCTATTGACAATGATAAGTATTGACACTACACTGTATTTGATGAGTAACATCGCAGCACTTCACTGGCTCTTAGCTATTTCTAGTTCTATAGTTTTTAAACACCCTCTATATACATATTTCACTGAACTGTTACCCTGGGAGCGAGGTTCATGCTAATGCCACAGCCGCAGTCCCTTTCCATTTAAACATCGCCAGAAATCAGGGACATTGGAGCAGCGAATTTTCGTGCGTCTTACACTGCGATATCGCTTCATTGGTATACACCGCTGTTCCACCCTACGGGCTCAAATTCGTTTGGTGCGGCTTCGGTGCGACAAAAATGGTTGTGTTAAATAAAGCGTATTCAGGCCCATATAGAAACCACTGACCGAAATAATTCGCTCGCAGTTGAAAACAACAAGACTTTAGCTTTTGAATGAGGGATTTGCAGCAAAATTTGGAGCATTCTGTGCCCAAATATCGCAGTTCGAAGACAGCGAACTTCAAGACTTTAGCGTGGACTGTTGGTGGAAATGATTTTTACAGCTCTGAACGATTTTTGAAAGCAAAAAGCAGGGCGAAGGAACCGTCGTAGAAAGTGAGAATGCGATGATCGCCAGTTCAGTCGGTGCTTCTTCTCAGACGATTGCGGCAAGTTGGCTACCCCCATCACTTTACGAACTATGGTGCCTCGAAATCCCGTTTTGAATGAAAATCGGCGAAGCTTCGGAAATATGTTTTGTTGAAAAGCAGGGCCAGTAACAATTGTGGGGAAAATCAAGCTTACAAAAACACTTGAAAAGATGTTCATAAATTTACCCGGAATAGGGCAAATATTCCAGGTAAGCTAAAAGCCAGCCAATTTGATTTTGTTTTATTTCTGCCATACAAAGCCTTCTAGTTTTTGGCGGCCATATTGCCACTGAAACTCGCGCACGCGCGGTGAACATGTCCGCTATTTCTGGCGATGTCTACATCGCCCAGAATGCCATTGTCTTCCGCGACATGTACTTGCAGTGCCCAGTTTCAAATGAAGAATGGTCCTCGCAGTTGTGAACGCAATTTAAGCAATTGCGAAAAGAAGCCTGAAAATTTTAGGACTTCAACGGGGTTCGAACCCGTGACCTCGCGATGCCGGTGCGATGCTCTACCGACTGAGCTATGAAGCCACTGACGTTGGGAGCAGGTCAATTGTAGGTTCATATGTTCCCGTGAAAGGAGTGAATGTGAAATGATATATTCTCTATTTTCGAATTGCCCATAATGCACTTTGTTTGCCCCCCAAATTTTGCGTAAACTATTGTTTTGAAATGCTCTTGGGAATACGCAGTCCTCCCAAGAGCATTTCAAAACAATAGTTTATGCAAAATTTGGGGGGCAAACAAAGTGCATTATGGGCAATTCGAAAATAGAGAATATGAAATAAATCATATATGAACTGCGGAAATGAAATAAAATGAAGAATGATCCTCGCAGTTGTGAACGCAATTTAAGCAATTGCGAAAAGAAGCCTGAAAAAATAAAAAATAATAATACGCGGCATAATAATTTGCATATACAAGACTAGTCGACTGTAATTGGTCAACAGATTAAGCATTGGGAATACTCTAGTCTCTTGGCAGATTCGACTGCTGTCAATTAAACGGTTTTGTCAACAAATTCGTGTGCAGCAAGCCCTTTTTTTTTGACTCGTTAGATTCGCAATTGTTAGTGCGATGGCAAAAACATTTTCCACAGAACAAGGTTTTCAGTTAAAAGCGTTGCCAAATAGTGAGCGTGGATCGCGGGTCACTCGCTTGTACTTTGCGTTTTTTACTCACGATCTCGCCTCGACGGCCGAAGCCCTCTTCACTTTCATTCAGGACTGTGCAGTGTATTAAAAACATTATCTGAAATAGTTTCATTCAGACTAAATGGTTTTGAAAGCAGCGCGAGGCGCGAGTTGAGTTGAGCGCCAGAGGAACGCGCGAAATCACAGAAAATTTTCCCCACAAAAATAAAAACGGCGAGTGAAGGCAGCGAGCTTCATGCGCGAATCAAAGAAGTCAAAGAAGTGAAGTGCAAGTCACACGCGACTACAGAAGCACAAAACGTTACGACTTGATGATGATGATGATTTGTTTATTTATCACTCTCGCAGCCTACGGCTGAATTACAGTGTAGGTCATTCAGACTTGCAGACATCATTCAGACTTGCGCTTTGTTTATTTTTGTTTTTATTTTTGCTTTGTTTGATTTGTTTATTTATCACTCTCGCAGCCTATGGCTGAATTACAGTGTAGGTCATTCAGACTTGCAGACATCATTCAGACTTGCGCTTTGTCATTCAGACTTGCGCTTTGCAAGAAGGAAATTCGCAAAAATAACCGGCCAGTCTATTAAGTTTTTGTCTCTGTGAAACGAGCAATTGACTCTTAATTCAGGGAAGGCCACTTTCTGTCTTTATCTATAAACGTTTTGTCAACAAATTCGTGTGCCAGTATTTTAATCTAGCTGTTTTGTGAAAGGTTTTATGAAGAAAGAAATTTGGTGCCCCCGGCGGAAAAGAAGCGTGGTGTGTCAATGACTCACGCTGACTCGGACATCGCATTGGGTTATCGTGACAGACTTGGGCATCGGCTTCAGTGTTGCTCGTAGTTTATAATTTACGGGATGCCGTTATAGTTTTTAGAGCTAACTTTTTGCCGCGGACAAAGGCGCGTTTCGTTAAATGTCTAGGAATTCTATTACAAGATCTTATGCAGATACAAATAAAACCCGGTAACAATTAAAAATCTAGTGATTATAAAGTCATTGTTTGGTAGAACTTCGATTTGAAAGGTTAGTTGCAATGGCCGTGTTTTCACGAGCGATTTTTCAAGTCGCTGAGCGAGTGACAGTCGGAAATCTCGTGAAAACAGTTGCTTGTCCAACTCGCTTAAAGGCTGGTTCTCATATAATCGTCCCGGTCGTCCCGGTCGTCCGAGTCGTTTCAAAAATGTTTTTGCAAACGACTCAGACGATCGGGACGACTCAAGCGATTTGGGTTCTCATATGGTCGTCCCGGTCGTCTCGAACGTCAATAGCGCAGTCGTAAACTGTGTCCGACAACATGTTTTGGACAATAATACTGCATTCTGGGGTAGATTTCGGTTGCTTCGATCGCCTCAGTCGTCCCGGTCGCCTGAGAGTAGTTCTCATATGATCGTCCCCGATTATTCACGATCGTCTCAGTCGTCTGGATAGAACACAGTTCTATCCAAGCGACCGCGATCGTCCCAGTCGTCCGGGTCGTTTGCGATCGTCCCGGGTCGTTTCAGAAGTGTTCTCATATAATCGTCCCGGTCGTCCGTGCACTTTTTGAAACGACTCGGACGACCGGGACGACCGGGACGATTATATGAGAACCAGCCTTTAAGTTAAGCGAGTCGGCGAACTACAATAGAATTCTCATTAAATTTAAGCCACCAAACCAGGTCGCTTAAGGTTACAGTGTACCTTCGGGGGTGTCTCCAGTATAACAGCTCTAGCGTCTTACGATTACACTCAATATACCTAAACCCAGATATGAAATTAAAGCTTATAGAGCTGGCTATCTAAATATGGAAACCATTTGGTAATAAAATGAATTGTCGAATTTTTTACGACGTCTAAATTCGAACGTCCGAATCAGCTTTAAAACGCTATAACTCAAAGCGATTATTATATTTTGCTAATTTGATTTGTTTTTGGGTTTCCGGACACGAAGCGCTAAAAAAACGTGTCGGCGATTTTCCATATTCAATTGCAGGGAAAAGTTACAGAATATTTTCGAAAAGGGGAGAAAAAAAATTGGAATGATCGCATGGAAATGCCTCTTGACGAAAAAGTTTTCGGAATTAAGAAATTCGCCGACACGTTTTTGTTGATTATATGTTAGCCTAGCTTCTGTCCAAATTTAAGGAAAATCGAACAAATTTCCTTTGAGTTGTAGCTCTTTAAAGTGTCCCCAACAAGCGAAAAATTAACTTTGAGAAAACGGCGCTTAAAAAAACATATCGCTTAATAAACAAACTCCGCCCACAAAAGTTATACCGTCATTTCTCCGTCAATTTTCACTATTTTTCGATACTTTCTTTTTTGGATGAAAGTTCATTCTGTAAACTTTATTTTAACGCCAAAAAAAAAATTTCAATAAATTTTCGATCTGAAGGTACACTGTAACCTTAAGGCTGGTTCTCATATAATCGTCCCGGTCGTCCCGGTCGTCCGAGTCGTTTCAAAAAGTGCACAGACGACCGGGACGATTATATGAGAACACGTCTGAGACGACCCGGGACGACCGCAAACGACCCGGACGACTGGGACGATCGCGGTCGCTTGGATAGAACTGTGTTCTATCCGGACGACTGGGACGATCGTGAAAAATCGGGGACGATCATTCCTCGCGAAGCGAGGGCCGAAGGCCCGAGCGCAGCGAGGTTAATAAATTTGTCGGCCCTCGGGAGCTGAGCCGCACGAATTCGAGCGAAAAATATATTTATATATATATATATTTATATACTTGATGGTGTCCGGCAGTTGCCTGGCAACAAAAATCGCGACCGCTGACAATGGTACGCTCTCATGTTTACACCCGATTAATGGCGGCCGGGCTGACGGGTTTATTCTTTACTCACCGCCGGTGAAACACGACCAATTTCTGATGCAAATGAGAAACAATAACAACAACAACACTGGGTTCAAAAAGTAGCTGGAAATCCTTGCCCGAGACAATTAACCACCGAAACTCCGCTGGAGCGAGAACGGCGACTTGAAATTCCCCCGCGATCGAGCAACGGAGAAGCAACGTGAGCATCGATTACAAAGACTTCGAACAGCCTAGGCATACCGTTTGAGTAGATTCAAACGCCTTGAACGCCTTCTGAACGAAACCCATCAGGAGAGGCGACACCGACTGAAAGTGTTGAACAAAATGATTTTGTTTATAGACGCAACGAGAGGCAGCAAGAACTGCACGATCAGCTAAATACTCGTGACGAATATCTTTCATACGGTAGGGAAAAGCAAACACAGATTACAGGAAAGGCTCAGAGAAGAACAACGATTCAGAAATCTAGCTCAAATCAACACACTTTAATTCGCTCTCCAATGCTCTTCAATTTGAACAACCTACATTTACAGGCAAGTAAGCGTAAGCTTATATACAGTACAACCCTCTATAAATTATTCTTTAATCTATCTTTTGCAAAAAGCAAGATTTAAGTACCTAAACAACTGACAGGCAGATGATAAGACGACCTGTTTTTCAATATAATATATTAGTACTCAAACACTGGAAACTATTCTCTAATTTCATACTGTAAATTGATGTTTATTGAAATTCTCACTAAGGCCACTAAGAAACTTTGATATAAGCTTAAATTACATAACATTGTATGCATATGACAATGCTACATTTAATAACTATTATCTATGGTATGTTAGGAGGTTTTACTATTCTATGTTACTGTAGTCTCATTTCTGTTTTTGAGTAAGATTAAATTATTATTTTTACTACAACTGTACCACCATTGAGTTGTTATTTTTAGTGCAACATCACTCTTCAGCAACAGTAAACTCCTGCGATCTCAACCATTCTAGCAAATAGTGAATTGGGTTAGCAATTATTTGATACCCAGTATATAGAACAAAAACAACAGCAGTATCTAAAGGGAACAGGTTAATTTGGGAGATAGCACTCACAAGCTATAAAAATGGAATTTAATCGAGACAGCAGGAGTTAGCTGTATTCGTGATAAAAAACTCTCACCCAATCAAAATAAACAGAACACATACACTGCATATTGTCCTCGACCCATGTCCACAACAGTACTATAAATCCACTTTCAGACCAATTTTCCTTTTGACAACAATTAATGAAGGTAGGTTTGGGGAGGAGGGGGGTGGAGGGAAGGCCTGAGGATATTTTAGTACCCAGTCCCATAGCAGTTACAGCGACCCACAGCTCAAAACCCTAAACTGACCAGTACCAGCTCCCATTTATTTTATTTTAGGAAGACAGGGTACTAAGTACAAGTTAAATGGAAGCGACTAGGAACGAAAATGTCTCAACTTTAAATTTCGGGGCGACTGCCGGCATGCAATTCAACCTCTCCAGTCAAATCAGAAATTCCATCTCTCCCTCCCACATTGCTAAAATTTTGCAGTGCATCCTCCCCCGAGCTTCGCGAGGTTCTGCGAAACACGTATTTCTAGTATGAGAACTACTCTCAGGCGACCGGGACGACTGAGGCGATCAAAGCGACCCAAATCTTCCCCAGATTGCAGTATTATTGCCCAAAACATGTTGTCGGACACAGTTTACGACTGCGCTATTGACGTTCGAGACGACCGGGACGATCATATGAGAACCCAAATCGCTTGAGTCGTCCGAATCGTCTGAGTCGTTTGCAAAAATGTTTTGAAACGACTCGGACGACCGGGGCGACCGGGACGATTATATGAGAACCAGCCTTTAAGCTTGTCGGCAATTAATTTCGGCCAATCACATTTCGCCAGCGTTCAAACAACAAAGAAGGGCATTGTATTGTCGTTCTTTTGTGTCCTAATTTTCTATTGTTTTAACAAAAGAAAATATATCGCGCATGGTATAAGAAAAATGAATAAAGTTCTGTCCGTGAAAACGCATAAATTTTTTAAGCTGCTTAACGCGGTCAGGAAACAAATCACCTACAGGAATGTTAAGCGAGAAAAACCGCCTCGTGAAAACACAGCCAATGTCACACGCACAATTGTTTGCAGAGGCGGAGTTTTGCATCATTAATATGCGAGTGGGAGTTTTGAACTCGGGCAGTCGAGTTCCCCTGGGAATCTACAAGGGCAAAACAAGATGAACGGACCAGAAGTCGTTTCAGGATTTCAGTAAAAACCAGAACTGCCAATCGTCAAAATCCTTCGAAAATTTGTACGAGGCTTCCTTAAATGTCAGACTACCATAACCATATGCTGAAACAAAACATTTGGATTCAGTTCATGAGAAATCAAGCCTTGATGTGAATCAAAAGCGACTTTCCATACTATTCAAACTGGCCAATATGTTTCACGGAAGCGGATTAAGCGCTGGAATGTGACAGAAAGCATGGGATTCACACCAGTTAATATATTCAAGACTATAAATTTAAACATTCCCTTCCTGTGGGCCTCTTTTGCCGTAAAACCCACGGCCACTCGTTCGAGGCGTGTTCTGAGAAAATAGGGAGGGGGAGTCTGGGTTGGGTGGGGGCGCTTGTTTGTAGCTGGGAAGAGTCTATGGATAATTTTTAAGCGCCCACCCACTCATCCCTTCGCGCGATATCCTTCCTGGCCTTTGCTCCGGATCCACCTCATTGTTCATACACAGAACAATGGGTCCAATCCTTTCCCAATTCTTAATCAGTGATCCGTGAAACAAAGGCCAGTTTGGATATACTACTATAACGTGTGGCAAAAAAAAAAAACAATTTCAAGATGAAAAAACCAGAACTTATAGCCCGGCATAGTAAATCGAACGTTCGGAAATCGAACTCAATTGAACTCAATCGAACTCAATCCGTGGATTGAATTCGGCAATCGAACGAAATCGAACACCGGACTTTCAGTGAGTTCGATTTCCGAACAAATCGAATTCAATCGAACAAATCGAACTCAATCGAACTCAATCCATCTGATTGTGTTCGACTGAGTTCGGAAACCGAACTCAATAGAACACAATTAAATGGATTGCGTTCGATTGGCTCTGGTAAACCTATACTGAAAGCAAGCACAAAGCAAGCCCATCAAAGCAGGTTTTTCTTGTGCTTTTTTACAATTTATTCAATAACAGAAACCCCATTAATAAACTGTCCACGGCAGTTAAGAGAACAGAACAGAACAGAGCAAAGCTATCATTATTCCCACGGGCGTATTCTGAAATTGTTGTATTCTTTCCATTTTTAGCTAACTTCATTTGCGGCAAGACAACTCGAAGGGTTACTTTTATGCAAAAATACAATTGACATCAAAGCGGCATTCCTGGTAGCCTTTTACTACGCATTTGAAGCTTACAATCCACAGCGCATCTGAAGCCATTTCTGCGGAATTTCTTCGTTTACGAAAAACACGCGCGCTACACTCTGGGCTGAAGTAACTCGAGCTTCCAAGATCTGGTTATGGATTTTCAACGCCTGTTTTACACAAATCACGAGTTCGAAAATCGAAGCGTTCGATTGGGTTCGATTGATATTTTTTCTTTTCGGTGAGTTCGATTTCGTTCGATTGCCGAATTCAATCGAACTCAATCCATGAATTGAGTTCGATTGAGTTCGATTGAAATTTAGTTCGATTGGATTCGATTTACTATGCCGGGTTATAGGGGGACTAAAAACTCTGCGATTGTAAAATATATTTCATTAATACCTTTTCTATAAAAGCCATATGCTAAAACTAATAAATGTTACGCAGTTTCGTCAAAATATCAATAATAGCAAGCCTTGGTCGACAATTTCAGGCCATTTTCTGAGTTGCAGCATTACATTTGGGTAAAATTTCACACGCTCGATCAGCAGTAAACATTGAGCCCGCAATATGTAATGGTCACCTGCCTTACCCATGGGGACGGCGTTGGAGGGTGGGGAGTTGGACGCAGGATGTTGGGGGGGGGGGGGGGGAGGGAGGGGGGTGGTTTGGACAAATGCCTAGGAGAGCGGAGGGTCCGAAGGTATGCAGAATCTTTCAAATACGACGCAGCTCTTAACCTATAATTTCATTGGACTTCGGTATCACGCACAGGGCTACGGTCCATTGTTGTGTTTGTTCTATTGTTTTCTCAGCAAATCAGAGAAAACCTCCGAATATTTCATTCAGAGCCTTTGGTTTTATTTTGTCAGTCCCCAAAAAATCCAGAATGCAAAATTATCCAATTGTCATTTTGATTTCTGCATTTTCGAAATCAATGAACATTTGAAATCGCCTCTTAATTCACCCAACTTTTCTCGATTGATGCGGAAAAACAGAATTCGCGAAACAGCACTGTGACTACCCGGTTATGGTTGTTCAAAACCGAGGTGGTTAGCGCTACCCACTGAGTAAATCTATAATTTGTTTCAGTAACGTTTATCCACTTGATAGTCATTTATCTGATGGATAGTGTTATTTATTCTTTCGGGGAAAAAATACAAAACATTACAATTAAAAAATAAAGGCAAGATAGATTACAATTCACTTTCTCACTTTTATGGAGAAAAAAATTACTGCCGTTATTTTAATATGTATAGGATTCTTTGAAAATATTATTAACTAGAAGAAAACTGACCATACATTAATAATTGTTTTTGTTCAGTTTGTTCTCCTTATATATTTTACGTATTATTTTAAATAATTTTTATTACTGTGCCTCATGCACAGGATATAACTGGGACTTGTAAAGCAGCACACAAATGATCTTCAGCATGTCTGTGCCTGGAAGAACAAATGATAAAAATGTTTTTATTAATAATAATGTTATTACACTTTATTAATATCATTATATGAAATTTAAGTACTTATAGCAGGTACATTAATTATTGGAATGACAAAGAAAAACCTTATTTCTTTCCGCACGCAGCTTTTGTTTGTATGATTTATTCAGCAATAAGGGATAAATCAACCTATCGTTTATTCAAAATGACTTAGCATCCAAATTTTTTTATGTTCTTTTTGTATACTACTGATCTTTTGCTATTTTTTATCAACTGTTTTTTACCATTGCTGTCTTGTGAAAATGGTTTTGCCCAACATTTCAGGAGAAAAAAACATGTGATCAGACAGACAATAATATTCTGTTAACATCACTTTATTCCTTTTTTAACAACCTAAAAGTTCTACAGTATTGTGCCAAATTTATCAAGAAAGCAAAACAGGTAAAACCCAACTTGTTTGTATCTTTATAAAAATGTAGTAACATTTTAAAAAACTCGCAGATGTAAAAATTGAGTTGAGGTAATTCCACTGAAATAGAACTTACAATAGATTCTTGTTCAAGACTTTGCCAACGAGATATTCGTTATATAAGAACTTCAATTTTAAAATAAAAAATGGGGGTGCCCGTGTTGGTTAAGGAGCTGTCAGGCATCGAATATGCCCTATTTTAACATTTTAGCAGTGTTGTTATAGAAGTGCATTGCCATTATTTGAAAACTCCTCAAAACTCAAAAACTCATGAGAACATGCTAAAGAAGACATCGCATGCATTGACTTGGACATAAGTAAACTTTTTACATTCTTAGCGCTAGGCAAATATCAGACAAAATCCGTTTTTCTGATTACTAAGATGCGAAACAGAGAAACTGCAGTTCAGCTCTATTCCTCTCATTTATTAATTTTCAACAATAGAAATTTAATAAGCCTTTTCTCATACAAAGGTTTTGGGTACTTGATTAGAAAGGACGAAAAAAAGGTGGGGTGCCCGTGCTTGTTTACGAGAAAACAGCCACTTATTTTTTAGCGAGCTTAGGCCCCGTCCACACTAATCCGTTTTCAAACGAAAACGGAGCTGTTTTGCTCCGTTTTCAAAAAGATTTGCGTCCACACTTATCGTTTTCGTATCGTTTTCGCCCGTCCACATTACAACGCCGTATTGTTTTGAAAACGCTTTGATACCCTAACTGCGCATGCTCAAATGAACTCCACACATGCGCATTTCAATATATCGGCCCGCGAAATTGGCGCCATTGTTGTTGAGTGTTGTTTTGGTTTAGAATTCTTCGATATTTTCCTTCTAAACAATGCCAAGAACAGCTGGAAAGCAACCAAAACCATAAACAGACTGTTTCACATGCACTGATGATGAAGTCGAGCTACTTCTGAAAGTCACAAACGAATACAAAGTGCAGAAAAGCACCGAGAGTGTAGACTGGGAGTCAGTCCAGTCGAAGTATGGCGACATCTTGGATATGTTTCACGGTCAAGTGGTCTGGCTATTTTGAAGACGTAACCGTTTTCAGATAGCATCGTTTTCTCCGTCCACACCAGAAAACAGCGTTTTCAAAAAGCATCGTTTTCAAATCGCTCCACTCTGGAGAGCGTTTTCGAATCGCTCCGTTTTCAGTGATCGTTTTCGGCGTTGTAGTGTGGACGATAACCGTATCCGGAGCAAAACAGCTCCGTTTTCGTTTGAAAACGGATTAGTGTGGACGGGGCCTTAGTCTCAAAGGAAACCTCTATGTTCTAAATGTGCGTGCGCTCGTGCACGCGCTGATGACGCAAGAAATTATGCGCAGTAAGTGATGCGCAATGCAAAACCGTGGAATCACCTTAAATTGTTATCATCCGTAATTGAGTTTGGGAATGCTGGTACATGTCATAAAGAAGCAAGATCATGGAGCAGTCTATAACTTGCAGAAATTTATCACCAAAACTGTGATTACTGTATCCTAGGGATCACTTTGATTTACATTTACCTGTATAATTATTAATTTTCTCACCTTATACAGTGATTCTTATTGCACAGAGAGCACACAAAAGGCATAAGTCCATGTTGACGACAAGTTTTTAAGGAACATTTGTTGCTTTTCTTTGGTTTTCCTGCAACCAGGGTCTTGCAGCCACTGAGAATGTGTTGTTCAACCTAAAGAAAAGACACAACTATACTGAGTTAAAGGACATTGTGGGTTTACAAGACAGCTAGTCTGCAACTTGATTGACACACGTATGCATGTCGCTATTGACAACTGACAACAACTTTGTTTGCTTGACTAATATGAAAAATAAATAACACTGAGCATTGAGTTAAATAAATCCATCATGATAGAATGTAATATTATGAAATAATTAGAAAACAGACAAACAATAAATAAGTTTCAAAACTACATATAAATAAAATATGAACTGTTGAAGAACATTTAAAAGAAAAATGCACATTAAATAAAAATAGTCATTTAATAATAATATATATTAACCTTACAAGCAAATGGAATTTCATGCGTTAAAAATCCAAAGGCTCTTGTCTGGGTTTACATGATTGTAAGTCCTTGGGAAGAACATCAAACCCAAAATACACCGAGTTGCCAAAGGTTGAATTTGAATTTGAAAAGTGGTAAAAACTAATTTATACAGGGGGGGTGGGGGAGGGGTTGAATAGGGGTATGCAAATCCGGCGATCCGTGCTATTTTTTGGCCCGATCCGTCGATCCGACGTTATTTTCGTTCAAATCCGGATCCGCATCACTTTAAAACTTTCCGCAATATAAATATACTGCGCATGAGTATATTTGTTTTGTTTTTCTTGTGCAGTGTTTAGATATTACTCGAAGTTTTCTGCCTTTGCTGGTGAAACAAAAAAAATAGTCGACAAAAACCAACATACCGTCCAAGACCGACCAAAAAATTAATGATCAGATCCACAATCCGAACTTCGTGATAGACAAAGTCCGGAATCCGGGCCAAAATGTTCGGCTGATTCGTGATCCACGGTAATTTTCAAATCCGCGAATCCGCTTAATTTATCGCTAAAATCCCCAATCCGTGCGCTTTTCAAAGCCAAATCCGCCGTTCCGCGAACCTATTCACTCCCCTCATACAGCCTAGTTTAGTTAAATAAGAATGGTGGTTAGTGTGAACATTGCTATTCACTGACCTGTTTATTGATATCTTCATCTTTAGATTTCTTTATGATTTGATTACAGATCGGACAAACAGGAACATGAACCTGTTGGAATGTTTGACATAATAATTAGCAACAAGCGTCGTAGTTATTAACCTAAACTTATCAAAAGGCTCAAAGAGCCACCTTGTGAATATGAAACAAGGTAAGGTTAATTTTAGTTGTTCTTGATTTTTTTAAATTAAGCTTCAAGCTTTTGATAATCCTTTAATTTCAAAAAATTACTGGTATCCATTATTTTAGCCAGCAAGGCAGTGTACAAAAACCTTGTTATCCGCAGTTAACACAAGTTTATAAGCAGAGGCGAGGAGGGGAAAGAGGTTATTTTACGGTGTTAAATTCGCTAGCAGACATGCGTGAGAATCTCCATATACTATATCTTGTTTAACACTTCGCATATTCACGAGGTAAAAACTTACTTGTGCAACTTTGAATAACCTGTGAGTGTTGCTTTCTTTTAATGATCTCTTATGACATTCACTAACATTCAAGTACCTTATCACCTGCTACACTGCCTACAGTGTAATAAGAAGGACCTTTTAATTCTGTTACTGGCTAACCTGTGATCAGGTGCCCTTTTTTGGAGGGAAAGTCATGCCCAGCATAAGCAAAACAGATGCCCAATTGTAGGACGGTTAATTACTAGGGAGTAGGGCAGTGAGGGGTGAGGGTTATTGTTCAAGTTTCAGTTGAACTGACTAATATAATTACCGTTTTACATCAAAACAGCCAATCTGCCATGCAAGCAAAATACAATAGAAATTACTTACGTCAGATAAACTGAAATGTGAGCACTGATGGCTTTCATGTGTGCGATGATCCAAACTGTTGGTAAACCAATCAAAAAATGATTAAAGAAAGAGATAAAATGTTTTCTACAGACAGCCCACATCACCACAGGGGGTCTACAGTAGGGCTGTAAGTCATCACTGCAAGTTCAAGTCGTCGTAGACTACAAAAAGTCACTTTCTGTGCTCCCTGGTTACAGTATATAGACACTTTTACTTTATTACTTAATGCATGAGTAGCAGTGTGTTATTACTTAATAGTGTCCCCGATTATTAGTAGTCAGAGTAGTGGTAGCTATAAGATTAGTGACTTAAATAAACTTATCATCATTGTCATTATCATCTCTATGATAATCTAATGATCTTACTATCAACACAGGAGTTTTTATAATAAAAATTTAAAAAAGCATAGGTTGTCAAATTTAAACATATAAATCCAACACAGCACACTCAAATCAAGGGTTTCATTAATTGGATTTAATCAAATCCAATAGCCTTATTGATTTCATTGCACTTGAAAAAGCTTGAACCATCATTCATCCAAAATTGTTTAAAAAGGAACACTATACGGAAAGAACATTGACCACGGAAAAACTTTCAAAACAAACAGCTTTTTGAATGTTTTGGATCGTTAACAGAAAAGAAATCTTACCAGAAAACCTCTTTACAGTGTGAGCATTTGAATGGTAGAAAATCAAGACGTTTACAGTCCTTTAAACTGCAGTGTGTTCCAAGGGAAAGTAGATCAGCTTCTTCCGCCATGACAGAGCTTTACTCAAAATGTTCTGACTCACAACCTTGAACACTACAGTGGTTTAAATAAGTTTTGCTGAGTCATCATCGGCATGTATATTTTTAGTGACTTTCACTCAGTTATCCAACAGTCGAAGACTGTATGTGCTTCACGTAAATACTAAAAGAAGAAGTGACCTAAAACCACCTACAACCACCTACAACTACCTACAACCACCTACGATCATCTTCAGAAATATAAAAAATCCACGCAGAATACTGTTTTTATCATTTCAGTTTCAGTGTCAATTTGATCGATTTACAGGTAGCCTGCGTGCTCACCGAAATATTGCGTTCATGGGAACAAACGTAATACTTGGCAAGAGCGTCTAGAAAAGGGATTCAGTCGATCCAGTTTAGTTATCGTACATGGTTCTTTTTCGTACTTTCATAATCATGTGCGGGCAAGGCCTGGTCTATGAATTCTTACTGCAATATTCGCTGAGATATTAATTTCTTAGCGGCCACCTATTAAGCAGCCACCGCCTGTTAAGCGACCAGTTATCAAAGTCCCAAATTTATTGACAGTATAATACTGTAAATAAAACCCCTATTAAGCGACCACCCCTATTAAGCGACCGCAGCCACCTTTTGGCGGTCCTGCATGAGGGTTTTCCTATTGTTTTGAGTTTCAATAACAACGAAACAATTGTCCACGGTTACGATCCTACTTTATCGGTTTCTGTCGTGATGGTGTCTGTCAAATTTTACTTTTTTACGTGGTCAGATCAGCCTTGCAGTTCATTGTTTTTGTTCATTCATTTCTTGGCTGGTTAGGTCTCTCGTAGATTCTATGTATCATTAGCAGCATTATCGTTTGCGGTCTTCTGCAGTTTACTTTTTTCTCCTATTGTTTTTACCCCTATTAAGCGGCCACCAAAAATGTAATACGCGTAGCTGGCATCGTTTTGAATAACCTGATGACAGATGAGAGTCCGAAATAGAAGGTGACGAATCTTGGCGTGATTTTGTTGTCAAGTAATGTACTATATTTTGTTTTCTTCAACGTGTGATGCCACCACAGGCGACCCAAGCTCACGTCATGAGAAAGCGAAGGAGTAATTACTAGCGGTGTAGGAGACGGGACGTGACTCTTTGATGAAAGCGGTATTGGGTTACATGGCGGCCGTTTTAAAAATTTGAGCGCTTTATAAGACTTTGTACGGGGAAAAAATGACGTAGATTTCGAACGCTTAATAAAGCGAAATTTAGGCATTAATTCAATAAAGTGACTCTATTGAACTAACGTCTGGTGTATTCTTTTGTCCTTTGGGGTATTTCAAGCCGTTTTGGCGATTTCTTTTTTCTCCGTGTTTCCACTCATATAAAAGAGAGAGCAAGGACGAACACTCCCTGGAAACGAGACCCTGGGAACGAGGTTGGGCTAAAATATCCCCACGGCCACAAATTCACCGCAGAATCCAATTACAAAGGTTTGACTTTCATTTCAACTCTCGAGCCATGCAATCGCAGCCCTCAGGCGACGGCAGGCGGCAGTTTGTTTCCCCAATGAAACGGTAAAACGATTGTCGAGATCCTCGTACATCTGTATACGACCCGAAACGATCCCCGACCCCAAATGATCCCCAATTTTTTTCACACGCGACCTGAAATGATCCCCGAGGAATTATTGGAATGGAATGGGATGACGTTTAATTCTCGAAGATGCTATAATTACTAGAATAAAGTAGATTAAAGAATTTTGACTCGAATTGTTTGAAGTGTACTACTTAAATTAGGGGATTTAATATACTTAGACAGGTGATTTAATATACTTAGACAGTGCTCTTTTTATGTACGACTTCTATTCTAATAGACTTCCAGAGTACTTTCAATAATTTCTTTAATAGCATTAATAAAGTACATCAATATGCAACCAGACTGGCCTCTAAGAAGTCTTATTACTTACCGAAAGCTAGAACGAATTATGGAATATTTAATATCCGTTTCAGTGGGGCTAAACTCTGGAATGCTATTAAAGAAGATCTAAAATCAGCGAGTCGTTTTCGCTTTAAAAAGCTTCTAAAAGAATCTGTCATCTCCAAATATTGATTGGTGTACTTTATATAGCCGTTGTTTTTCCCTTGTTTTTTTTTGTTTATTCGCTTGTGTATTTGTTTATTAATTACAGCTTAAATATATATATATATATATTGTGTGTTTTTGTGTGTTTGTCTATTCATAACAACTTTGATATCTAGTTACTCTTCCGCATGGCCCAGCCACTCAGCGCGATTAGCTTTTGCTATTTCTGAGTGGCTGTGCTCTTTTTCTTCCACAGTTATTTCCTTTTAGTGATTTCTGTACCTTTGTATTAAGAGCACAATAAAGATTGTTGTTGTTGTTGTTGTTGTTTATGTATTTATAAATTTTGGACAATTTATTAAATAATTATAACTCCTTTTTAACGAATTTTCAAGAAACTTTAGAGTTTAAATTGGGAGGTTTAAATAAAATCGTGCAAATAGCATCTCGTTAGGCCCGGTTTAAAAGTCAAATTTCACATGTCCCGAGTCTTATACTTATTTGGTTCTACTTAAATAAATAAATCCGCCATTTTAGACATCGAATCATGACTGATCGAGTTTTTATAACTCGTATCATTGATGATTTGTATTTCACAACTGTTACGCTGTCACACACGCAGATTATTCGCTGATTTCTCCAAAGAAAGCCTTATTAAGGACTCTAATGTAGATAACTTACCTCGGCAACCTTTTGTATGCATGAATTCGCATCCGGAGGTTTGTCTTCTTTCCCGAGATGACGCTCTTCAAAAAGCAGAATAGAATCACAGTTGTAAACTACGCAGTCCGCGACATTGTTGTATCTGACTGATCTTCCGGCTGATCTTCGAATTCCATCGAAACAGACTGCGACGAGACTGGGGCGAAACTGGAAGCACTGATTTTTGCACTACAGTTACGTCTGTCTGGTACAACGGCCTCCGCGTTATTACGGAAAAAGTAAATTCCAGGCAACTAATACAACTGAAAATAACTTTGTGCAGTCGATTAGCCATTTTGAAAAGATTTAGCGTTTATAGCCGAAAAAACTTCGCATTTAGCATTAACCGAAAAACGGAATCAAAACGCTTCAATCTTATTCCCGGGATAGAAATGTTTTCCTATTCCACTCCTATAATTCCTCGGGGATCATTTCAGGTCACGTGTGAAAAAAATTGGGGATCATTTGTGGTCGGGGATCATTTCGGGGCGTGTTTAGGTCGATTTTTGGGATCATTTGGGGTCGGGGATCATTTGCCGTGGGGTCGGAGATGATTTCGGGTCGTGTACAAATCGTCTCCACGACACAGCGACCGTTGAAATCGGCTTGGTCACCCCGTCACGTTGGCAAACGAAGACTCACGGGGGATACTAGAACGCAATTTGTCATGCAGAATTTTTTTGGCATCATGGGTCCCCTCAGGTCGAATCGACAATACCGCATTGTCTCAATTGCGCAATCAAAATCGCGCCGCGTCGTGTTTACAAAATTCAAACACAGGTTCCGGTTGTATTTGCTTTGAAATGGCTTCAAAACCGAAGAAGCGTCCGATCGACGGTGAAAGTTCAGGAAAGAACTGAGGAGATACAATCATTTCGCAGATGGAAGTAACAAATGTAAGACACCGGCACCAAAGGGACAGAACTAATTAGCGTCCGCATTATAATTTTAAACGAGATTAGATAGTTAAATTTATAGTATAGTTATAATTAAATACACGACCCCACCAGCGGCAGCGCTTAAACTTTATCGTGTTTAAATAAAGATGATTGATTGATTGATTGATTGATTGATTGATTGATTGATTGATTGATTGATTGATTGATTGATTGAGCGAGTAGCAGCATTCGGGTAAAATTTTCACACGCTCGATCGGCAGTAAACATTGAGCCCGCAATATGTAATGGTCACCTGCCTTACCCATGGGGACGGCGTTGGAGGGTGGGGAGTTGGACGCAGGATGTTGGGGGAGGGGGGAGGGGGGTGGTATGGGCAAATGCCTTGGAGAGGGGAGGGTCCGAAGGAATGCAGAATCTTTCAATTACCACGCAACTCTAGAGAACCTATAATTTCATTGGACTTGGGTATCACGCAGCTCTATTGTTTACAGGAAGAAGATGGCTATATTGATACGCCCAGCTTAATTAAAAAGGTAAAATTAGCCAAAAATGTCGAAAACTAAACTCTTGCTTATTAGTTTCTTTTACAATCTATTTGTTTAATTTTTTTTCCCTTTAATCTATTATCTAGTCCTCATCCATATTTACGATTTTTATTTCACTTATTTGTAAACTTTCACTTTCCTTAGTTAATAGCCTTAGTCCTTATTTCTTATATTTTGTATGCATTGCCCCGCCTCGAATAGCCTTGCTAGCTGCGGGCAATACTTTTGTAACTTTGTTTATTAATAAAGTTTTGTTGTTTGTTTTGTTGTACGGGGCTACGGTCCATTGTTGTGTATGTTCTATTGTTTTCTCAGCAAATCAGAGAAGACCTCCGAATATTTTATTCAGAGCCTTTGATTTGATTTGATTTTATCAGACCCCAAACAAAACCAGAATGCAAAATTATCCAATTGTCATTTTGATTTCTGCATTTTCGAAATCAATGAACATTTAAAATCGCCTCTCAATTCACCCAACTTTTCTCGATTGATGCGGAAAAAACGGAATTCGCGAAACAGCACCGTGACTACCCGGTTACGATTGTTCAAAACCGAGGTGGTTAGCGCTACCCACTGAGTAAATCTATAATTTGTTTTTGGTAACATTTATCCACTTGATAGTCATTTGTATGATGGATAGTGTTATTTATTCATTCGGGAAAAAAAAAACACACAAAACATTACAGTTTTATTTTTATCCATGAAAAAATAAAAGCAACATAGATTACAATTCACTTTCTCACTTTTATGGAGAAAAAAAATTACTGCCGTTATTTTAATATGTATAGGATTCTTTGAAAATATTATTACCAAGAAGAAAACTGACCATACATTAATAGTGAAAGTTTTTCAGAGGAATAAATAATATTTCTCTGGCACAGAGCAGTAAAGCAAGGCCATAAAAAGCTAAAACAAATATTGATTATAAAAAAAACTTGCTGCAATAAAATTAACAAAACCAAGCCATGGGCTCAACCAATTTGGCTAAGCAATATAGCTCTCACGTGTTTCAATAATTGTTTTTGTTCAGTTTGTTCTTCTTATATATTTTACATATTATTTTAAATAATTTTTTTTACTGTGCCTCATGCACAGGATATAACTGGGACTTGTAAAGAAGCACATAAATGATCTTCAGCATGTCTGTGCCTGGAAGAACAAATAATAAAATGTTTTTCATTAATAATATGACTTCACCTTATTAATATTATTATATGAAGTTTAAGTACTTATAGCAGGTACAATAATATTGGAATGACAAAGAAAAACCTTATTTCTTTCTGCACAGAGCTTTTGTTTGTATTATTTATTCAGCAGTAAGGATAAACCAACTTATCCCTTTATTCAAAATGATTTATCCTCCAAATTATTAAATGTTTTTTTTTGTATACTATTGATCTTTTGCTATTTTTTATTAACTGTTACAACCATTGCTGTCTTGTGAAAAATGGTTTTGCCTAACATTTCAAGAGAAAAAAACATGTGATCAGACAGACAATAATATTCTGTTAACATCACTTTTTTCCTTGAATTAAAAAGCGAATGATGAATTTTTTTTAAAACTTAGTCCTCATGAAGATTAATTAATGTTTAATACAATCTCCAAGTTTCAAATTCATTGAAACATTCTAAGACTGTCTATTTTTAGCGCCAACTCAGGAAAATATTGAGCTGATTTTCGCGCTTGTGGCTTGTTGTTTCATTATGCATCTCCATTGTATCAAATCACCGTGGAATTGTTGCTTTCAGTACATCATGAATTCATGTAACACTTAAAACAAAGCAATGAAGTGTTTATGAATTCATTATGTACTGAAATTTACAATTGCATGGCGATTCGTGACAATCGAGACGCATAATGAGATCAACAAATCACTTTCATGAAAATCAGCTCAATATTTTCCTACGTTGAGGCTGTAAATTGACAGCCTTAGAATGTTTCAATGAATTTGAAACTTGGCAGTTGTATTGAATATTAATTAATCTTTGTGAGGACTAAGTTTTAAAAAAATTCATCATTCGCTTTTTAATTCATGACAATTTTAATAAGTGTAGGGTCAATTTTTGATGTAAAAGCGAAATAACACTCCAGGCCAGTTCATATTCAAGGTAATATTTCTGAAATCCAAACAGAGCGATTTCCTTGAGATTTTCACCTAAGGTATTTGGATGGTATAAAATTAATGTCAGACCAAAACATTATTTCATCAAGCCTTGTAGACATAAGTTTTAATAACATTTCAAAATTGTTTTGTTTTTGTTGTATTTTAACACGTTAAAACTTCACTCAAAATTTTCTGGAAAACGCTTCCATAGAAATTTGTAAAATTTTGTAGACCTAAAGACAAGTACGTCAGGTCGAAGATCCAGAGAGCGTTTTCCAAAATTATCTCTTGATGACAAGTAATTCGGTATTATGTAAAACAGGAAGTGACGTCATAACGTTGCTTTGGCAACTCCGATTTCCATAAAACTAATCTCATCTGAAACTTTAATCTTCCTCTAGTACAACTGTGGCAATCGATTTTTCGTTGGCTCGTTTGTGGTGGTGCACAAGTTTCTCAAACCTAAACGGTATCGTCACTCAAAAACCCAGTCGAGCCACCTTAAAAGTTCTACATTGTGCCAAATTTATCAAGAAAGCAAAACAGGTAAAACCCAACTTGTTTGTATCTTAAAAATGTAGCAACATTTTAAAAAACTCGCAGATGTAAAAATTGAGTTAAATTGTTATCATCCGTAATTGAGTTTGGGAATGCTGGTACATGTCATAATTTATAAAGAAGCAAGATCATGGAACAGTCTATTACTTGCAGAAATTTATCACCAAAACTGTGATTACTGTATCCTAGGGATCACTTTGATTTACATTTACCTGTATAATTATTAATTTTCTCACCTTATACAGTGATTCTTATTGCACACAGAGCACACAAAAGGCATAAGTCCATGTTGACGACAAGTTTTTAAGGAACATTTGTTGCTTTTCTTTGGTTTTCCTACAACCAGGGTCTTGCAGCCACTGAGAATGTGTTGTTCAACCTAAAGAAGACACAACTATACTGAGTAAAAAGACATTGTGGGTTTACAAGACAGCTAGTCTGAAACTTGATTGACACATGCATGTCGCTATTGACAACTGACAACAATTTTATTTGCACTAATATGAGAAATTAATAACACTGAGCATTGATACTATGATAGTATATAATAGTATGATAGTACGTAATATTATGAATTAGAAAACAGACAAACAATAAAAAAGTTTTAAAACTACATATAAATAAAACAAAATAGCATAGTGAGTCAAGCCATTAAAAAAAACCCAAAGCAACAATTAATGAACTGTTGAAGAACATTTTAAAAAAAGCATATTAAATAAAAATAACCATTTAATAATAATATATATAACCTTACATGTAAATGGCATTTCATGCATTAAAAAGCCAAAGGCTCTTGTCTGGGTTTAAATGATTGTAAATCCTTGGGAAGAACATCAAAACAAAAATACTCCAACTTGACAAAGGTTGAATTTGAATTTGCAAAGTGGTAAAAACTAATTTATACAGCCTAGTTTAGTTAAATGAGAATGGAGGTTGGTGCGAACATTGCTATTCACTGACCTGTTTATTGATATCTTCATCTTTAGATTTCTTTATGATTTGATTACAGATCGGACAAACAGGAACATGAACCTGGTGGAATGTTTGACATAATAATTAGCAACAAACGTCATAGTTGTTAACCTAAACTGATCAAAGAGCTCAAAGAGTCATCTTGTGAATATGAAACAAGGTAAGGTTAATTTTAGTTGTTCTTGACTTTTTATAATTAAGCTTCAAGCTTTTGATAATCCTTCAAAAAATTACTGTTATCAAGAGATAAAAACACGACTTGTGCAACTTTTATAACCTGTGAGTGTTGCCTTCTTTTAATGATCTCTTTTATGACATTCACTAACATTCAAGTACGTTATCACCTGCTACACTGCCTACAGTGTAATAAGAAGGCCCTTTTAATTCTGTTACTGGCTAACCTGTGATCAGGTGCCCTTTTTTGGAGGGAAAGTCATGCCCAGCATAAGCAAAACAGATGCCCGATTACAGGTTAAGGTGAGGAGTTATTGTTCAAGTTTCAGTTGAACTGACTGATATAATAACATTTTACATCAAAATAGCCAAATCTGCCAAGCAAAATACAATGTCAATAGCAATACTTACATCGGATAAACTGAAATGTGAACACTGATGGCTTTCATGTGTGCGATGATCCAAACTGTTGGTAAACCATTCAAAAAATGATTAAAGAAAGAGATAAATTGTTTTCTACAGACAGCCCACATCACCACAGGTGGTCTACAGTAGGGTTGTAAGTCATCACCTGCAAGTTCAAGTCATCGTAGACTACAAAAAGTCACTTTCTGTGCTCCCTGGTTACAGTATATAGACACTTTTACTTTATTACTTAATGCATGAGTAGCAGTGTGTTATTACTTAATAGTGTCCCCGATTATTAGTAGTCAGAGTAGTGCCGGTAGCTAATAAGATTAGAGACTTAAGCTTAAATAAACTTATCATTATCGTCATCATCATCTCTATGATTATCTAAACTGCAGTGTGTTCCAAGGGAAAGTAGATCAGCTTCTTCCGCCATGACAGAGCTTTACTCAAAATGTTCTGACTCGCAACTCTAAACAGTGGTTTAAATAAGTTTTGCCGAGTCATCATGATATATAATTAATATATTTTTAGCGACTTTCAGTCAGTCATCCAAACAGTAGTCGAAGCCGAGAAAATTCTGGAAAAGGACAAAAGGAAGGAGAATGGAAGCCGCTGGCCAGTGGTTACCAGTTTCTCTAGAGGCAGAGGCGCGGGGACTGGCGATTCGCCAAGGGCTCACTTCGGGCAAGCGTCGAGCGGACAAGCACGCTTCTTGTCTGCGCGCATTTGAAGTTTTTGTTGAAAAAAACTGTCGATAAAACTAATTTTTCGTGTTTCACTTCCAACACCTTTATCCGACTGGTTGGGAGGAGGAGTGGGGAGGAGTCGTTTTGATAATTCCGCGACTTCGTCCGCCATTTTTGCGTGACATGAGTTGTACAACCGTTCGAACTCATTTTTCAGTTTCCTTTTTGCATGGATTGTAGAAGGACTATTCATACTTTTTGCTACTTATGCTACATACATTTTCATTTGAAAAACATTTTTATTTCAAAACTCCGTCCTTTCTGCCTTTTCGGTTCTTTTTTCTCATTAAGCTTATGTTTTATCTGTCAGTGTTGCGAGTTCAGCACAGCAATCGCACAGCAACCTATACATATACATCCTAAGATGAACCGCAACACATGTGTTATCCCAGTTTTAGCGTCATGGGAGCGTCCAGCCACAGTATTAAATAATTTGCAATGAGATAAGCTTCCAAATTCGATGACAATAATAAACATTGTGCGTTTTTTGACAGTTTTTTGTCACTTACGTTACCACGCAAGGTCACATGGGACAACATTGTGCAATGCATGACTGATCACCCAGAGATTTCGAAATTTCTCAGCAGTGTAGTGAAGTAGCGTTCCGTGCCGTAAGTTTTGTTTAACACCAATATAACGATACCATGGCTAAAATACAAGGTAAAGTTATCTCTTCTGTAGAACTCACTTTTGCAATATAATACTGCATAATGTTGTGGCTTTTCCGACAGTGAAACAGCTGTTTGTAGTTTTCGTACATAAAACGTAGTGTGCAGCTAACCTTATCATATGTATGCTTAAGCTTATATTCAACTTAAGCTTATATTAAATGGTTCTAATTGTATAATTGATTGATTTGTGCTTATAGCTGGACCTGTTGTCGAGATGAAAGGGGATGAAATGACAAGGTAAGGGATGTTATCGATTCGTAAAAGCAGAATTATAAGTTACCTGTGGTGTTTGTACATTTTCTACTGTCTTGTATTTGAATACCCGTTCATGAACCGTACAAGTTTATATAATATTGCGGTCTTTGTACTCACTTTAACATGTAATAATTACAATTTACAAGGAAGTAAAATTTTTGGTGATCGTATCGGAAATTCCTTGTTTGTCCGTCGCACGTTTATAAAAGTTTTATTGTCGGCTTAATTATTCATCCGCTTGAAAGTAAAATTTTACTAGATCGCCTCTGTGTAAGGGAGCGGTCTGGATAATGTTTGCCTGTTTATTTGGTGTCAACGCAAACTGCATGTTTTCTCATAAATCTCGAGGGAAATATTTGAAGAACACGGAAAAATATAAGAGGCGGAGAAAATTTACTGAAGCATTTAATTTCTAGTAAATTTGCAACATCATTACTGACGCATTTAATTTCTAGTACATAATTGCAACATCATGCGGTTATTCAGTTGAATATTAACTAACCATTAATTTTAATCTGATCAAAGCAGATTTTAGTAAACAATTGACAATGTGGTGCTCTGTAAGCCAACATTATTAAACTGATGTGTATGCACCATCATTGTTTCCCCTGACCCCCAGGAGGGCAGGTTTATACCCACAGTTGACTCGAGTTCTCAGCCTGTGGAGGACCCTGTAGGGAGGGATTTTGATTTTGCTTGATATCCAGGGAGCTCAATAGGGGGGCAGAGAATTTGACATTACTGGTTACCAGTCTCCAATCTGTTATTGACTGCATGGTGTGTTGGTACTTCAATATTTTATGCAATATTTTAAGTGACAAGAACCAAGGCTAATGCACCATTCATCACTACCCCGGAAATGCGGGGAATTTAGCAGGGAAAAAAACAGAATTTGATCAAATTTCAACACGAGTCTGTTAAATTATGAACCCTTGGGCCTCTCAATGAGTACCTACAGACTTTGACTTGTTTGTACAAATCGTCAGCATTCGTCTGCAATTTTTTAACCAAATCATCATTTTCATATGATGTACAGTGCTTGCCATGGTTCAAAATGGATGATATTATTTGAATATCGTTGATTTACATTGTATCAATGGCAATCTGCACTTAAGGTGTGGTTGTGCGCAGTTTTCAACACAATTTTCAGCAATTGCAGTTGTCAAAACAACGTGATGTTCAACATCAATTATACTGCAAGAAAACCAAATTGACATTTTCTGATAATTTGTTCCTTTAGGATAATATGGGAACTAATCAAGGAGAAACTTCTGTTTCCTTATGTGGATATCGATGTTAAGTCGTATGACCTTTCAATTGAATGCAGAGATCAAACGGATGATACAGGTGAGCTACCCTCCATCTCGCACAGTATCATTGTGCAGTTGCTGCATCAATGATATCACTCTGGGGTACAGGCTATTTTGATAGCACTCTGAGGCATTACAGGGTTCTATCTACATGTAGGGGGTTTGAGGGTTGGAAGCTCCCCTCCCTGAAAATAGATTTTACTACAGTGTACAATAACATTATATGAGGACACTAAATGACAAGGCACACAAGAGGACAGAACGTGTGTATGACAAGGAACATTTGACTTCTATAAACTGCTGGCCTTATGGCAGGCGCGATTATCATGCTTTACCAGGGTTGCAGTGTAATTGAAACAGTACATGTACATCTCGAAACGTGTCCCAAAATGCACTAGATTACATTTTGTCGCATATTCATTTCAAAAAGTGTCTGAGGGGAATGCCCCCTGACCCGCCTAGGAAAATAGTGGTCCTTGGCCACCCGGAACTTCTCCCCCAAACTAAAAATCCAATGTGATGTTTCATAACTTATCTGTCTTTTTGTAACTTGTTTTAGTTACCGTTGAGGCAGCGGAGGCAGTAAGGAAGTACAATGTCGGCATCAAGTGTGCAACAATTACTCCAGATGAGAAAAGAGTTGAAGGTCTGTGAGTTTCAAGACTATACTTTAAAAAGATGTTAACTTTATCCATGATTTAGCTGTGCAACTATTACAAGTTTGACTTTATGGCAACCATGCTAATTTCATCAGAGATTCAATTCAATGTTCTTAGTAAATCATTGCTGTTTTTTTTTTTTTAAGTTATTAACCAATTGCAGGTTTTATCACAACAGAGGAATGTTAAAAAATAATAACAAACAGAAAACCTTCAGTAATTTGAACTTGTTTTGATAGCAATTTGGCTGATTGAAATTTAATGAAAAAATTTATGAGCCTATTGTAGACTTCATCGAGGAGGCTCGGTGGTCTAGTGGTTAGCGCATCGGACTTTCAACCTGAAGTCGGTGGTTCAAGCCTGGTCTCTGCCGACGTGTCTTTTCCTTAGACAAGAAACTTTGCTCCATGTTGTTTCTCTCGACCACCCAAGTGTATAAATGGGTACCGGTGACATAATGCAGGGGGGGGGGGTAACCTTTCAATGGACTAGCATCCCATCCAGGGGGGAGTAGTTATACTCTCAGTCATTTCATGCTACAGTAACCGGGTTATTAGTTCTGGCAGTTGTGAGACATTAGGCTTGTGAAGACTTACCCTACCTATCCAAAGACTTCATCAAATTACTCAGATCTGAGTATTACTGCTTTGCCTTATTATATAATCATTTTAATGCTAACAGATATATATTGGCCATGATCATCAGGTATATGTGGGGCATTTGACTTTTCTGAAGAGTTTTTCAAGAATCTCCACCCTAGGGCCATTAGCTAAATTCAGATCAATTAAATATCTTCCCACCTTGGGCAAATCTGCTCTTAATTTATGAATCAATCATAGTACCATAAGTCTACACTTATAATTTCCTCTTCATCGAAAATCCAAACATCCCCACCCAGTTCCCAGACTTCAAGTGAAATTCCCAAAAGTTTAGAGGTGATAAAAGAGGTCAGTGCTCTTCATACATCCAACCTTTCCCTCCCTCCCCCTCTGGCTTAACATCAGTGCATCACAATTTAAAGTAATATATTGTATTTAATAGAATATTAATTGATGAAATTTTTATTGTCAAACCAGAGTTTCACTTGAAGAAAATGTGGAAATCACCCAATGGAACAATCCGTAATATCCTTGGAGGAACAGTGTTCAGAGAAGCAATAATTTGTAAGAACATTCCCCGATTGGTAACTGGGTGGTCGAAACCAATCATCATTGGCCGTCACGCTCACGCTGATCAGGTGAGAAAAATACTGCTGGCATACTAACAAGTATTTTTTTAAGTTTTTATGTAAAAAAATTTATTACATAAAAACTTAAAAAAAAATATACTTCTAGTCTCCATAAAAAAGATAAATAATAAAACAAAAATAATCCACTTGCCAAGGTTTCATTCAAAAACCATGTGCATTTACAAGAGGAATCTAGTCCATGATTTTGGCCAATTTAGATCTCCAATATTTACTGTCAAATTGGTAATTCACAGATGAATAATCAATTGTCGACAGTAAACGTGTTTGCATTGATTAGAAATTTTCACCTGCAGACTTCCTTCTATCAGATCTGCTGGCAGATCTAGAGGGAGCACCCCCATCCCCCCCCCCCCCCCCCCCCCCCCCCCATGGATATGGTGTAAAAATCTGGAATAGTTTACCATGTGAAATGCGTCAAATGTCCAAAAATAACTTTAAAATTGATATTCACGACACGTTACTCTGAATACTTTCAGAAGAAAATGATTATATTGATTTACCAGACTTAAATTACAAAAATTTCCTGAAAACTCGGCTTCTTATATTTGCAATGTCTATGACTGTAAACTTAATTAAACTTAATTTATTTTTATTTATTTGTTTATTTAACTACTCTTTTTTTCTAGTCTTTCTTGTGATCTATCTGTATATGTATTACATACGTGTAACCACTGCTCGCCTCGACTAGCTAACCTGCTAACTGCGGGCAGTGGATATGTTGCTTTCTGTAAATTCTGTGATAATTAATAAACAGTTGAAACAGGCCTGTAATATTTTCACTCCCCCCTCCCACTTAATTCACTCTGATACTGAATGATTGATCCTGCAGAGATATCCATTGTTGTGGTAGTGTCATTAATATTTTAGTACTGGGTTAGAATTTTAATTAAACATTATTTTATTTTAGTAAAATAATTTTAATTATAACCAAAAGAGACATTGCCTCACAGATATTAACTTATTTTTCCATCAGTACAAAGCAACAGACTTTGTGGTTCCTGGTCCCGGTGAGGTGGAGATGATATACACACCATCTGACGGCAGTGAACCAGTCAAATACCTTGTACACAGATTCACTGATGGTGGTGGAGTATCCATGGGGATGTTTAATACCGACATGGTAATTACTTGTGTAAACTTGTGAATTTAGGCTGAGTTTCAATGATCACTTTTGAGTCCTGCATGTGCATGTACATGTAGATGTGATAATTTTGATCTTCCAGCTGGTGGACAGACTAAGATCACTTAGCTGACTGTTCAAGTATCTCTCTATGTACCATGATCCAATCTCTTACCTAGTTTAATTCAATGCCATAAAATCATGTAGAAAGTATTAATTTACCAATGCAATAGATTAACCCAGGGGCACCTTGTGGGCGGGGCAGGGAGGGGGGCAGTTACAGCACCCCTGGACACCATTCTTGACGTCCTTCTTAAGCTTGGAGACCCCCAAAATACATAATGCTTGGGAAGATATGTCAGACAATGTAAAAATGAATAATAAGCCCTTTACAAATACTGTGTACAGAGGGGGGGGGGAGGGGGGGGAGGGGGGGGAGGGGGGGTTATCCCATATATGAGCTTTATAGGTATGTGCTGCTGTGAAGGGTATGGTTTTCAGGCAGTAAGTCTGGGATAGGGTATAGTAATCAGAGACTTTTGGTCTAGAATAGGGTATCATTTTCTGCAAAACTGATCAGTTGCATGAAGAATTTAGTCTAGACAAGGTTTACTGGCAAATGGCATTTAAGAATCTGTATGGCGGGCAGTACGGTATTTTTACTGACCCCTGTTAACTAATAACTGTGATAGTGAATGAATTTCTGGAAAATAGCGAGTCTGGAATAGGTCTAGGATTTTCAGTATAGGTTAAGGGTCTCAGAGTCCCAGCGGCACACCCCACCCAAAAATTTGCAGAGTCCCCCCCACCCACCCCCCCCCCCCCCCCGGGATTACTGCACAAGACTAACTGCCTGCTCTACAGTCGACTGATGTCATTAATGTTCATGACTCAAATAACACAAACAATGTTGTTTTCTCCACAGTCCATCAGGAATTTTGCCCACAGTTCTTTTCAGTATGCATTGAGGAAGGAATACCCCTTGTACATGAGGTAATACCTGATTACTAAAATTTAGATGGGACTGCTTGTTGTACATGGTGACACCTGAAGCTCTCTAGCTGTGACCATACAGTAGCTAACATTTTTTAAAATTGTATCACCACACCAAATATGTGGAGTACAGTAAAGTTGCAAATATAACATCCCTTATTGCTTTTTTCTTTCTTTTTTTTCTCAGCACAAAGAACACAATTCTTAAGAAATATGATGGTAGATTCAAGGACATTTTCCAAGAAATATATGAAAAGTAAGTTTCTGATTCAAGTTATGGATTCATTGTACATGTTTTTGGTAAATCTTTGAAAATCCTTATTTTAGAGTGGTTCCGGCTGATTATGGCATTGACTTATGCCGTAAGCTTGCTTTATTGTCTTGAAAATTAATATGAAGAAAAACTTGCCAGAAGTGATGAAAGCAAAGGCATGTTAACCAAAGAGACAACATAATGAATAAAAAAAGTCCAGCTTCTTTACGACTGGCAATTTTGTTTTCTTCAGACCACCTATCTCAAAATCAAATTTAATGAACTGTAATCCCCTTCCATCTGTGCAATTCTGGATTTTATCCCAAAACTATGGCTTTTATTTTGCTCTATACATGTAGCATCTTTTTATCCAATAAAGTTGTATATGTGGTTGCGTTTGGCGATATAGCATAGAAATAAGATCAGCGAAATTTTGTCCTTTCATCGGACAGACTGTTCCTTAATAATTAGAGACTGCCCAAAAGTTGAGCTCAGAAATTCTTCTTGGGGAACTGAAAAACCCAAGTGCAAAGACAGTGCAAGCGAGTCTCTGAGAGCTTTTTTGTTAGAAGTACTAGACTGGAAATAAGAATTAAAGGACTTTAGGAAAGTCTATAGGACTGTATACCCTGCAAAAACCATTAATGGAGGTGCAGGTTTCAATTTTCATAGATACAAATGTTGTCCTGATGGCCCCATACTGAGTAGGGCACGTTGTTATTGGGGGAAAGGGGGGAGGGGGGAGAGGGTTGGAAGCTATGCACCTGGTGTATTGCACTAGACATAACTTATCAGTGTGCTGTGTTTGTGATTACTCTTGGTTATTTGCAGGGAGTACAGAAAGGCATTTGAAGAGAAGAACTTGTGGTATGAGCACAGGTTGATAGATGACATGGTAGCATATGCTCTTAAGTCTGAAGGTGGCTTCATGTGGGCGTGTAAAAACTATGATGGAGATGTACAGTCAGACTCTGTTGCTCAAGGTCAGTACATAAACTAAGGGGTACGCAGTTCCCAAATGTGGGATCATGTCCTTTTTTTGTCTTCTGGAGGCTGGAGCAGAGAGAAGGGTATTTCTCCAAGAGGGGGTCTGATCACAGATCTGAAGTTGTGTTTGTTACAGTCAATGCGTTGCTGGTTTAACTGAGTAAATGTGTGGATGCTTTGTAGGTTTCGGTTCACTTGGGATGATGACAAGTGTTCTTGTTTGCCCTGACGGCAAAACAGTGGAAGCCGAGGCAGCTCATGGAACAGTGACAAGACATTACCGTATGCACCAACAAGGGAAAGAAACCTCCACTAACCCAGTTGGTAAGAAACTAAAAAAAATTGTTATGTTACAAGAATGAAAGACACCAGACATTACTACAAGGCTGACAGAAATTGGTGATAATAAACACCAACGCAAGCTAACAGTCACTGTTAATAAACAACGGCTTTAAGTAGCAGTCTGGCAACTTTCAACACACAATTTTGCCGCATAACAGGTTGTTCTAAACGTTGGTGTACTGGTCGAATAACACTGAGGTGCCGCTCAGTTTAACCGGTTGTATAGAAAGCGTTACTTATTTTCTCATATTTGTCTTATTTGTCTGCAGCTTCAATCTTTGCTTGGACACGAGGCTTGCTTCACCGAGCCAAGTTGGATGGTAAGATTAATTAAGGGTACTTAAAAAAACAACAGTTCAATGTTAGGTGAAATGGCACTTCGAAGGTTTATGACACAGGAAAGTTAACGCAATTTTGTTTTCCGGCGGAGGATTGAAAATGTCGTTTTGAGCACGAAGGAAAGGAACGTTAGCGAGGATTTTGTTGAAGCAAGGAATTGTCGGCTTGTAAATTTGGGAAACGAGATTCTGTTTCCTGAACTTTGCTACCACCCTTAAATAAAAGGAGGTTTTTGAAAACGGCTTGATGCCATTGCGGGATGTCGATCACTCCCCCTTTTAGCACCTGCCACGCAAGCTAATCTTTTTCTTGAACGGATTCTTCGTTGAGTGCACATGGGATAACTGTTTGCATACTTTTGCATAACAATCAAAACCTTATGAAAAGGCAGAGAAGTAAGGCAGTTGATCACGTGAGGATACAGTCAAGTGACATACAAGATAGTCTGCTTGACAATTTAGACACACATCATTAGTTTGTTGCTAGGAGCAGTTTTCAATTGAGTGTCGTAAAACCAAAACCAAAGTAATTATTACTCTGACCAATCACAGCAGTCTTAAACAATCCAATGAACCAATCAGAGCTCGAAGTAGTTACATGTCGGCGGCGCCAAGCGCGGGAAAACACATGCGAGCAAGTCACGATTTATTTTGGTTTTACTTCTGATTGGTCGATAAAGTGGCGCGAGATTTTTTAGCCAATCACAAAGCGTAGCAATGAAAAACCAAGCAATCACGAAATTACTTTTCACACTGGCCTGAAAGCCTGAGTTGCAGCGTTTAAGACGCTAACTGCTGAAATTCCTCTCTAATTATTCGCCTTATTTCGGATCTATCAACTTAAGAAACTTGTTGACCTACAGCGCCAATTGTTTTGTCTTTCGGCCTAACAGCTTTTGACAGTTCCTCCAAAATTTGAGCTGAGACCTCCTTTGAGGGTCAAAAACTGTGGTTTTCTCAGAGCTAGCCAATACAGATCACTTCAATTTAGCAAAATTTTCTGCTGACTCGATATTGTCTGGCTGCTGCAAAATAACACATTCTCGAATTTGAGGTAGAAGGCCCTATACAAAGTAATGAGTCCACTCACTCCTGGGCAAATTTATCCTCGAGCAATGCGTTCGAAAACTGTAACAATAATCGACTACTGACTCTTTTTCTAATTGCCGGCGCTGGCCAAGTCGGCCTGTCTTACGCGCCATTCACTAGCTCCCGATGCAAAATGTCGAATTGGCGCAGCCGATAGCTCATCAAACGTCATTTCGTCAACCGCTGGCAAAGTTTTAAACCAAGCACTGGCATGTCCCTTTAAATACAACGGAAGTCCTAGCACTAAATTAACTTCATTCCACCCGTTCAAACGTTAAGCTCTCTTATAATTGCTAATAAACTCGTGGACATCCTCACACTCGTCTCCCCAAAATATTGGAAAGGTAACCAATAACTTCACATTCGAACCACTAGCCTGTGAATTAAGTGCTGTTCGCATTTGCTGAACTGCCTCGCACAACCGATCGACTAGATTCTGCATATCGGTGTTTTCAGAACTGTCTAACGCTGAATTCGGTTGCGCTGAAATTGGTTCGTCGCTAACCAAATTGTCTTCTGTTTCTTCACGGTTACTATGCCCACCGTTTTCTGACCTATTCTCAATATTTTCGTAAATTATTTCCTCTTCCGAATCAGAACTATGCGGATCACCAGAACACCAAGAAAATTCTGAACCTTCGCTCGGGGTAGGGATTGCACTAAACGCTTCCGCCTGTGCGTCTGCCCGTGAAGAGTATAGTGATCTGAGATCTGAGAAAGGAGCGAAACAACGAACTTCTAGATTGTGGAGCAGGTGGAGGCGGGGCAGGCCATTTATGTGAACCAACCGACTGAGAAGAATTTTCTTCGTTAGCAGCCTTCTTTGCCGGGGATCGCGCTCTTTGCCGAGTAATCAGGATAGCGACCAAACCAGAAAAAAGGAAAAACAAAAAGAAAATCCGGTTTCCCAGTAGAACCAAGAAAACAGATAAACGGTCAACACAAAACTGAGTCGACATAGAGAAAGTTTTGGGTAACAGTAACTCAAAACAACAAAACGAACTAAGAATCTTCCATTGAAATTGACCTATTCTGATATGATCGACAGAGAGTCAAACTAGAGCTAGAGATTCGATCACACTACTATCTGAGCTTGCAACGGAAATGCATGTACACAGAAAAAAAACAAAGTTCCACTTACAATTTACAGACGGACTTCTCCACCAATGTAATAAAGCCTCGCTTGCTAAACGAGTGGCACCGAGAATCTTCTTTATTGGGGCTTCTTGTGCAGTGTCAAGCTCAATTAGTGGGACCGCAGGTTACATGGCCACAAGATTTGTCGACCGACTATCGACTGAAACAAGCCTACTTATATACTTCGATTGTAGTCATGTTTGGGTTCGCGGACCGTGAGAACCAGGCCATAAACCATTGGGACAAAATAGTTAATCGGACAATCCCAAGCATACCACCCGGACTGAAGTAGACCAAATAGAAACTAACCAATGGAAATTACTTATTGTGAATGCCTGTACCGAAACCCCGACATCCGTTCACGGGTAGGTCTTGGCCAAGGTTGAATAGGCCATTTCCGGGTTGCCTTTAGCCTCTCTATCAAAGCGAGGCCAGGTGCTAAACCTTTCATATGAAAATGAGTTTTCATTCACATGCAAATACGTTTTATTTGCATATGAATGGTTTCGCACCTGGCCTCGCTTTGATAGAGAGGCTAAAGGCAACTCGGAAATGGCCTATTGAACTAACCCAAACATGTCTACCGTGAGAACTATTGACAGTCGAGAATAACAACTGCATACTCAGAAAAATACGTGTGGCCTAACTTTGACTAGCCTTATCCTTTAGATCACAAGATAAGTAAATGACAAGCAAATCAATCAAACGACAAAATCACAATTGTTACTGAACATTGCAAAGTTAGCGATAACCTAAGGTAATAAACCGAAATTAATGAAACGCCATTTTGGCTTCTTAACACTCGATTGAAAACCGCACTATTGCGATAGGGGGTTGGAACGACGTTATGTTACTCTACAAACTGTTTCGTCTTCGTAGATGACTTTGCCTCTAGAGCCAAACTCAACTAAAGTGCTCGGCTTGCATGCGTTCGTGCTTCGCCATTACCTCCTTAAATAATTGCCGTGTTACAACTCGTGAATACTTCTCAGTAACTTTGTATCTTTTGTTATTCCAGGAAATGACAATCTTGCCAACTTTTGCCACACTTTAGAAGAGACCTGTGTTGATACAATTGAAGCTGGTCACATGACTAAGGACCTTGCCGGCTGCATCAAGGGATTGCCTAATGTTCAGAGATCAGATTATTTGAATACGTTTGAATTTCTCGATAAAATAGCAGAAAATCTGGCTGTAAAATTGAAGCAATCTCCGAATCCACGTTTGTAGGGAAATATGTGGGGAAAAGGCAAACTTGCGTCCTGTTATATTTTTAATATAGGTTTGTCGAACTAGTACGTATAAATTACTTTAGTTAAGTTGAGAGAAAAAGTGATGAATTATATTTGTCAAAATATTGGTAATTTTTTCTAATTCTATTTTTTTTTCAGTTTGTTTTAGCATACTTTTTGTTTTTGTCGTTAACTTTGTTTGGTTTGTTTAAAAGTTAGTTCAGTCGAGAAAAACGTTTGATAGCAATTAGCTAAATGTTCCGTGATCCTAATCAATAACTCTTCGGGCTTTTAAAATATATAATTTAATATTTTAAAAAGTAATTTAATATAAGTTGGAAAATTGCTGTTATTTCAAATTCGACTTTGAGTGAATTCAAAGTTGACAATGAAATATCTGAATATTAACCGGGGAAAAAATTACATACGCACTTACACTGAACTGATTTCACTGCAACCGAAATATTTAAACCTCGGAAAATCCCGTTTTAAAACACAAACAATTCTGGATTAGATAATAGGAAGCGAAAGTTTTAGGAACTCTTTTTTATATTTTCTAAATATGTTTTAGACTTTCAAGGTATATCAGCAACAGTGTAGGTTAAAATTAACTTAGTAGAGTTCTCTTTTTGTTCTTTTTAGTGCATAACATAACTTATTTAGCAAAATTGTCACGTAGAATACTCGTTTTCATTTACTTTCTCACACACTTAGCATGTGATCGGATGTGATGTCAAAAGCGTGTGTTGTTCGCGACATACATAATAAAGAAATTAATAGCTTTCATTGTGTTTTCGTCCTTTATTCCAGTCCCTTCCTGAATTTTGACGAGATAACCCCACCAGAACTCAACCAGTGTATCCATTACCCGCGGGAAACGCGAAACGAGAAATAGAGAGCAACCACATAAGAGGACATAAGAGCGCTGTTACTGCGCCTTTCAATAACATGCTAAATTTATTTCCACCAACGGTTGGGTTATTCCCTGCCGTCAATCATAATTAATACGAAAGCCAACGGACGATGTAAAAAAGAAACAAACAAAATGGATCAAAATCTACCAATCATAATGCACGGGCGTGAACTTTTGACCTCACTGAAGTAAAGATCTGTTTCCTGAGAGGTAAGCTAAGATGATTGACGGCAGTGTAAAACGAAAGCGTTGGTGGAAATTTGAATTTCAAATTCCGCATGTTATTGAAAGGCGCAGTAAAATTGGGAAATAAGAAGCAAAGGACCGCAAACGAAAAAATTAGGCCTGATCGCGGGTTAAGATAGCTCGACATTCCTCAGTGGTCGCAACGGTTGACTCGTAGAAATGACAGCTATTTATTTAAATTTCCCACGATTGTATCAAGAAATCAGAAACGCTTTCTCTTGTATCCTTTAGAACAACGAGAAAAGCTGTAGAAATATATACAAAATGAAATAATCGTGCTTCCATCGCCATTCTTGTACAAGTGCTTCAAGTTCTCTCAACCAGCACGAGTGTGTTGCATATCTCAAACAATTAGATATTTTCGAGTCAGTAGGAGAAAATATGGCTAATTTTGTTTGGTAGCGTTATGTTCAGGGACTTGTAAATCATGTTAGAATTCACGATAATTGTACAAATGTATTTGTTTAAATTTTGCGGGTAATTATTCGTAGTGTTTGCATGATGAGTCGCGGACTAGAAACTGATAAAACTGCAAAGCTTTAGTACAAAAGACAGAGTAAAGACGTGTCCGGATTAAACACCTTTCTTTTTCTTAATTTTTTCGGGTGTTTCTTGGTGTTGCGGAAGCCATTGTTGGTTAGCTTTTGTGTTGTGGTGTGGGTATTGTTCAGTGTCTTGAATCTTTTGTTTTATGTCATTTGGTGATCACACCATCCGCAACACCAAGAAACTACCATTTTTTCTGGTCTGCTTTCTTATGAACTGGAAAACAGTCGGTTTTTTTTTTTTTTTCGTTTTTTTTTTCCCTCTTAGGCCCCGTGCACACGTATCCGGATATTTTTGAATCCGCAACAAAAACATTGGCCTTTCGTCCACACGTATCCGGCGAATTCGACTCACGAATCTGCAACTTTTTGAATCCGCTCTCCAGAGTGGAAATTTTTGAATACGCTACGAGTACGGCATCGTGTGGACGGTCGAATCCGGATATTTTTAATACGCTGACGTAACAGTATCGGATCCAGTCTTTAACCGCGCGAATATTTAACATGGCCGACCGAAATATTATCGCTTCACTTCTACCTGGACTTATATAAAGTCTAATAACGTGTTTACAGTTGAACTTGGAAGAGGGTACTAGAGCGAATCCGGATACGTGTGGACGGGCAATCAAATACGATTCGAATACGCTACGTGTTGACGCGAACATTTTCTAATCCGCAACAAAAAAGTTGCGGATTCAAAAATATCCGAATACGTGTGGACGGGGCCTTAAGCTCAAAGGGGTAGGATTCAGCCAATGGGAACTGTTCTCAGCTCGTTTCTGGTGAAACAAATTGTCAATTTGGACGCCCAGATCGGACAGCGTATATTTTTAGCTTCTCTCCCCAGTCTAACCGCTCTGTATTCAGACTCGCTCCAGTTCTTTTACGCCGTATCAGCTATCGCCGTTTTTTCGGCGGAGTTGCGTAAAAATACTGAAAATACGGTGTGTTTTGTTACAATTAGGGCCAGGTGGTGAATGATACCTTCAAAAGTCGTGGGTCTCGGAAAATGTTGGTCCGGTCTGAAATCTTGGTAGTTTTTGTTTTAAGTCTCAAAGTCTCGTTTGGCTGGTGCTTTTTCTGTCTCGGAGTCTCGGATTTTTTTCCTCAAGGTCTCGGAGTCTAGGATACTTTTGTCAAGCATTCTCATTCTTCATCCTTGTTTGTCGTTTGATAGGTGATTTGGATATTTTTAGCACTGAGTCTCGGGCTTGGATTTTATAACGTAGCTGCCGTTGCCGGTCTCGGATTTTGAAACAAGGGTCACGGTCTCGGCGTCTCGGCGAGTCTCGGATTTACCATTCGCCACCCCTACAAGTCCCACTGAGATTTAGGTAAACGTTTTTACCTAAACGGTGGGTATCTGAATTCCTAACAAAAGTTAAGCTTTTCATAAAAGGAAAACTGTTCCGTGAAAGGAGAAGATACTTGTTAGCGTTGAAATTATAAACGCTACTATTCGTGCCACGCAGGGCACGGAAAGTATATCTTACCTATCTGACCACGTGATAATGTGGATATTTACTGCGCCTTTCAATAACATGCGGAATTTGAAATTCGAATTTCCACAAACGGTTGCGTTTTACACTGCCGTCAATCATCTTACTTACCTCTCAGGAAACAGATCTTCCCTTCAATGAGGTCAAAAGGTCACGTCCGTGCATTATGATTGGTAGATTTCGATCCATTTTGTTTGTTTTTTTTTCACATGGTCCGTTGGCTTTCGTATTAATTATGATTGACGGCAGGGAATAACGCAACCGTTGGTGGAGATTTGAATTTAAAATTCCTCATGTTATTGAAAGGCGCAGTAAATCCCCGCGAGACAACAAAAACTCACAACACAGAATCACATGCAATTACGAAGTGACAAAAAGGGGAAAGTGGTGAAAAGAAGATGATTTCCTACCAAGTTTACGATTTGGACAGCGACGAGGACGAATTTGGTGGATTTACACCTGTTGAAACAACGCTGGACGATATATACCAGCCGGTTTGTCACAGTTGTACCAAAGACGAATGTGGTCTGCTCGGTTATTTTATATTATTGTTTCTTTTCAGTGGTGGAGCTATCGGTCTTGGGGTTTTTGTTTTTAATTTTGTATTTGAGATAAAGCAAGACACAAACGAAAGATTTTTTCTGGAGTTTTTAACACTTGTACTCGCTCTTGGATTAGTGGGTATTTCTGGTGTCTTGGTGTTATGTACGGTCGCGGGTTGTGTTGGAATATTCATTCAAAACAAAAAGTTGCTTCAAGTTATCACAATATTTCTCAAGTTTGCTTTAATAATAGAAATGGTAGTTTTTTTTGCTTGCCGTGATCTACCAGACTAGGACGAAAACGGAGACAAACAAGTTTGCAGAATGGATGTCGTTTATTCATCACTACCACGAAGATCCTAATTTACGATTCACGCTTTAATTCTATTCAAAGCAATTTACGCTGCTGTGGTTTCAATGGATATAAAGACTGGTACGAAAACCCGCTATTCTCGTGTTCTTCGCCGCATTTTAAAACCTGTCGTATTCCTATATCATGCTGCGATAGTCTGAAGAAAAATTCCCGCAACTGTGAATACAAAATACGACACAGGTATGATGGCGTCCTTGAAAGAGAGCCAGAGAAATTCGTATACACAAGAGGTTGTCTCGCTATTATTCAAGATTGGTACAAATACAATCTTATTTTCATTTCAATAAGTTGTATTTTATTAGCGGTGGTTCAAGTCATTGTTATTGTCTTCATGAAGCGTATTGTTCGTCGAATTAGAAATAAAACTGTGGAAGAATCTTCGGAAGTTATGGAACAAGAACTAACACCGCTACCTGAAGAGGTAGCATTAACAACAAACGGAAAACGTAACACGAAAACTTCCTTTGTCAAGGCTCATGGAGCACTGAACAAAACTGCCCTTCGGGCAATTCTAGGTTGGCGTGGAAGGCAATTGACAGCGACAATAGAAGAAGTGATTTAAATTAATACTCTTTGGAATAAAGTGTTGTTGATTTAGGCAAATGAAAACGTTGTTTGTTAGATTAAAGACAATTAACCAAGAATCCTCGTTGGGTAACAACACTTGAAAGTGCGTGTTTTGAGTAAGCTATTCAGTTACAAAGCTATATATTTCCCACGGACAAAGTCCTCTCGGACGTGACCCCTTCCTTTACACGGCGGCCATGTTGATAATCATTTCCATAAAAATAGAGTTTTATTCCCAACTCCCAAAGGATGGAGTCCAATATGGCCGCTGTGCAAACTATTGTAGCAATAACGGCACAGGTCCATAAGAGTAGATAATGAGCTCAAGGGGACACATCTATTTAAAAACAACCCAGATGGACAGCAGTAATCAGTGCAATAATTGGTAATTACGAACCGATCAATGATGTCACTTAGGTCTCGTGTCATAAGCTCAGTTTCAGGAATTCAAAGGAGCAAGTACGCAAACTCAACCTTCCCTCCCAAGGGAATCTATTGATTTAATCATGACGTCACGCGCAGTCTACAGCCGTGGTCCAAATGTTTAGGGACACTTCACCGTTTTGTCACCGGTTTCAAAACGACTTTAACTCGTTGATAAGTAAAGAATTTTAAAAACAACTTACACCTCCATTCCCCCCGCACCCGGCGCCCAAAATACTGGGGGAGGGGGAAGGGGAGGGGAGGGGAGGGGGGTAAGGATTTACTCCAGGTCTGAACCGAAATAAGCCAAGTCGCATCTGAATCAATAAACTTGTTTGCCCAAATTTCATGTTGTCTGCTTATTAAGAGTGTGTGATTATCGTCAAAATCATTTTTTGTCAAGCTGAACAGTGTCGTTTTTATCATTGACGATAATCACACTCTTGGGAACTGGTTTCCGATAACACAGTATTCACGATCATGCAGTTTGATAGATTTAATACAATTTCTGCTAAGAAGATACCTTCACAAGTTGGCGATCAGTGTCTGTGTTTTTCAGTGAGCCCCAAGACACTGATCGATCTAACGTTCGTCAGTCACGAATCACAAGTTAAGAAGCGCAAGTTCAATATGATATGTGACGAGGCAAGTCTGAAACAGCTAACGGACAAGGACGTTCGCGCGAAAATCTTCTTACACAGATTGTTTTCAGAGGCTGTGCATGCAAAAACTCGCTCTTGTACCCGCCGCTATGGCACAAATATCTTTTGCAATAGCTCTATTTTTGCACTCACAAACGGGGAGGTAAGATTGTGTAGTTATACCAAAGTGTACAAGGGGCCGCCTCATAAGGCACATCATTCAGGGAAGAACATTTTTCACATAGGCACTCTCAGGTACTCTGGAGAATAGGCGATTTCCGAGTCACGTTACGCCTCGTTGTCATAGCGAGGCTTGGTGCACAACCTTTCATATGAATATGAGTTTTATTTACATTTGAATAAAAACTCATTTTCATAAGAAAGGTTGTGCACCTAGCCCCGCTTTGACAACGAGGCATAACGTAACTCGGAAATGGTCTACTGGCCCAAACTGGGGCTGCATATTCTAGCGTTGATCTAATAAGGCCGCAATATACTTTTGATGTTTTCAATTACCCAAAATTCTTTCACAGAATCCTACAGAGTAGAACGCGATGGTTTATTTAGCCTGTTTGGAGCCCTTCTGCATGGAGATAGGGCGAAAAGAAAGTCCCGCCTTCCCCTCTCCCCAGCTTTCCCTCGGCTCGCTTCGCTCGCGGCTTCTCTTTTCGCCCCACCCAGAAGGCCTGTTCACAGATTATGGGTTATTTAGACACGTGTCACCTGAGAGCTCAAAACAAGCTAAGTTAGAGGAACGAACGAGTAATCCAGTGTAATCTAGTACGTAAAACTAGTAAAACCGGGTTAACTCAGTTGGTAGACCGCCGGTCTGCTAAGCGGGCGCGGGCTCGATCCCCGACCGGACCAACACTCAGGGTCTTAAAATAACTAAGGACGACGGTGCTGCCTTTGCTGTGATATCTGCAAACGGCTACACCGTCACGTGGCTCGAAAGGCCACGTAGAAATAACGGTCCCGTCTCCAGTAGGTCGCACAAAACAAAGTAATCGATTACTACTTTCATGCTAAATACATTAGACACTTTTAAATAAAAGGATTTTTTTATTCTTTTTTTAACAATTCATAAGATTAAAAGGATTAAGGATCCAACTTGAAAAAATAAAAGAACTACAAATTATTAATACCTCGGTATTTAAAAATAATTAGGAAATCTATATACAGCTATTTCAATTAACGTTGTCGGATGAAAAAGGCGAAAAGCCAAGACCGCGAGGTAGTATGGGATTTTTATGCAATGCTATTTACCCCAACCCATACTACCTTGCAGTCTTGGCTTTTCGCCTTTTTTCATCCGACAACGTTAATTGAAATAGCTGTATACCCGTGACTATTGACCACTGAGATGTCTCTTCAATTAAACAGTAAAATTTATCCGTACATCGTTTTCTTTTGTATGGAAATAATTCTCTGTATTCAGCTATTTCAATTAACGTTGTCGGATGAAAAAGGCGAAAAGCCAAGACCGCAAGTTAGTATGGGATTCTTATGCAATGGCAATTTACAACTACCCATACTACCTTGCGGTCTTGGCTTTGAGCTTTCATCCGACAAAGTTAATTGAAATAGCTGTATATTTAGAAAAAATTGGAAAAATAACTCTTAATACATAATTGAAGTCATCCATTACATAAATTATAACAAATGTAAAACTGACTTGCTTCCTAAGCAAGACTAATTAACATAAGACTAGCAACTGGAATGGTACTCTGTGAGAAAGGCGAACCTTACTAAGCGGTCATCTCCCGAATGTGTTGCTATAAATAACTGTCCTAAAAACGAGTATAACACCCACTTAGAGAGAAAATACCCAAAGTAAAATATTTTTATTTATCTACGCGCTGTCGACTTGCGTTTTCTTGCCATAAGTGAGTTCAGCGCCTCCACTAAACAACATGTCAATACCAGTTGTGAAAGTGGCCTCAGCCGCCAGGTATAAACAGGCTTGACCGGATTCCTCAAGTGTTCCCATACGACCTAGCAGCTTTAACACATACAAAGAAAAACGAGTCTGTCAGCTGAGGAAAGAAACAGGCTTCATGCAACGCGATTCAATAGTGAGTGATATGGTAATAGAATAGACCAAATACAATTTATGATGTGAAATGTTAAAGGGGTTAATTTAGTGTTCATAAATAAGTTGGCAATAGCCTAAGTAAACAATTTAATCAAATTGAAAACACTTTCTCAGGCAATAACTCGGGCGAATCTTATATACTTTAAATATAGCCTCCCTGATATAATGCACCTTTTGAATTATGAAAACAAAAAGAAACAAATAAACGAGAAAACAAAACTTATTTCAAAGAGCACATACCTGGGCTTCCTCGCCATCTTTTTTACTTTTCTCAAAGTCGCCAGTGGAATGAGCTAATTGATCCCACAATGGAGTCCACACATTGCCTGGCGAAAGACTGAAAACATACAGATAATAATACACTTGACTGATAGAAACCAAAGAGAAAAAGTCAAGAGAATCGGAGTAAAATAATCACATCTTATAATTTCTCAAATGATGATGATGATAAATCCGGATTCTTTTTAGTAGAGTAGTTAGGTCTAATAAAATTTAAACTTGCTCCAATTCCTAAGACGCCTGACAGGCCAATATCCTCAGAGAACCAGGAGCAGACACTGGGGGCAAGGAAAATTAGAAACAGGTGGCATAAATTGGCGTGAAAGTACGAGTCAAAGAAAAAAATAGGAGCCCGCTCCTAATTTTCTCTTCATGAGTGGATTTTCCCCCCACCTGCTTAGACCTTTTTTTTGTCCCCACTATTAATATGCCATTGGGTCTCCCAGGGTAACAGGCTTCTATTTAAAATTTACTGAAATGTGTCCCCAATTAGTAGACCGGTTTTAGGTGAGCAAGAAGGCTATGATGGCAGAATCAGATGACCGCACATCTATGAAATAGATCAGTGTACATGTACCTGTTAACTCGCACTCCATATTTCGCCTCATCAACTGCTAGAGCTCTTGTCATTGATGTTATTCCACCCTAAACACAATTAAACTCAAATGAGATTTAATAGTTTAATACCTCGCCATCAGCACCGCAAAGCTGATCGATACTGCTAACTATATATGCCGAATGAAAGGTTGTGCATAAAATTACTGCCGTCCAATTTACAAAGGTGTAAAACTCCCCAATCCATGGCAATGTGGCAGACCGTTTGTACAATGAAAATTTACCTTGCTTGCAACGTATGCCACAGCTCCGGGTTGGCCAATCTGTGCCACTAAACTAGACATGTTGATGATGTTCCCTTTTGTTTTCCGTAAGTAAGGAAGGGCAAACTAGAAAAATAGATTGGTATACAAACACTCATTTTGGGATTGCAATTTCTATGTGATCATTCAAGCCACGTATAGGACTAACTATTTGTATCTATCTCACAGTGAAATAAGCAACTTGTTTTATCAGTTATTTAGAGACCCAGATAGTTAGTCTGGCCATGAAGTAAAAAACCCAGCAAAGACAAGGAACTATGAAAGTTGTCATTTGGGAATTTTTACTGGGTCTTTAAGTTGCCCCACCCCAACTAACTGGTCCTTGGTCTTTGAGGATGTACCTCAAAGAATTACGCAAAATCTTATATATAAGTTTCTTGACTTGTGATGGGTCTCTCAAACAATGCTTCCTATCAAGCGGAAAACTGTAGAATCACTAGCAGCGATCGTGGAGACTTGCAGTTGAATGGCAAGAAACCAACTCCAATTTTGGCTTTTAGCTTTAATTTGCTCGACGTATCGGCCGTCACGGCCTTTTTCAGGAGCGTTATGTAGATGTTACAATATTTGAAATTTGTGTCAACAGGAAAATCAACGGCTAATCTATGACGAGATTACAAAGCATAATTCTATTGGTTTAAAAAACAAAACAAAACAAACTCGCGCGTGTTTAGAAATAAATTAACGAACAAAAATAATCAGATTTCTGCGCGTGCGTAACATGGGCGCGTGCAAAGTTCTCTTACATTACTTTAGATTAGATCAAGTTGTTTATTGCGGGTTTTAGTCTCTTTATCCAGAAGTTTTCTCTCGCACGTCTCATTTCCACGTTGCGGCTTCTGATATATATGTATATAATAATAATAATAATAATAATAATAATAATAATAATAATAATAACTGAATAATAATAATAATAATAATAATAATAATAATAATGGTTTGTCTTCATTTGTGTTAAATTTATATAATTTATATGAAAGACAGCAAGAGTGGATACTTGTGACAAGTTTATATATATATAATATAAATATATATACTTAATTATTAAATACTTCTGAATCATTATCCCATTCGGCCTGTGAGGAGCTCTTTCAAAATACAACAAAGACAACTTTATAACAAAGGCACTTACTTTGCAAAATAGAAAATAATTCACAAGATTTAGATCCAATAGTTTTCTAAACTCATCAACTGAAGTGCGATCAATTGTTTTTCCAGTAGGAGGATCTGCCAACACAACCAGAAACTGGATGATTAGTTTTCAAAATACATGTAATGGTTGTTCCTTAACAATGCAGTAAAATAATAATATACATTATAAAATGCTCAAGGAAATATGCGTGCTATGATTGCCGGGTTAAACCGAGTTCATTGTAACTTGATAACTTGAAATAAAAAAAAAACTTGTTTCCAATAAGTATAAATGCTTCCGGAAGCAACTGCCTCACATGTAGCTACATTACTGACGGACGTACTAACTACTCATTTTCTGTCACTGGGGAAACCAGAACTATCACACATCACGTTGACTGTAACTCAAAAAATATCATCTACATGGTACACTGTCGACGTTGTAACAAACAGTACATAGGTGAAACGAAACGGCGACTTAAAGACAGATTTAACGAACACCGAAGACCAGTTGACAGACCCACCCCTACCTCGAGACCTACTACAGTTTCAGACCATTTTCTTTCCGACAACCATTCACCCACTGACATGGAACTCATCCCATTAGAACTCATGCATTCATCTCGTGACGCTACACGCAAAGCAAGGGAGGGATTATTAATAGAACGGGGTCAAACACTTGAACCCAAGGATATCAATAAGCGCGAGGAATTGTAAACCCCCCTATTTTATATTTATAGCACATGTCATCTTTTATTACTTATCTTGTATTATTTGAATTTTGTAACGTTTTTGCTTGTAACCTTATATTCCATTGTTTCTTGGTTATTTGAATTGTAACGATGTTGCCTATAATCAGTACCCTGAAGAAGTCAGGCCGTGCCTGACGAAATATTGGAATTTTTTTTCCCAACTGTACAGTCAGCCTTTCTTATATTGTTTATCTTTTTTAGCCTTCTGTGCTCACCGTGAATAGGGCAGCAGTAGCATGCTCCAAATTCACAATTTGTCAAAAACATCGAAAAAACAAGTGGAGTTAAAATATTGCTTAAAACATGAGAGATAAATGTTTTTCTACTTACGCCATCCAGCATTGTTTATGAGGCAGTCAATACAGCCATATTTTTCAACTGTCTGCTCCACTAAATTCTTATTGAGAGAAATAAAGACTTACTGTTACAGTGCGGCGCCCAAAAGTGTGACCACTTTTAATTAATTCGCATTCTTTCGTGCAATTAACCAATCAAATGAGAGCTCTTTTAATTTATGCGCATTCTTTCGTGCAATAGCCAATAAGAATTCAGAAGCCGAAGAAGACTGAACCAAAACAACTCAAACGAACAAGCGACGATGCGGGAGTAAAAAACATGTGTTTCAAGAATGCTTCAGGGCCTTTACCTTCAACGATCTTTCAAGTCAAGTTTTACGTTTGTAACTTTGAAATTCTACGCTAGACTAATTTGTAACTCCAAAATGGGAATTGTTGCGGGAAAATTGTGCGCTTCGACATCCGCTCACCGCGATTTTGTTATGAAGAATTTCATGCCACTGCTCAGATCAGATGGTCGACGATAAAGCTGAATAAAGTAAGTCCTACAGCCGATATAACGATGTCTTTGCTCTGGTCTTTGCAAATTTCCACATGAAATTTATATTATGGGGCTTTTGTTTATACTTTTACGGCCGTTTATAGAAGTGACATAATTGACCGTGCTGACAGATGCGGGTCACCGCAGCGACTACAAATTGTCGCTCAAAATATAAAGTGTTTTTTTCCCTAAACAAAATCCCTAAACGTAATAGAAACCTTACCTCAGTGTTCCCGGGCTAGTCGATATTCAGTGAGTCTCAGTGGTGGATAATTGTTACGTACAAACCTATTCCAACTCAGCACGAGCGAAATAACAAGTTCACGGCATTTCCCGAGAATCTGATTCTGCTGATTCTAGTTTTCTAGCTATCGAAATCATCAAGTTCGAAGTTTTCAGAGGGCTTATAAATTTTGTTTTTAGTCGTGGCAGATAGCATTTGTAACTTCCGAACATAAAAGATATATGATCAATGCCCACGTCTGTGAAACCTGGCGAAGCATCAGGTGTGGAGTTGTGTTTGTGGATAGCGTTTTAAAGATGCGAGATCTGGTCGCAAATGGGCATTTTGCAAAAACTTCCTAGCTTGCTGCAACAGCATGGTCTTCAATGAAAGATGAGAAAAGTTTCTTTTTATTTGACGCAAGATTTGAAGATCATTGTTTTCGAAAAGCGAAACACTGAGTGTAAATATGAATCAGCTCTAATTCAGTGGTTGTAACTCTGCGCCGAGATCGCGCGGCGGTTTCCCTTTACTATACAGAAAAACATACGGAACATAAATACACAATTACCTCGGGATGGTTTTGAATTATTACACCAATGATACTTGTAGGAGAAATAAATATTTGCAATTATGTTCTTCTGGCCGTGGAAAATGCGTTCTTACAGCTATTAAATTGATCCGTCGCCCGGCCGAACGTTTACCGTTTATTACAGCAGGTAAGCCGATGTCGATTTGCCAAAATTTGACCTTGAACATTTTGCATTTCGGTGTTATTTTCGAGGCCAAAAACGCCAAAGTTCAGCTGGAAAAGCGTCCAAAAATGGTATTCATGAAAGAGCAACTTTGCCTTCGTAACATGTTGCCTTGATTTGGTTCTTACGGTTGGCTGTATAAACTATCTTCGCCTTCTGATTGGATAATCGGCACGAAAGAATGCGAATTAATTAAAACTGCTCTCACATGATTGGATAATCGGCACGAAAGAATGCGAATTAATTAAAAGTGGTCACACTTTTGGGCGCCGCACTGTAATTTAGCTTAGCCTGAAGTGATATTTAACTATTTTGAGTCAAACATTTCTAGCGGAGCACTCGCCAGGCCGAAGGCCTGGCTGCGCAGCCCCATACTCATAGAACCTGTGCCGTCATTTTTCATGGTCATGGATAGCGGAATGTTTCGCGGGCGCGTGTGTGTGTCACACAGGACCGCGCGTCACATCGTGGTGTGTCACACAGGACCGCGCTCCGTCGCGCAGGACTAGCTCGCGGGCGGATATGACGTTGCAAAACATGCGCATACGACGTCATGTAGAAACCAAAGCGAGGCTTTGTTTTTTGCGCGGTTACACGGCTGAATGTCACGTCAGCTAGAAAAACACTTTGATTGTCTGCTGTGTTTACTGAGCGGAGAAAACGGTTGAAATTATGAGTCGTTACTTTCCTGCATTTTTTCGCGGTTTGCTACTCAAGACAGGGATACCCAGAAGCCGCTTTAGTGGAAAAAGAAGAGCTTCCTGGGATAAAATCTTGCTTCGGGGAACGTCATACATTTTTCAAAGCGGGGAGATGTTTGATTTTATTACGGAATCCAGTACCACAGGAGCGGAGAAAACGGACACTAAAACTCTCGAACGTTATGAATATGACGGCAAACAACCTTTGCCGAAGAGGAGAAACACTGGACATCGGACAAAGAAACATAAGCAGAAAAGCAAGTAACGTCTAAATGTGATTTGCAAAAATTGTTTAGTTTAATAATAAGACTTAAGCTTAAGCTTCAGTTAAATATGTTAATTTTACCCGAAGAATTTTCTCCAAGTTTTTGCATTCAGAGCTAAATTTACAACTTTGAATATCCGTGGTTTTGGCAATGAAGCGAAACAACGCTCTGTTTTTGATTTTGCGAAAAATTCCCGTTCTGATTTTATTTGTTTACAAGAACCTTTAGCGACAAGACAAAATGCGATAATTCTCTGACAGCTAAATGAAATGGCGCGGTAAAAGTTTCTGGTCGCCCGCTATTGGTAAACAAGGCGGCGTTGCCATTCTTGTCGCTGAAAATACTGATTTCAAATGTTTACAATGGAAAAAAGATTCTTCTGGTAGAATTGTTAGTGTTTTAACTGATTTCGACGACACGAAAATTAATTTGGTTTTATACTTATGCACCCACGAATCCAAGTGAACGTACTTTTATGACACAATTCATGAATATTTTTTCCGAACTCTTTTAAAATTATTGCTGGCGATTTTAACTGCATTGAAAACGTTTCTGATAAGTTTAGAGGAAATCCTACAATTTCCATGGATTTGAAAGATCTACACAGTGTTCTCTGGCGCAAAAAAACACGGCCGACTGAAAAATACAATGCACATGGTAATAATGCGGATAAAACTATCGGTACACGTTTGGATAATTTTTTTATTGCTCAGGACTTGTATGATTCCTTTTTAAAATTTGAAATTTTGCCTTGTGTTTTTTCCGATCATGATTCTGTTGATTTAAGCCGCAATTTGCATAATTCATTTTCCCGTGGACCAGGACTTTGGAGGCTAAATTTAGAATTTGATGTTTGCGATATGATCTCAGAAATTATTAAGAAACATGCATTGTACTGGAAAGCATTTACTTTCATTCAAGCTTTGTGGGATTTTCTTAAAGAATCTATAAAATTAGTTGCTATAGATTTTGGTCGAAGTAAACAACGCGAAACTATAAATTCTTTGATCGAAGCTAAACGGGCTCTTATTAAAGGAGATAGCTCAGCGAAAACCACCATAGAAACGCTTGAAAGAGAAATTCGGGCCATTAATTTATCCCAAATGAGAGGAAGCCAAATTCGTAGCAGAGTCAAATGGCTTGAAGAAGGTGAAAAACCTACCAAATTCACGTGCTCAGAAAAATACTGTTCAATCTATTTATAACTCCGCCGGTGTTGAAGTCTTTTCACAAGATTCCGGCCCATTTCGATTTTTACCGTAATTTGTACTTGCAAGAACCTGTTAATTTAACAGTCCAAACCGAATTTTTTAACAATCTTGTAAACAGATTAAGTGAGAGCGAAATTTTATCCTGCGAAGGATTTTTATCTTTGGCTGAAATTACCCACGCAATGCGTGGACTTTCTTCAGGGAAAACCCCCGGTTCAGACGGATTACCCCAACAATTTTTCGCTAAATTCTGGGATCTTGTAGGCCCTATTCTGTTCGAAATTATAAATTTAGTTTGGAAAATAATTCTCTCAGTGATTCAATGCAAGGAAGCGTGACTACATTACTTTACAAGAAAGATGATAAGAAAAACCTCAAAAATTGGTGGCCCAGCCATTTCGCTACTCAATGTTGATAACAAAATTTGTTCAAAAGCTCTTACAAACAGACTTTCAAAATTGTTACCCTCGATTATTTTCACAATGGCACCGAGAACTCTCGGGACACTGTAAGGGACATAAGGAATGACATCACAACACAGTTGCAAATTGCCCCCGGGGAGGGGGGGGGGGGGGGGCTGGGACTCTGAGACCCTTGACCTATACTAGACCATTTTAGCTGCATTTTGCAACCCTATTCTAGAATAAACACCGAAAAATCCTACCCTATCCTAGACCTTTTCTAGACTCACTATTTTGCAGAAACTTGTTCACTATCACAGTCTAAGATACCAGGGGTCAGTAAAAATGTCGTACAGCACACATTACCGATTTTTCCATTTGCCAGTAAACCTCGTCTAGACTAAATTCTTCATGCAACTGATCAGTTTTGTGGAAAATGATACCCTATTCTAGACCAAACATTTCTGATTACTATACCCTATCCCAGACTAAACTGCTTGAAAACCATACCCTTGACAGCGGCACATACCTATATAGCTCATATATGGGAGTACCCCCTCCCCTGGGCAAATTGATTTCTCCCGAATGACCAAATAGAAATTTTCTGCTTTGTGGTGTCATCTGAATATTAATTTTGTGAAATACAACAGTCAAAGCTTGTGACTCTATAAATAATTTAGCTACTGGCAACTCATCATTCAATACCAGAAATGACTAAAGTAATCATGTGCAAACCAGAAAGGACTTTCAAGTGGACCAAACGACCGGAAATGAACTTTATAAATAATCCCTTATGGACTAGACTTTCAAGTGACTCATGTAAACCGGAACTGACCTTGTATTATTGTAACCGGAAATGACTAGCTTTATAATGCAGGATGCCTTGTAACCGGAAATGACTAGCCTCTCAGGATAATATTGTAAACTTTAGGGATTTGTTATTGATGAATAAAACATTTTAAAACGAAAAAAAACACTTTTGTTTTGTTTAGCAGAGAAAACGGTTTGCAAAATCGTTTTTCCCTGCTTTTTTTCGTGGTTTGCTACTCAAGAGAGGTTTCACATTTCAGAAACAGTGAGCTTTTGTGGAATTTGTGCAGTCTAAATGCACTGTGCAGACGGTCGCGTAATAAGCTTACTGTTTTTGAGAATTGCTTAAATTGAAAAATAGCCTGGTCGTCAATCTTAATTCTAATTATTCTTGTGCTTCCGACCTTTCACCTAGTTAAGCTTATCATCATCGTTTTTGTTCAGAGAGCTCCGCTGTTAGGCTAAGCCTATCTATATATATTACAAAACTAAGGCAAGTAATGTGAGACAGCTGTTTTGTCCTTGTTAGGACTAAATTGCAGCACATAGCTATTTGATCAGAGAGAGGTACTCAAAAGTCCTACATGTACATTGCATTTCCCTGAACTTACTCCAAGCCCTATACAAGCCTTGTAGGCCAGGAGCTGTTGATTGGGACTGCAAAATAACCCTTGATAGGACTGTGTTGGGACAACTGTGTTGGTTGCATTATGTTGGGAAAAAGTGTTGTGAGTTTTACTGTGATGATAGGGCTATATTGAGGGGGGCTGTGTTGCGTATTGGTGTATAAACTGTGATGAAAAGGCTATATTGGGAGGGAGCAGTGTTGGTATGACTGTGTCGGTTGGGTAATGTTGGGTTGGCTGTGTTGTGTACTGGTGTAACTTAACTGTGATAATATAATAGTGCTTTATTGGGAGGGGCTGTGTTGGGATGTCACTGTGTCAATTTTGACTATTTTTATGAATCTCAATGCTAATGAAAATGAAAATGATAAGGGTTAATGGAATACTGGATCACTGATGACAAATTAATTTTAATTACCTTTATATCTTCCTCTTTACTGACATCACATCTGATAAAGTATCCCTCTCCAGGCCCGCTATCATTCACTTCTTTTTCAAGGTTTTTTCCATCCTCAACTAGTATAACATAAAATAAGAAATTAATGCGAGAATCCGTATATAATAAACTGAAGATATGAATCAAGTATACTGCATTTTAAAAATTACTTCTGCCTTAAAACATCCTTGTAAAGAACATCTCTCTTAAATTATATAACTGGACACCTACACTCCAACAAAAATGGATTTGTTTTACTTCAATATTTTTGCTTTACCTCCATCTCACACAGACTATTCACCAAAATAGATAATATACTATTATTAGTCAAGACTAGTCATGTCTGTTTTAAAGAAAGTTGACTTCTTTTTATGTTACAATAAACCTTACATGGTAATTTAACAAATTGACGTCAGTTTTTTATGCGTCTGTCCTCTTATTGATGATATTGTTTTTTACAATAACAAAAATGCCAAAATCGTAAAAAACCGGATGAAACGAAGAGTGAATGCAAGGTAAACATGACAAATTGCTGAGTTTTATTCAAATTGACGCAATCATTGTCAATAATTTTTCTCGCTTTCTCATTGGCTAACTGATAACAATAATGAAATTTCATTGGCTAAAAAATTTACAGGATGACATATTGCCTAAATTAAAATTTTATGTGTCTGTACTCAGCTTATTGATGATAAAAATTGACCAATCAGTATGCGAGAATAACTTCAGTTATTGTAAAATGTATGATATAAAAGTCAAAAACAAACTTACTGTAAAGATGGACTATTTTTGCAGTTCATCGCATGTTTTAAGTATTACTGACTACTATATTCTGGGTACATGTATGCTTCACGGAAACAGCCCAATAATATGTAAACTTATTCTTATGATATTTACTTACTCCCACGAGCACAAAAGACAACTTTGGCTCCAGCTTTCACTAAAAAAGAAAAAAAGGCAAGGGTTAAGCTACTCATTTAGTTAGAAGATTACATGACACCTTGGTTTATGATTTATAACCTTAATTTTAAAACTAATGTACTTTCCTGAAAAACCATGGGTCAATATATTTAATTCACAATTATTTTGCTGAAACAAAATTTTGTTGGACGTTTTGTCCCTTGAGGTATAAGGGAGTACTCTTAAGATAGTTTACGGAAGGGAGAATGTAGCTTAAAAAAGTGGTTGCTCAGAGAGAGAGAGAGAGGTGACTTAATGATAAGAGTCCTAAAATACTTAATTTTGTAAAGTTATGGGATTTGATGAGATACAGTCAACTCTCTCTATGCGGACACCTCTCTAAGGTGGACACCTTTTTAAGGCAGACAGAAAATTTAGTCCCTTCCGAATTTCACTTGTTTCTCTGTAACTGAACTCTCTCTAAGGCGGACAGCGGACACTTTTTTTCAACATGTTGGTTCAAAAAACCTCTCAAAGCGTACACTGGATGTTTATGAAATTTTATAACATGTCCAAAATTCCGAAAAATTAGCGCAATTTGATAACAGCAGTTTTAATAAAATATACCAGACTTTACAATATGTCTATAATACAATATTAAAGTCACCTTCCCGTCAGTTTTACAATTCATTTGCGCTGCCTTTTACTGGGATCAGTTGAGTCACTTGTATATCTTCCTTCGCTTTTTCACATCTTGGTTTAGATCAACACGCAGTAATGTAATCTTGTTAGCAGACTTACAGCACTTAGCCTCTTCGAAGCTAAAGGATGACGATATGGTGACCGCTTAAATGAAGATCTCACAGCGCCCTACAAGATGTCAGACTTGCAACGCAACAACAGTGCATTACAAAGTTTTTTTTGTAGTGAATAGGGGTTATGAACCCGACTCCCCGTACTGCCACGTTCCGTAAGGACTAAAAGAGACACACTGCCGCCGGGGGGGAGGGGGGGGGGGTGGGTGGGGCACTCCTATATATAAGCTACACGGGTATGTGCCGCTGGATGGGGTTGGGTTTTTGACCTTCTAGGTCTGAGATGGGGTCTCAGTTTCGCTCGCTATATCTAAGTCTGAGATGGGGTATACTTTTTCAATTCAATTTTCGAATTAAATGTTTTGTCATTTTTTTGCGGTACTTTTTTCATCTGGAACCATGCCTGTGGAAGTTTCACTCAATTCAATGAGCATGTATGGGTTTGACACCTAATTCTGTCAATTTGTGTAAACAAACCTCTTTTTTGTACATATGGTTTTCACTCACGTGACCTTCATTCCTGTGGGACTCAAATGACAAAGGCCATGGTGGCCATGTTGGTGTCCATAACAAAAGAAGTTCATTAATATTCTTTTGTAGTTGTACACCAACATGGCCGCCATGATGTAACGTGAAAACCATCTATAAAGAGCCTTTTACCAAATTTAGCTGTTTGGTCTGAGATGGGGTAGTGAAAATAGAAATTTTAGGTCTGAGATGGGGTAGGGGTTCTTAGGTCCCAGCGAAACACACCCACCTAAAACATTGCGGAGAACACCCCCCCCCCCCCCTCCCCCCTCCCCGGGCACGGATGGTATGTCATGACTACATTGTACACTGTAATTAAAGTAATAAAGCACTAGTTTCAGTTTAGTTGTTCGGGTGTCAGGTTACATAAACTATCTCTAAGGCTGACAGTAAATCTGGTACCGAGGGTGTCCGCCTTAGAAAGAGTTGACTGTATTCAAAAAGAGCATGATGATTCCTGCTTGTCAAAACCTTTGTTTTTTTAGTCGAATTTTATTTGATAAATTTGCGCGCGGAATTAACCCTATTCGGCCTGGGAGGGGGCACAAAGTGCCCGCGCTAACTTTGAACATTCATAACTTCCTTAATATGTATTCAAACGCCATCAAACTTTGTGACTTTTCCTAAAATTTATCTGGCAACAATTTGATATGACAATTTTTTGATCACGTGACTTGATGTTTCCATGGCAACAAGATTTTGACAGCCATGTTTTTTGAAATTTGCATATTTATACCTTTGAATGTAGAAAAACAATGTTTATTGGTATAACTTTTGTATTTTTACGTCATTTAACGTTTATTTATTGGTTTTCATTAATTTGGGGGGAATTTGGACGGTTTTTAAGAGGTTTTAAAAAATTTCAGAAATCCAAGATGGCGGATCCAAGATGGCGGCCGCATAATTAATTACCTAATAACTACGTCATATGACGTCATCGTTCCATTGTGCGGACCGCAAAGGAGACAATTTTGGACGTACTATGTACCCTCTAGGTTTCATTGTCATAGCCTTAATGTTCTTGAAGTTACGATGGGGGGGGGGGGGGCACAATGTGCCCCCCCCCCAGGCTCAGAAACTCAAAAAAAGCCCAGGCTGAATAGGGTTAAGTTAAGTCGCGAAAGGACGACTTGTTTCACTTGCAACAATTTGAATCACACGCCCATTTTTTGGGCGCGAAAAAATGATTGACAGTCACAAATTTTACGTGCTCCACGCGAAGCTCCGCGTGGTCATCGCGAACTTGAATGGCGTCGGACGAGAATTCAACTACTACGAAAACCTTTTGTATTAAAGTTGTTCTCTCGCCAAGATCAAGAGAAGTAATTTGTATCCTTTGCGGAGAAGAAGTCTAAGACTCGGGTAACTGCCGGAAGCTATTTCATCCGCCGACCAAAAAAAAAAAAAACAGAGCGTAGAAAAAGTGCTTGGTTAAACACTTGTCAGAATGACTTTGTCAAGACAGCAGCTGTAAGCTAACGACAAGACTGCAACTTTGGCGAAGAAAATAGAGTCAGCGAGGGAAACTTTCAACGCCGTCAAAGTTTTCTTGGCTGAAAAGCGATGACGAACAATAACCGATCACAATACAAACAATAAAAGACATTTTCGCTAATTTTGCAAAATAAAAACACAATTCTTTGATTTCGTTCCTTCGACCGTTGCTTCGTTGATTGGCTAATGAACCGCATGTTTAGAATTCCTTTGATCGCTGAGTTCACTACAGATCATAGTTTGAAACCTAACTAGAGGACTTTAGCTTCGCTTTTCACGGAGGAAATTTGACGAATGAAGCCCAAACTCGGCCACGACATGGGGAACTATGTAGTTAATCGGAGGCCGGTGAAAAATAGGTAAAAATTTTTCAAATTTTGCGACAATTCCGGTTTGAAGTAGCGACCCAAAGCGGTCGGCGGCGGCGTGGTGCCTGCCTTGTCTCCCTCTCTTTAGTACCGGCTTTCGGCCGGTAACAGTAAACAAGCCAGAGAAGGGTTTCCTTGAAACTTTATAATTTTCAACATAAAGGTAAAAGGCGACTTTAATATCTCCACTAAAATTTCAACCGATCATGTCGCGTGAAGTCTCAAGTTCAAAACACAAACAAAGTGTGGTCTGACTGTGATAAAGAAATTGCATCTTTGCAAAAGGCGACGAGAGTGAAGTTATAACGGAAAAGTCTTATTTTGTTTACATAAAATCGCTTTTCATCCTATGTATAAATGAATGAACAAACACATACTGTCAGCAAAGTCTTGTTTTAAAAAAAATTTATTCAAATATCCGTTAGTTTATCTTTAAAAGCAAAACGTGTACCGTTAGCGTATCGAGGAACTGCCCTCGCAAACAAAAGGCGAAACTCATGAATTTGGGCACGTTTTAATTTATAAACGTTTCTCAAAATCTGACGAAAACACAAAGAAAAAGCCAATCACAAATTGATATCAACATAAATTTCCATCGAAAAATGTCATTTCTTTTTAAAACTCCACTTCTTCGGTACTGACTTCCGGAGAAATATCGCACCACATTGATATAAACATATTGGAGTTCCTCGAAGCAAAATTTCATCGCTTGAAGCTCCTCTTTTTCCACTATAGTGGCAACTGAGTATTATTGAAACTTTTTCTTTCCATTTTATATCTATTACTAGGTAAAGGCGATTCTTGTGATCTTGTCGCAGTGTGTTGACCGCGCGCGAACCTATGACGTAGATCAGGAATTGCTTGTTCATTGGCTAATATGCTTCTTACGTATATGTCACCGGTGGAAAAATCCACCGGTAAAGATTTCCCGCGCTGCAAGTGAAACAAGTAACCTAACTTATCGAAAATTAGTATTGGAAGGGACTTACACCTTTTGCAAATTGGGTGTGAGTTTAATGCTCTTATAACTCCATACAGACCTCTTCTAACCTGGAAATTTGCCTTGGTTCCAACCGTTTAGAACAAAGGCAGCACAACACTCTTAAACTCGAATTGTTATTTTAAGAACCAAATTGTTAAAACAAAATTTTTAAAACAAATCGACAGGTAAGAACTTAAAATTAAAACAACTGAAAAGAGTTCTTACCTGTCGATTTGTTTTAACAATTTGGTTCTTAATATAACAACTCGAGGAGTCATAACAATTCGAGGAGTCATAGTCAGAGCATAAAATGTTTAACTTTTTAACTTTCCAATTCAACTACGAAAAGCTAGACTTATTTATTTACAGAAGAAATTCAAATTCTAGTTCACAAAGCAATAGATTACTTCATCCCGTGACAGGGATAAAATATCACATGATTTCTTTCTTAATTATTTACGTGCACCTACAGACAAAGGCGGTCTTTTGCTCAGCAGCTTTTGATAGCCTTTCGTCTTTGATATTTCTTCACACATTCTACCTTACAACGAAAATTATCTTTGAAAAATGACATTAAATAGCAATAATTATATTTACCAAACTCTCTAACAATTCCTTCTCCGATTCCTTTTGAACCTCCTGTAACAATTGTAACCTTTCCGATGTACCTCGGGTTGGATGCGGCCATGACAGATGCAGTCAAGACGCAGTTAAGATGTGTTTTATCTGCTAGTGCAAATTATGTCTCTCGCGACGCGAAAACAACAACACTTCCTTCAGTCTGTCCCGAAGAACCTTAGGCTCGATTTTCAGCCGTTCTTCAGATACGGCTGGATCACTGGTCCGTAGCGCTTATGCAAATTAGATTTTGGTCGCCAGCGTGTCACAACAGGTAGCATGAAAGCTGGCGGTGTGTGAGATGGGACGTGACCCTATTGGGTTACACGGCGGCCGCTTAAAAAATTTAAGACCCTGTATGCGGAAAAAAAACCCATAGATTTCGAACGCTTAATAAAGCGAAATTTAGGCATTAATTCAATAAAGTGCTTCTACTGATCTCAACTCTGGTGTATTCTTTTGTCCTTTGGGGTATTTCAAGCCGTTTTGGGTTGTTTTGTCAACACTGTTTATACGGAAGCTTATCACGTATGAGCTTCTGGTTTATCTCATCTGATCTGATCTGATCAGGCATATCTCATCGATGATCAACGACATCAATAAGTAATCGATGGGTAATCAATGAGTAATCAGCTGATTAGTCATTGATTATTGCCGATGATCAATGAATAATCGATGACTAATCGAACATGATCGAAGATGATCGATGTCACTGATTAGTCATTGATTACTCATTGATGTCATTGATTACTCATTGATTACCTATTGATTACTCATCTATTATGAATTTCCCGCCAGCTTCTGTGGAGAAATGATGTTTACCTGTAAATGAAGTTATAACGCAGGCAAGACTGACTTGTCTAAGAAGACTCAAGCTATCCCGCTATAAGCTATTCAGAAATTTGGCCGCGCGATACAAACGTCTGTGAAAGTTGCCGACTTTGCAGAGCTATATCTCCACTATTTTAAAAGATATCGCTTTTAAACTCCGCCACTTTTTACTTATTTTCAGATGCTTTTCCCAGCAGTGGCGATGGATTTTTGCTATCGGGCTCATATAAAATTTTGGAAAAACCGTGATAAGGCCTATTTCGTAATGATAACCACATGCAGCCCATACAATCTGTTTGTGTAACATAATGACCGTTTGCAATTTTGTAGGAAATGTATGGGATTTACCTAAATTTCATATCATAGCGACGTATCGCCAAATGTATGTACTGATCAATGCTAAATAAACGTTAAATTACTTTATTTGTTGTGTGTTGTCGTCCTTTTGCCGTAAAAGTGATATTTTGAGCGATTTTGAAGGATTCTGAGTTCGCCGTTTTCAGAATTTAGGTAAATCCCATACATTTCCTATAAAATTACAAACGGTCATTATGTTACACAAACAGATTGTATGGGCTCCCTGTGCTGAAGGCAATTCAAATATTGATGAGTCTCTGGAGCGGAGCGCTATTGCTTTGATAGCGCCGAGCCAATAACAAGCCTGTTTAAATCGATCTCGTCCAGAATTTTGACGAGACAGCCGATTGGCTCCTAACGACCTCCCATGGGCTTTCTAATGTAACCGACTCTGTGATTGGTTTACAAGAATAGAGTACACTGCTGGAAAGAAGCCTGTGAAATGAGAAATGAGGTGTTGAAATGTCGGTTGTTATTCAGATAGTAAAAGATTCGAGAAGGCTCTGGAGGAAGTTATAACAAAGGTTCTTGAAACCTTCGACGGTGTCAATACGTTTAGCGCCGAGCAAACGGATGGGATTTGCAATTTTATATGCCGCAAGGATGTTTATTCTAAGTGTCTCGCCAGAACAGGTATCGCCAGCCGACGAACGAGACTTCTATTCCTTCACCAGGCGAGCTGGAACATCGCTTTGATCGCGTGCTATCCACTTCAGTTTTCCAGCGGGCCACATTTCCCTTGCAATGTTCTTTCAAAGTGGTTAATAGTTCATTGATAGTCGCTTCGTATTTTTCAATTCGGCGGCAGCACTATTTGCATAGCACATTCGGCCCGACAGAGAGATTGTCTTCTTGGGCGTCGAAAATCACCGAAATACGTCCGAAAATGTTCAGTTTTTTGCGTTTTCGTTAATTAGGCTGTAGTAGCCAGCACTGGAAATGATATTCACTTCGAATAAACGGCACGACAGCGAAAATTTTGATTTTGGAACCGTTTTCACGAGAGTCGGAAAGCGATAAACAAACCCCGTCATTTGGCAGGCCATTTGACACATTGTAATTAGCTTCTGTTAAAGCTGTCATATCTTCACGTGCCAGCGCATGTGAACACAGTGGGAGATCTTCGCTGTGATTGGTTTAGATATAATTAGATGAAAACGATCAAAGTTCACCGGGAACGGTAAATCAAACCGCTTTGGGCCAGAAGTTTTCTCGCGGCCACAGGGTCCAGAGGAGCTCAATTTGATCGTACAAGACGCTATTTTCTTCGAATCGTCTCCGTCTTGAAAGTTTAACTGATTGCGTTACACAATATGTACCGCGGGCCAAATTACTAAGGGCGCAATTATCTTCGGAAAGCGAAACTTTCCGAACAAGGCACGAAGTGCCGACAACGAGGCACGAAGTGCCGAGAGAAAAGAAAGGAAAGGGAGGAAACTTGTACCACGTGACGAGTTCGATGTGAACCGCATCATCTGGTGACGGAAGTGGCAATGACCGGAAGTGCGGTGAGCCGTTACTAATTCAAAAACATTAGCTGTGGAGGGAAAATAAAATACATGGAAAATTCTTCTTTGAAAAGGTCTGCTCCTGCAAGAAAATCCGCCTTAGAAGAAAAAAAAATATCGAGCAGGACAAAACATGCTTACGTTTCGAAATGGTAGAAAGATTATTGAAAATTTAACGCGTGTTTAATTTCTTTTGGTGTTCAAACGGAAGCAGTTGCCAGACTGGCATGTCGCAATTGCGAGCGGAGGTTTTAGTATAAACAGCGAGCTAAAATTACAACCTTGACTGAAACAAACTTCAACTCTCTACAAGTTGAATAGCTTATCAAGCTACAGCTCTCCCTGCTATAAAGCTTGCTTCCTGAAAATTAAAATCCTGCAAAGACAAAACTAAAATAGCTGGGCCCAGCGTGACATTACGAATGGCAGAAAATACATTAACGCCAACAGATCATTTCAGATCATGCCATGTCCGGTATTTCAGAGAGAAAAGTTAAAGAAATTTAAACGGCTTTCTTACATAAAAATCTACATGCTAATATTAGTAGCGAAAACAACACACCAACCGCCAGGCAAAAAAAGACGCTATAAAAATGAGGTCGAAATCTACAAGCGCGACACCACGGGAAACCACAACCGACAGACTTGACCTCTAGTCCGTTGCACACGGCTTTTGAAAGGTTTTAAAACCCAGTCCACACTAAAATCCTTCTTGACAAAAGGCTAAATGTAGAATACCCATTTTACACTAGAACAGTAGAATTTGCGAAGAATTTCAGCAGACTTCTCAAGATTTACATCTTAAAATTCCGCGAAACTGCACACGGGCATGATCATAACCTTCGACGGATGCGATAACGACTGAAAAAAAACACTTCCGATCATGCGCACAATACCTGATGGCGTCATTTCCGTCACCAGATGTTGCGGTGCACATCGAACGAAAGCGATTCTTTCAAGCCGTAAATTTCGGTCGCCGCAAATGTAGGTTTACCTACCTTTTTGGATGGATTTCTTCGATATTTCCTTAGAATATAGAAATTACAGATCACAGACTTAAAATGAGGGGTTTTTATTTAATTTCGTCTGAGTTACAGGGATTTGAAAAACTATGCCTAAATCAGTTTCCTCCCTTTCCGTATTCTTTACTGTAGGCCGATTTCGCAGCTTCCGAGCCCGTAGTAATTTGGCCCGCGGTACTTATTTTGTGTAACGCAATCAGTTTAACTTTCAAGACAGCGACGATTCAAAGAAAATAGCGTTGTACGATCAAATAGAGCTCCTCTGGACCCTGTGTCGCGGCTCGCCACTCGTTGACCGGCCTTCGGCCGACACCAACCGGCCTTTGGCCGGCAAGTCACGAAGCTCGCCGCGAGAAAGGGTATGCAAACAATGACTAATCAATGCAATCAATGAGTAATCAATGACTGAAAATTTTGTGGCCTATCGATTACCCATTGATCATCGGCAATAATCAATGACTAATCAACTGATTACCCATTGATTACTCATGGATTACACATTGATGTCATTGATTTCATTGGTTAATATACCCTTCATGAGACTCATAAGGCTTTATATGAACAGTGGGCGCGAAAGACGAAAGTGGTAAGAATCTTTGGAAGTTATGGAACAAGAACTAACATCGCTACCCGAAGGGATGAAATTAACAACAAACGGAAAACGTAACATGAAAACTTCCTTTAATAAGGCTCATGGAGCACTGAACATTAAAACTGCCCTAAGGGCAATTCTAGGTTGGCGTGGAAGGCAATTGGCAGCGACAATAGAAGAAATTATTTAAAATACTCTTCTTAGACAATCAAAATGAGTGACAATTTACGATGGAATATAGTGTTGTTGATTCAGGCAAATGAAAACGTTGTTTGTTAGAAGATAATTAACCAAGAATGCTCGTTGGACAAACAACCCCGGGGGGGGGGGGGGGGGGGGGTACTCAAAGAAGTTTTGTACGGGGATGCTCCGCCCCAAGGTCCAAACCCTTACCCTTTCATATACCGTTTTTGACAGAAAAGGTACCCCTTTCATATACCTTTCATTGAAAATGGTATCCCTTTCATATAGCCTTTGCGCGCGTCTGTTTGATATATTTTGAAAGGTGCTTTTTATAATACTTAGATGGCGGTTTTCCCTACTTTTTTGTACTTCAACTCGTGTTTACGCTGCCTTTTCCTGATTCTTCGTGAAATCCCTACCCTTTCATATACTTTAACTCATGAAATCCCTACCCTTTCATATACCTCCTGCCTCAAAAAGGTACCCCTTTCGGGCGGAGCATCCCCGTATAGCCCATTATAGGGAGTACCCCCCCGGCCAAACAACCCTTGAAAGAGCGTGGTTTGATTAAGCTGTTCAGTCCACGGAAAAAATCCCATCGGACGTGACCTCTTCCTTTACACGGACTACACGGCGGCCATGTTTGTACAGAAACAATAGAAATCATTTCAATAAAAATAGAGTTTTATCCCCAAACTCTCAAAGGATTGAGTTTAATTGTTTTGTCATCCAACATGGCCGCCGTGCAAACTGGCAATAACGGCACAGGGCCATAAGAGTAGATAATGAGCTAAAGGGGACACACCTATTAAAAAAAAAGATCGACAGCAATAATCACTGCAATAATTGGTAATTACGAACCGATCAATGATTTCACACTCAGTGTCTTATAAAGGCCCACCTTCACCCAAAAGATGTTGCGGTCGTTTGTTTTTGTTTTGAAATGCTCCATTTTTCATACGCGTGATCAGATTGGCTGCACGCATTCGAGCGTGAATTTCGTGTTACACGAAATTCAGCACAGAAAGAGATCATGGCGCGCACATTATTTTGGGTGAAGGCGGGCCTTTAAAATAACCGAGGACGAAGGTGCTACCTTTGCTATAACATCTCCAAACGGTTACACCTTCACGTGATTCGAAAGACCACGTAGAAATGGCGGTCCCGTCTCCAGTAGGTCACACAATACAGTGTACTTGATTAGTCCTTTCGTGCTAAATACATTAGACACTTTTAAATAAAGGCATTTTTTTATTTTTTTTTAACAATTCATATGATTAAAAGGATTAAGGATCCAACTTGAAAATATAAAAAAAAAAACTACAAATTACTGATACCTCGGTAATTGAAAAATTATTTGGAAATCTCTATATACCCGTGACTGAAGTTTAATAGTGAAATTCATTCACGCCGCATCAGAAATTCTACTTTTAACTTAATTGCTCCTTCGTTTAACAGAGTTACGGAAGGGGGCGCGACATTTACAGCTAAGTACTGTCATCTCTGGCACTTACTGCCACTGTCATTAAGAAAAGCAAATTCATTGGCATCTTTTAAAAAGGGGCTAGTAGATCACTTAACTTCTGTGTTTTTATTCATTATTATGTGCAATCTGCAAGGCTTTTCAACAGTATATGGTTTTTGATTTTGTAGATATTTGTATTTTTCATGTACTTGTTTTGCCCCGCCCCGATTAGCTTTCCAGCTATTTGCAGGGCAAACAAATCAGTCAACTCTTTCATTATTATACTTAGAATACATTGTTGTTGTTGTTTTTTGTTGAATAAATTGTTGTTGGTGTTGTTTGTTGTTGTTGCTAGTGAAAGATTATTTTAGCAAACAGAATCTCACGTATCATTTTTTCAGTCAATTCATTGTTATAGATATTTTTACCTTGTATTTTTACCTTTTTTAACTTTTATCTTGTAAATAATGGCTCTGTCAATTCCAAGCCCGCCCCCCCCCCCCCCCCCCCCCCCCGCGGGCATTTGTCGGGCATTTTATTAGGCCCGATTCAAACGTCGAACTTTACATGTGCCGAACCTAATAATTGGGTTCGGCACATGTAAAGTTCGACGTATGAATCAATTAGGAACGGCACTTTTGTATTTGGGTCGACTCTGCCGTTCTATTCCACTGAGCTTGTCGAATAGAACGGCAAAAGATCGACTTTGATTCATACGTCGAACTTCACATGTGCCGAACCTAATGCATAATTTATGTTAACAGTCCGGATTATCCCAATCTTTTAGGACAGTCGTGACGTCACGATTCCATTGTTCTGAAGGAAAATGGCGGCCGGTTTTCAAAAAGGAAGAATCTAGATTCCATAGCTCAGAAGGAGGTCGGACACCTTATTGAGACTTATATAATGGAGTAACTAGTTAGCTTTCAGTTGAGGTTAGGGTTAGCAGTTTATATAGTTAAATTTAGGCCTAAGCAACCCGAGAAGCTAGGTGGTACAGTGGTACGGTAGGGTATAAAACTCTAAGCCTAGCTGAGGTCACAAGTTCAATCCTGAGTGGGGATTTTAGATTTTCTTTTTTACACTAAAAAATTTATTGAAAATAAAATTCAAAGTGTCGACATTACGTTATATAATTCTCAATAAGTGTCCGACCTCCTTCTGAGCTATAGAAAGTAGACTCTACCTTTCAAAAAGCCCGGGCAATGTTAAAATTCATTGTCTGTAGCTACGTATGAGCGGTCATCTGGGACTTCTTGTTACGAAACATTGCGAGGAGTATTCAGCGGCCATTTTGGATGCGACCAGAGAAGATTTGAAGGAGGTTTTAAGTCAATTTTCTTTGAAGAGACGCAGCGATGTAGGGCCATTTTGTGTCGTGGTTTCAAGGTTGGTTAACAACTTTCGTTTTTTTCTTGTATTCACGTATTTTTCATGAAGCTCGCAGTATTTTTTGCCGGTTCTTATGTTGATAAACTTTCGTTATGTCAAGTGCCAACATGGTAGACAAGCTAGATTTCTGGTAGACTTTTTTTGAAGTCAAGGCAGTGAAATTGTATCCAAACCGCTGTTTAACACTCGAGAGTATTAAACAAGATAGACTTGCGTGATTTTGACCTGTTTTCACTTTCTCGCCGAGAAGCATAGGCTCTAATTTGTTGTTTTCTTTACAGAGGGTTGTTTGTATCTTGGCAAGGAAGTCCACCTCGAAAAACGCGAGGCTTTTTGCAGAATTTGTGAACAAAAACAGTTTGTCTATGGATTGTTTAAGTGAATGCATTGAAAGGATACCAGCTCAAGACCAGCATGCCATATTGGTGGAACTGTGCTCGTTCCTTCGTGGAAAACAATTGGTTGACCTGCTAAACCACAGAGGGTCTTTATACTGATCAGAGAAGCTGATTTTACTGACTCTCTTTGTGAAATGCCAGAAGATGTACATGCATAAATTTGTAACAAAACAGATCTGCTTTATTTATGAACCAATTAAGCTTAATTAAATTACAATCTTTCCACCTCCCAATAAGAATTGACTGCACCAGTATTTATGCAAACAGAGACACAAGTTGATTGTCAAAACTCTAAGCATGCATAATTATTAAGGTAACACAGACCTCTCAACCCCAAAATACCAAAAACCTGGAGTTCAAGGTCCAAAAACATGGAGATTTGGGGAAAAACCTGGAGATTTATCGACGGTATAAAAAAAAACTAAAACCAGGTGTTCATCAAAATATAGTTTTTGTTTCTGTTTATCAATGGAAACCACTTTTGTCATTACTGTAAAGTGAAGTTAAACAATGTACAAGATGTAAGATACGTTTGTGAGTGTTAGTTGGTTAACGTATTTTTCAATATAACCGCGCTCCTGATTGGCTATTTAGTGGGTTTTCGCGCCTTTGCAGACAGAACTCACAGAAGCGTAACGACGGCATTCACATTGTAGATTTTTAGACTGAAACTGAAAAGCTTAAATCGGTCTTCTAAAAAGTTGCTTTTCTTTATATCCATAAATAAATCGTAATGTATTTTAAAATTTATGGCGTTACTTTATTTTGGCCAAATATCACGATCACGATCTCCTCAGCTGTCTCCTTGCCACAACAGAACACAAAGCACACTAAAATCAAAACATGAATTTCCAGGCTTGGTGAATTTTACTTTTTTCGGTTTATTTCCCAATTTTAAGCAGTAAGGATTATATTTCTTTTCGCCACGAATTAGGTTCGGCACATGTAAAGTTCGACCGTCTGAATCAACAGTCGAACTTAATAGTTTGGGTCGACCTAAATAGGTATTAGGTTCGGCACATGTAAAGTTCGACGTTTGAACCGGCCTTACTTTTGCTTCCTAAGGGTGGGGCATTTGCTAAAATAGGTCAGCCCGGGCGTGGGGCATTGTCAAAACAAAGTTATCTTATGGATATTAAAATTCGCACATGCTTCGTTGTTTATTTTAAATTTTCCGATTGCCCCCAATACAAAAATATAAAAACTGAGTTGATAAATGTCGTTTCAGTCCCGCACTTTTCAAGTAAAAATATTAAAGTTTCACACACTTTTCAAAACTGGCCGCCTATTGTCTTACCTTTCAAGTGCCACAGAAGATAATATCTATATCACTGCAAATTTTCAATTTTTGTTGACGTCTTATTTGCCAACATTCGTGGCCTTGGTGTCTTTCCATCATGATATGTTGCAACAGAAGAATCTGGCTATTTAAAAATTCAATAGCGACTTCACTTGAAAAAGCGTTTCAATTAACGGCGACTTTTATACCTTGTAAATGGATTGAACGTAAGCATAATTTTAATCAAAATTAACAACATTAACAACGAGAATCGACAGGAAATTATTGGTGAAAAGTTTTGCGGAAACATAACACAAATATTTAGAACGGAAATAAGTAATACTGAGGTAGAACGAAAGAATTCCTAGCATGAATAAAGATCCATCTATTTGTGAGCCATTATTGCTTCCATCAATAATCATTGAAATAAAAATTTTGATCTTGTCCCATGGGTCGGGCATTTGCACTCTTTCAGATGCCCCACCGTGGGGATTTGTACATATAAGCTGACCCCACCGTGGGGCATTTGCAACTTTTTTTTAAAAAAATGACAAATGCCCGACAAATGCCCGACAAATGCCGAGGGGGGGGTGGGGGGGTGGGGGGATGAGCGAGCTTGGAATAGCGTTCCGTCCAGATTCTAAAAATAGAATTGGCGCGCAGCATCATGAGATTGAAATGCGTACAAACATTCAAGAACTATGAAGGTAGCTAAGAAAAAAAAGGTGCTACGAAGCACTGTTCTTGGGTACAACTCGACAATTATCCACAACATGTACAGGAATCGCAAAAACTGGTATTTCCGAGGCAGCCATTTTGAGATATTTGTCCGCATTTTTTAAACTACTTTGTATTCTTAATTTTTAAATATTGAGGGCCTCACGTTATTAGCCATGCTATTTTGAGCTACCCTCGTTAAATAAAGATTTTACTTACTTACAATTGACCACTGAGATGTGTTATCCACGCATCGTTTTCAATTCTATGTAAATGTTGTAAAATAATTCTCGGTATACATTTAGAAAAAATTGGAAAAATAACTCTTTATACATAATTTAATTCGTCATTACATAAATTATAAGAAAAGTAAAATTGACTTGCTTCATTAGCAAGATTAATTAACATTAGACAAGCAACTGGAATGGTACTCTGAGAGACAGGCGAACCTTACTAAGCGACCATCTATTTATGATTATCTCCTGAATGTGGTGCTATAAGTTACTGTTCTAAAAACGCGTATAACACCCACTTAGAGAGAAAATACCTGAAGTAAACTGATAATTTTATTTATCTACGCACTGTCGACTTGCGTTTTCTTGCCATAAGAGAGTTCAGCGCCTCCACTCAACAGCATGTCAATACCAGTTGTGAAAGTGGCCTCAGCCGCCAGGTATAAACAGGCTTGACCGGATTCCTCAAGTGTTCCCATACGACCTAGCAGCTTTAACAGATACAAAGAAAAACGAGTCTGTCAGCTGAGGAAAGAAACAGGCCTCGTGCAACGCGATTCAATAGTGAGTGATATGGTAACAGAATAGACCAAATACAATTTATGATGTGAAATGTTAAAGGGGGTAATTTAGTGTTAATAAATAAGTTGGCAATAGCCTCAGTAAACAATTTAATCAAATTGAAAACACTTTCTCAGACAATAACTCAGGCGAATCTTATATACTTTAAATATAGCCTCCCTGATATAATGCACCTTTTGAATTATGTCACCCCCCCCCCCCCCCCCCTCCCGCTAAACGTATCCATAAGAATTAAACACCCCGCGCGTTTTCTTTATTTCGAAAACTCTACTAACTTGAACAATGTGGTACAATTATTACATTTTTGGTACTTTTGAATTTAAAGAGTTCTACAGCTTGCTTTGCTGTAAGTTTTGTAAACACAATAATTGATTTTTCACTCCTGTTTCTATTTTAAGAGTTTTAATAAAAGTGACTCTCACAATAAAAGTAAACAGCCTTTTCAAAGGAGTAGTTTTGGACGTGATTTCGGTTATTTGTGCACAAATGGCCGCCGTTGTCACGCGAAGCAGCTATCAGGCGTATGGCCGACGTACCTTCAACAAGAACAGCTATGCAGGGCCACTCATAGGCGTACGGGCCGGGGGGGCCGGGAGCTGGGGGGGCTGCAGCCCCCCCAAATTGTGGGCAACTCAGATTTTTTGGGCAGCAAGAGAAATTTGGACAAAGCCAGTTTTTAAAGGAGTTTCCATAAGTCATTGAGTGCCATGTAATGGTCATGACGGTGGTAAGCCGTAAAGGCCATATACGGGCAAATGGAACGCATTGTAAAAGCCCTGCTCACGCTGTCTTCAGACAAAGATCCGAAAACCTACGTATACTCTGAGAGCAGAGCCTTATTGACCGCCATTTTGGACTTGGAGTTTATCTTCGGACTGTGTGTGCTGTAATCCTGAGCAACACTAATAGTCTGTACCGATATCTTCAGGGGAAGACGGTCGAAGTCATCGGATCTCCGCTCGTAGAAATGCCGACATGACCATTCAGACCCTACGCCAGTGTCGGAGTGAAGAAAGTTTCAACAACGTATGGCAGATAGCATCAGCAATGGGTCTGAAAATGAAGAAGTGGCTGACCAATTCTCAGTTTGAATTATGAGAAGCCAGGGCACCCAGACAAACGCAATCGCGCCGCCTTCAAGCCCTTGTAGGTGAACAAGCGCAAAGACAAACGCAGCTGACACCGGAATCGTACCACCGTATTAACACTTACTATGCGTCCATCGACAAGGTGCTGTCCGAGCTTGAGCTCGGGTTTAGCGGAAATGACCAGGAAATACTCGGTGCTTTGGGAATTATCTGTCCCCGTGAAACACCTGATAAAGAAAGCTTCTCTCGCGTTGCTAAATTTTACAAAATCGACGGTGAGATTCTGGAAGCCGAGCAGAAAATGTACGCGAGTTTTCGTCGTGTGCGCTGATTAGGCTACATGACTGTTTCAGAAATGCTGGAGACAATGCACGAGAATGATCTATTTGATATGTTTCCAGAGTTTTCTAATGTGGTACATATCCTTGCAGTGATACCTGCTACATCGTGTTCTGCACAACGATCGTTCAGTGCGTTGCGCAGATTGAAAACTTACCTCCGCAGCACCATGGGGCAACAATGTGTCAGTAACATCGCACTTATTAACATCGAAAGGGCATATGCCAACTCTGTAGCCAACAATGGCATGGATCGTATCATTGATATCTTCGGCCGTCAAAATGGCAGAGACAGCTATTTCTTTTAACGTGTTTTCTGAGCTCATGTGATAGATTCATATGTAAGAATATTTTCACTTCATATGTAGGCCTATGTTAGTGCATCGTATGACCCTCGTTTCTTTTCGACTGTTTCGTAAAAAATTGGTCAACTTGCGAGAATTTTTTTGGGCAAATGGTTCACCCCCCCCCCCCCCCCCCCTGGCAAAAAATTGCTCGTACGCCTATGGGGCCACTAATGTATAACTTGCCCTACTCTTCCTTATTAGGAATTTCCTACTCATGACAAAACCTTAACTAGTCAAGCTATCTATTCCTACTGAAGAATTCCGAAAGCAGCGGCTCCCATTACTTTCGGAATTAGTATGCGATACGGGGGTCGCCACTTTAGGGGAGCAACTACTTTCGGGCAGTCAGGCGTTACTTTCGCATTGCTAAAAAAAGAAATAAATCTATTCCGAGAAACTTACTAAACAAGGCGAAAAAAATTCTAAATAGTTAGGAAGTAAGGGTGAATACTTCGTAGGAACATTTCTCCCTCATAATATCAGTCAACACAAAAATTTTAAGTCATTGTTTTGAGGGAATATAGTTTCTCTTTCAATATTGTTGTAACTTTCGAGAATTGTCAGCAAGGTCTCAAAATTATCATTATACTTTTGGTTAGCCCTTATTTTCGGAATTCTTCAGAATCTGAAAACCAAACAAAAAAATGAAACGTTTCCTGCAAGTAGGCTAGCACAGGTCTCCGGAGAGAAAACGACTTTACTCTGGCAGAAAATGAAAACAAAAAGAAACAAACGAGAAAACAAAACTTAGCAAAGAGCACCTACCTGGGCTTCCTCACCATCTTTTTTACTTTTCTCAAAGTCGCCAGTGGAATGAGCTAATTGATCCCACAATGGAGTCCACACATTGCCTGGTGAAAGACTGAAAACATACATGTAATAATACACTTGACTGGTAGAAACCAAAGATAAAAACTCAAGAGAATCAGAGTAAAGCATCACATCTTATAATTTCTCAAATGATGATGATAAATCCGGATTCTTTTTAGTAGAGTAACTAGGTCTAATAAAATTTAAAATTGCTCCAATTCCTAAGACGTCTGACAGGCCAATATCCTCAGAGAACCAGACGTAGTAGACACTGGGGGCAAGGAAAATTAGAAACAGGTGGCATAAATTGGCGTGAAAGTACTAGTCAAGGAAAAAATAGGAGCCCGCTCCTAATTTTCTCTTCATGAGTGGATTTTTCCCACCTGTTTAATACTTTTTTTCGTCCCCAGTCTTATGCCATTGGGTCTTCCAGGGTAACAGGCTTCTACTTAAAATTTACTGAAATGTGTCCCCAATTAGTAGACCGGTTTTAGGTGAGCTAGAAGACTATGATGACACATGACCACACTTCTATGAAATAGATCAGTGCACATGTACCTGTTAACTCGCACTCCATATTTTGCCTCATCAACTGCTAGAGCTCTTGTCATTGATGTTATTCCACCCTTAATAATATACATAAAAAATTACTCGATTCTGATTGGCTAAGAACAGTGCAGTTCAAGTGTAACACCAGTGCAAATTACAAATCGAAAAAAAAATTGATGCAAAAATGTTTTGCAAAAAAAAAATTGAAAAAAAAAATTTTTTTTTGGAAAAATAAAAGAAAATAAATTTCCCCAAAAAAAATTCCAAACAAAATGGATGCAAATTTTTTCACGTATAATTATTAGTAAGTAATCATACGGTTTTCTCGTTCAATTTGGGATTAATTTGCACTTGTGAGTTTTTCAAAAAGCTCAAATTGCACTCGCCAAAGCGGCTCGTGCAATTTGAGCTTTTTGAGAATCTCACTTGAGCAAATTAATCCCAAATTGAACTCGAAACCATGATTACCTATACAAACACAATTAAACTCAAATGAGATTTAATAGTTACCTCTCCATTGGCACCACATGTGCTAAGCTGAATTCAATACTCACTGATAACTATATATATATATATATACGGAATAAAAGGTTGTGCATAAAATTACTGCCGTCCAATTTACAAAGGTGTAAAACTCCCCAATCCATGGCAATGTGGCAGACCGTTTGTACAATGAAAATTTACCTTGCTTGCAACGTATGCCACAGCTCCGGGTTGGCCAATCTGTGCCACTAAACTAGACATGTTGATGATGTTCCCTTTTGTTTTCCGTAAGTAAGGAAGGGCAAACTAGAAAAATAGATTGGTATACAAACACTCATTTTGGGATTGCAATTTCTATGCGATCATTCAAGCCATGTATAGGACTAACTATTTGTATCTATCTCACAGTGAAATAAGCAACTTGTTTTATCAGTTATTTAGAGACCCAGATAGTTAGTCTGGCCATGAATTAACAACTTTCCCGCTTATAAGTAAATACACAAGAGAACCACACAATGTTTTGGCAGTAAATGGGACCATGGTTGTTGGGTGCACCCTGGACTAAACTAAGGGTGGTAGCGACACACCCTGCAATGGTAATATAAAGGGGGTGGCAGCAACACACCCCGCCGGTAATGGATGAGCCAACAAGTGTGGGGCATCCCACACCTGGTAAAATGCAATAAAAACTATGGGATGAGCCAACGAGTGTGGCGCATGCCACACCCGGCTAAACTAAGGGATGAGCCAACGCGGCTAGTGTAAGGCTAAGGTGGGGTCAGGGTCCCACCCAGCCTGCTACGTGCAACGCTAAGTGGCAGGTGTGCACCCAAGCCCGTAGTCCAGCTTTATTGATAGGGGGGGTGAGGTGGGAGAAAAATAGAACACAGTAAACTGAGATAGCAAATGGTGAACTCACGGCAACACAAGGTGCTGTATAAGGAGAGAAAACACGCGAACACGCGGCTATGTATAAAAGCTTGATAAGGCATAACTTTGTATCGATTACAGACCACAAACAATGCACTATAAATGGCACAGTATAACAAAGCATGCAAACTAGCATGTGAGGCCCGATAAGGCATAACTTGTATTGATTACACAAAGATAACAACGCATACTTATTAAACTCAAAGAGCAGTTCAGTCTGGTTGAGTGGAATGTCTCGCGTGATACAGTTCAAAAGTTGACAGCCATAAATAAGATAATACTAAGTGAGCTGTCATGAATGCCTGAATGAATAAAAGAGTACATATACATTCACGAAAACGCTCCGAGTAGTTAACTCTAATTTACAAGTAAATTACCATTAACAACTTTCCCGCTTATAAGTAAATACACAAGAGAACCACACAATGTTTTGGCAGTAAATGGGACCATGGTTGTTGGGTGCACCCTGGACTAAACTAAGGGTGGTAGCGACACACCCTGCAATGGTAATATAAAGGGGGTGGCAGCAACACACCCCGCCGGTAATGGATGAGCCAACAAGTGTGGGGCATCCCACACCTGGTAAAATGCAATAAAAACTATGGGATGAGCCAACGAGTGTGGCGCATGCCACACCCGGCTAAACTAAGGGATGAGCCAACGCGGCTAGTGTAAGGCTAAGGTGGGGTCAGGGTCCCACCCAGCCTGCTACGTGCAACGCTAAGTGGCAGGTGTGCACCCAAGCCCGTAGTCCAGCTTTATTGATAGGGGGGGTGAGGTGGGAGAAAAATAGAACACAGTAAACTGAGATAGCAAATGGTGAACTCACGGCAACACAAGGTGCTGTATAAGGAGAGAAAACACGCGAACACGCGGCTATGTATAAAAGCTTGATAAGGCATAACTTTGTATCGATTACAGACCACAAACAATGCACTATAAATGGCACAGTATAACAAAGCATGCAAACTAGCATGTGAGGCCCGATAAGGCATAACTTGTATTGATTACACAAAGATAACAACGCATACTTATTAAACTCAAAGAGCAGTTCAGTCTGGTTGAGTGGAATGTCTCGCGTGATACAGTTCAAAAGTTGACAGCCATAAATAAGATAATACTAAGTGAGCTGTCATGAATGCCTGAATGAATAAAAGAGTACATATACATTCACGAAAACGCTCCGAGTAGTTAACTCTAATTTACAAGTAAATTACCATTAACAACTTTCCCGCTTATAAGTAAATACACAAGAGAACCACACAATGTTTTGGCAGTAAATGGGACCATGGTTGTTGGGTGCACCCTGGACTAAACTAAGGGTGGTAGCGACACACCCTGCAATGGTAATATAAAGGGGGTGGCAGCAACACACCCCGCCGGTAATGGATGAGCCAACAAGTGTGGGGCATCCCACACCTGGTAAAATGCAATAAAAACTATGGGATGAGCCAACGAGTGTGGCGCATGCCACACCCGGCTAAACTAAGGGATGAGCCAACGCGGCTAGTGTAAGGCTAAGGTGGGGTCAGGGTCCCACCCAGCCTGCTACGTGCAACGCTAAGTGGCAGGTGTGCACCCAAGCCCGTAGTCCAGCTTTATTGATAGGGGGGGTGAGGTGGGAGAAAAATAGAACACAGTAAACTGAGATAGCAAATGGTGAACTCACGGCAACACAAGGTGCTGTATAAGGAGAGAAAACACGCGAACACGCGGCTATGTATAAAAGCTTGATAAGGCATAACTTTGTATCGATTACAGACCACAAACAATGCACTATAAATGGCACAGTATAACAAAGCATGCAAACTAGCATGTGAGGCCCGATAAGGCATAACTTGTATTGATTACACAAAGATAACAACGCATACTTATTAAACTCAAAGAGCAGTTCAGTCTGGTTGAGTGGAATGTCTCGCGTGATACAGTTCAAAAGTTGACAGCCATAAATAAGATAATACTAAGTGAGCTGTCATGAATGCCTGAATGAATAAAAGAGTACATATACATTCACGAAAACGCTCCGAGTAGTTAACTCTAATTTACAAGTAAATTACCATTAACAACTTTCCCGCTTATAAGTAAATACACAAGAGAACCACACAATGTTTTGGCAGTAAATGGGACCATGGTTGTTGGGTGCACCCTGGACTAAACTAAGGGTGGTAGCGACACACCCTGCAATGGTAATATAAAGGGGGTGGCAGCAACACACCCCGCCGGTAATGGATGAGCCAACAAGTGTGGGGCATCCCACACCTGGTAAAATGCAATAAAAACTATGGGATGAGCCAACGAGTGTGGCGCATGCCACACCCGGCTAAACTAAGGGATGAGCCAACGAGTGTGGCGCATGCCACACCCGGCTAGTGTAAGGCTAAGGTGGGGTCAGGGTCCCACCCAGCCTGCTACGTGCAACGCTAAGTGGCAGGTGTGCACCCAAATTAATCCCCAAATACTGCCTTTATGACTCTAAGTTATGGTAATGTAGAAGTGCAACGTCCTTCTTGCGGGTTCCAGATGCTTTGTGCTGTGGTGGTTGTGGTGGCCAGTAGACTGGGTACTTTCTGAATAATGGAAGGTGGTGTTCTGATGTATAGTGTGAAGCAGTTGCTGGACCACCGGCCTAGTGTCTGGATGAGCCAGGGAGGTAAACCAGCAGCAGCAGCTGTTGTAGCTGCCCCAATCCGGAAGCTGTGAGAGGCATAGAGCTCTGTTGGAACACCGATCCGCTGGAGAAGGAGGCGAAGGACCGATGTTACCTTTGCCCTAGTGAGGTAAAGACCAGACTGGAATGCATAGAGTGGAGCTTCGTTGGTGGATGATTGCAGCGCCAAATACCTGCGGAGTGCTCGGACTGCACAGACAGAACGGCCAGACGGCGCTAACAAAAGGGAACAGCCTTGACGGTAGGGGTCCGTTTTTGAGACCTTCAATTGCAAAGTTAAGCTGCCATCAGACGAGAAGGAAATGTCGGCTCGGCTGAGATGCACAAGTGGATTAAACTGTGTTGTGGATGGGGAAGTAAACTCACTGGAACGAAGAAAACCATAGAAGGCCAAAGTAAAGGCGGACCAGAGCATTAATTTGTCACGAGGTAGGATGTCTTGCGCTCGTGCTAACTCAGTCTTGAGCTGGCGGAGAAGTGCCATGGTGATGGGGAGGCGGCGTTTGGAGGAGATGCCTACGCTGCGTTTAATGCCACGAAGGAGGAGGTGGAGGAGTGGGGCATCCTGGAAGGGGTCTGATAGACTGTTCTCAATGTGAGCAAAACGGATGCCTGCCATGTACAACTTGATGGTTTTATAACTGACCTGGTCGGCAAGGAAGGCAGCAAAATAACGCAGTGTTGACTCTGTGGCTGGAAAGGTTTGCCACTGTTTGGAATTGCAGAAGGTGGTGAACCTGCGAATACCAGCCGAGTATGTGCGGCGAGTGGAGTTCGCAATAGCTTGTGATTGGAGGAAAGTTAATCGATGCTCCAGAGGGTCTTGGCTGATGGAGGAACAGACGTTGGTGACGGGTCTGCTGCTGGGGCCAGCTGGCGAAAGCGCTCCATCTGCAAACGGGATAAAGAGTCAGCAATTGAGTTATCAGTACCCGCAATATGGGAAACTAGGACAGTAAATTGGTGAGTTGCTCCACTGAAAAATATGGAGCGAACCAAGTGCATGATAAGAGGGTCTCGGGATGTACCAGAGGCCCAGATATCCACCACAGGCTGGTTGTCACAGTGGAAGAGAATCTTTTTCCCCGACCAGAGATGCCCCCACAAAAGGCAGGAGAGAGCAATGGGGTAGAGCTCTTTCCATTGGATAGAGCGGTCCTGTAGGATGGCTGGCCAAGTATCCGCAATCCAGTGACCTGCATAATAGATACCATAGCCAAGGGTGCCAGAGGCATCTGTGAAGAGTGCCAGGTCAGGTGATCTAGACCAATAGGGATCAGGTATTATAGCACGGCCATTCCAAGTCGGAAGGAAAGTTAGCCACCATGCGATGTCCCGGCGGGCCTCAAGGTTCATTGTGATGTGATGATGGGGCAGCCTCGCTGTCATACTTAGGTCGATAAGGCGACGAAGGAATATACGGCCGGCAGGAATAATGCGGCAAGCGAAGTGCAGTTTGCCAATCAGGGAGAGTAATTCACGCTTCCGGCATTTTTTACAGGACGACCACAACTGAAGCTCCGCAAGCAGTTCCTCAAGTTTTTTATCAGGCAAGGCAGTCTCCATACAGGTGGTATCAATCAGGATGCCAAGGAAGACCAGGCGAGTAGTGGGGCCTTCTAGCTTATCTGGAGCGAGAGGAATTCCTAACCTGGAAGCCACATGCACAATAGTCTGGGTGTTGGTGGCGCAAATAGCAGATAAGGAAGGGCCCACGGTAAAGTAGTCGTCCAGATAATGCATCAGGTCGTGGATATGGTAGTTGTTCTTCAATATCCATTCAAAAGCATCAGCAAGACGATTAAAAAGGTAAGGTGATGAGCGCAAGCCAAACGGTAAACGAAGATCGACATAGAATTGACCATTCCAGTGGATCCCAAGAAGTTCGCGATCAGCCAAACGAACTGGGCAAAGGCGAAATGCATGCTTGATATCAAGCTTTGCCATGAGAGCGTTCCTGCCATGGAAAGAAACAAGGGCAAGGGCCTGGTCGAAGGTTGCATAGCGTAACGTGTAATCTTCTCTGGATATATGATCATTAATGGAGTGACCATGAGGGGAAGACAGGTCCATGATTATCCGCCATGTGCCATCTTTTTTCAGTACAACCCCCAGAGGGGAACACTGGAGATTAGGGATTGGTGGTACCAGGAAGGGACCGGCTGTGTGGCCGCGAGAAACCTCCTTCGCCAAAGCCTCGGATACGGCGCGTGGATGAAGCAAAGCCGATTTTAAATTGGGTGTGATTCTTGCAGAGCGGGGGCCATTGTAACCAAGACAGCATCCCCATTGTAAGTCATGGAGAAGATCAGTAGCAAACTGTTGGGACGGGTGACTCTTAAGTTCTGCAGAAAGGTGTGCGATGTTAATGGGGGTAGCAGGGGGGCTGAGAGAAGAGGGTGTGATGGTTGAGTTAGATTGCCTTAGGGCATTGCGAGCCGGGATGATTGCCGCCACAGTCTGGCTTATTGCACACATGCTGGAACTGGCAGTTTGGTCGCCGGCATAAACGTCTGTTGAAGTCGCGGCAGATGGCAGCTGACTGGAGCTGTTGGGGTCGCAATGGCTGGTTGGAAGAGCTGGTGCCAGTGTGAGAGGAGTCATGCAGGGGAGGGAGGGAAAAGGCTGGTGAGGAACGAAAGGGCTGATTTGGTTTGGAGCGAGCAGTACATGCTAGGGTGCGATGGCCATGGCTGTGGCACGAGATGCAGTAAGGGAGGGTCTCTTCTTTAAGGATGTCATTGTATAGCTGCTCGTTGACCTGACCCCATGGAGCTGAGATGTTGGAGGCCGCCATGTGACGGAAGGCGGTGTCATACATCAGCCAGGCAGAAGACTTAAATTTACGGCTGAATTTACAAATTTGATCCTGGTAAGCGAGGAGGTCTGGGGCCAGTTGGGGGAAACTGGAAAGGAGAGTGCGAAGGTACACGTTCCAAGCCTCCAGCCAGGATGAAAGGCCATCGATGCGACGTTTCCTGTGTTGAGTGGGTACGAAAGCTAGGGTGGAGGTGTCTTGAGGGTTGATCGCCAGAGTAAAATTGTTGGAGGTGGCAGAAGTATGTATGGGGTACATGTTGGCTGATAAAAGATCATTAAAATCAATGTACTCACGCTTTAGGATCTTGTTCCTTAGTTTTTGAGGCAGAGATGGCAGGCTAGGGTCGGTGACATTCACATTGGCTGGGCGCACTTGGGGGGGCCTGATGCCTAACGAGTCATGGTTTACTGGCGGGGGCCTGGGGCCTAACACATCGGTCGGAGAGACGCCATCTTGAATTGTCTCGTGGTCTTCAGACAAATGCTCGCGATCGGCTTGCGAGCTAACGGGGGAAAGGAGCGGGACGACGACGTCGGAATTACGCAGTATGGGTTCCCGTTGCCCGGAACCGACGGCCTCAGCGATAAGTAGGCGAAGCTGGTCGAGTTGTCCGCTCGAGAAAGGCTGAGCGATGTTTTCGACGGAATCTACTGGGGAACGTGTGGAGTTTGGGACATCGCCATTCCGCTCTGGGCGCGGACGAACCTGACGATTGCCATGGTCGTTTTCGTTCTCGAAGACGCGCTGGGCAATTTGCGCCTTCGTGCCTGTTGTCACGAGATTTCGTGCAGACGCCAACAGAATCAGGCTTTTCTTCGGTAATGCCTGCAAATCGGCAAGCGACATGGCCTTTGGATCGAAGCTAGCGGGACGGTTGCGACGGTTCGAGGTGCGAGGCATGTTCAAACGAGGGAAAAATAGAACACAGTAAACTGAGATAGCAAATGGTGAACTCACGGCAACACAAGGTGCTGTATAAGGAGAGAAAACACGCGAACACGCGGCTATGTATAAAAGCTTGATAAGGCATAACTTTATCGATTACAGACCACAAACAATGCACTATAAATGGCACAGTATAACAAAGCATGCAAACTAGCATGTGAGGCCCGATAAGGCATAACTTGTATTGATTACACAAAGATAACAACGCATACTTATTAAACTCAAAGAGCAGTTCAGTCTGGTTGAGTGGAATGTCTCGCGTGATACAGTTCAAAAGTTGACAGCCATAAATAAGATAATACTAAGTGAGCTGTCATGAATGCCTGAATGAATAAAAGAGTACATATACATTCACGAAAACGCTCCGAGTAGTTAACTCTAATTTACAAGTAAATTACCAGTAAAGCAAAGACGAGGAGCTATGAAAGTTCTCATTTGGGTATTTTTACTGGGTCTTTACTTCAACCCACTCCAACCAACTGGTGACTCCTGGGTCTCTGAGGATGTACCTCAAAAGAATTATGCAAAATCTTATACATATATATATATATACATATATATACATATATATATATATTATATATGGGGGAGAGCCTCGTAAGAGGTGTTCACTATTGGCATATTGCCTAGCTCACTGCTTGCAGTTTGAGCACTCTCGTGACTCCACAATGCAATCCAACAATGTGTAACCATACATCCTGTGCCCAAGTTCAGGAGTTGCCATAAAGCCATTGTGGTAACAACTGGGAGGGCACATTGTATACATAATTGTGTAAAAGGTAAAGTCGCACTCGGGCCACGATGGCCCACACGGCCGGAGCTTAACCCGGTTTCCGTAGCATGAAGCAACTAGGAATATTGCTACTCCCCCCTGGATGGGATGCTAGTCCATCGCAGGGTTACCCCCAGCATTTTGTTGCCGGTACCCATTTATACACCTGGGTGGAGAGAGACAGTGTGGAGTAAAGTTTCTTGTCTAAGGAAACAACACGACGGCAGAGACCAGGCTCGAACCACCGACCTTCAGGTTGAAAGTCCGACGCGCTAACCACTAGACCACCGTGCTGCCCACACATAAGAAGTATTTATTAAATACTTCTGAATCATTATCCCATTCCTGTGAGGAGCTCTTTCAAAATACAACAAAGACAACTATATAACAATTAAGCACTTACTTTGCAAAATAGAAAATAATTCACAAGATTTAGATCCAATAGTTTTCTAAACTCATCAACAGAAGTGTGATCAATTGTTTTTCCAGTAGGAGGATCTGCCAACACAACCAGAAACTGGATGATTAGTTTTCAAAATACATGTAATGGTTGTTCCTTAACAATGCAGTAAAATAATAATATACATTATAAAATGCTCAAGGAAATACATGTGCTATGATTGGTTAAACCAAGTTCATTAACTTGAAGCATGCACGTGATGTAAGATTCAATAGACCTTTTCAAGGTTAACGCCGCCATGTTGCCGGGGGTGCAAAACTACTGGGGCGAGCGCGCGGCCGAGCATAAAATGCAAATGGCGACACAGCTGAATAATCTGTTAACATGCCAAAACACGCTCGTTGTGCGGTAGGTTTTTGCGATAACGATAAAAGATATCCCGACCTTGCTTTTGTCAGATCTCAAGTGGAGAATTTAGTATATCACAAGTGGCCAACCGATCCTAAACTTGCCGAAATATGGCGAAAACAAGTGGCGAAGACTCGAAGTGATTCCTTCAATCCTTCCCCTGGTGCTAGTGGGACTTTCGTGTGTTCAAATCATTTCCCATGTGGACGAAGAACTCCTGAAAACCCTAAAACGGATTTTCCGTCTATTTTTATGACTGTTTCGGATTACCTGCAGAAAAAATCACCCAAGAAAAGGAAAGCGAACAAGTTACAAGAAGCTGGTTCTGCAAGAAGCCTGTTCCCTAGCTCCAAAGAGTCAAAGCAGGATCCTGAGGAGAGTGATAGTGATGAAGAAATGGAAGCAGATACAGATTACTCCGTTTCAGTTCCAATGCAGTTCGAGCAGTTGACAAGAGAAATGGAAGTAAAAGTCTACACAGGTCTGCCATCACCGAAAGCATTCGAGTTCTTGTTCGATTATTTGAGCCCAAAGGCTCGGTTTATGCAATATTGGAGGGGTGGAAAACAAACAACAAAAGAATCGTCTCAACCTCCCTCTCCTTTTGAGTTAGCAACTGGTTATCTCAAAGGAAGACCTGGGCCAGAGAGGAAGCTTCGACTTGAACAGGAGTTTTTACTGACTCTTATGAAACTAAGGCTAGCTCTTCTAACTTTTGATTTGGGGGTTCAGGTTCCATGTGTCAGCTTCCACTGTCAGTAGTGTTTTTATAACTTGGGTTAAGCTCATGTCCAAGGAACTCTCCGTTTTAATTGTGTGGCCTAGTCGACAACAGATCAAGAAAACCCTCCCATACTGCTTTAAAAAGCTTTATCCCAAAGTGAGATGTGTAATTGACTGTTTTGAGTGCTTCACAGAAACTCCAAGTGGACTTGACCTGGCAGCAACACTATGGAGTGAGTACAAGCACCACTACACTTTCAAAGTCCTTGTTGCCATCACCCCAAATGGAGCAATTTCATATGTTTCACCATGTTATGGAGGCAGGGCATCTGATATTTTTATTGTAAGGAATAGTGGGTTTTTAAAAATGATTGAGCCTTACGATGAAGTCATGGCAGACAGGGGTTTTAAAATCCGAGAGGACTTGATGATGCACATGGCAACATTATGCATTCCACCTAGTTGTGCATCATCTATGCAAATGCTACCACGTGATGTCAAAGAGACATCAAACATTGCAAATGTGAGAATTTATGTTGAACAAGCTATTGGACGGCTGAAAGTTTTTCTTATTCTAAAAAATGAACTGCCTATTACCCTGCTTCCCCTGGCTGATGATATTGTTCGTGTCTGCTGTGCATTGTGCAATTTGCTTCCACCACTCTGTGTTTGATATTTTCATGTAAAACTATGCCAAGGTGACTAGATATACAGTTTAGAGACTGGGGCAGGTTCATTTGAGAACTGTTAACATGTCAATGAAATGGGAAACTACTCCTGCACTGTACATAGATGACATCGTTGTGTATTTCAAGGCATAAGAGCAATACATTTAGTCTCTGCATTTTTTCAAATTTATTTTCTATTTCAGATTGAACAGTCCCTACAAAAGCTAATTCTAGTCAACTTGGCTTTCTTTGAATGCACAAAACAATTTTGTTTAAATTATCATAAAATATATTTCCAAATCAAGTTGTATTTACATAATGTTAAATTGATTAAGGAATTGAAATTTGCTATTAGAAATGTGCATAATTAACTGTAGCAACAGGAATGTTCATACAACGTTTTCATAACATTTCATAAAAAAATGCATCAACAAGACAATACTAAACAATAAGTGGCTATAAAAAATATATAGAAACGTGTAAATAACTCTGACTTTTCTCCATGTCTAACTTAGTAGAAATAAAAATGCATCCAAAATTCTTAAATTGTTTTCTACATGTAGAAAATGAAAATGAAAATGTTTGGGATTAGTTATGCGACCATGTGGTGAAACTTCTCCTTGTGAACAGTAATTAAAATTCAATGTATAGTGTATTAATCTGAAATGCAGTAATTACAAATTAGGTCTGCAGAGCTTGTTATGTTCTCATGGTTACTGCACCAAGCATGGACAGGTTTTTTACAGACTGTGCAAACATGTTCTCCATTCACAGGGATACTCTTAAGACAACAAACTGGGCAGACACGATTTACAGTACTTGAGTTATCAGTTTGTTCTTCTTCCTCAGGTAAGTTCAAGTCAAGTTCATCATCCCCAGCATCATGTATGTTTGCTGCATCAGCCAGGCAGCTCTGGCAAACCCAAACGTCGAGTGCATCTGCAGAATTCACACTGAGTTCAGCACATGGCAAATGCCACCAAGTGCTGCAGCTGTCACAGCATACACTGTTTTCGTTTTCAGAATCACTTATTTCATCACTCTCCAAAATAACCTTGTCACACTTTGGGCACTCAAAAATGTCCCTGTATCCTAACAGGCAAGGTAATACAAAAGATTTGTAAAAGAGAGTGATATTGTTCACAACTTTCAGACAAAATTCCAAGTCTAGTTCTATTCGTTCATACAATGGTTGGCCGCCCAGAGTCCATACAATAAAGAAGCCATGATTGGCACCACAAACCCACATCTGAGCTTGCATTTGGGTGTAATATTTGTGCGAGCGTTTCAAGCGGGGCTTTCCATTAAAATCTTCAAGAAATTCCACACGGTCAAATGTCTTCTTTTCATGAATATTTTCATTTCTCACACCGTAGGGACATTTTGCTTCCAGTGTTGCCAGACCACAACAATGGCAAAAAAACAGGCCGTCCGGGGAGCCCGCAAGGAAGGGGTAATCAGGTTTGATAAACAGTCCACACTGTCTAAAGCCCTGTAGGCCACCATCATGTTGAGAGGCCACATCTGACATGAATGATTTTATGGCATCCTTTTCATGGGCATTCCCCCACTTTATCTGTGGCATATGTGAGACATCATCTTCTTTATTCAACAGGCTTGACACCATTGAACTGTAAATGGGTTTTTTGTCATTGTCACTTTTTCTGTTGATGATTGTTTGAGCCTTGGTGTGAAATTTATGAAAATTTGACGCAGTCACTCTCCCAACTCTTTGTTGATGCCAAGAGTCATTGTTACTCTGGCCACGAGTTTCAGTTTCCACCCTTTTCACTTGGTCACTCGTCATCTGACATTCTTTTAAGAAGAGTGGAGCAGTATGTTCCAATGGTTTTCCTTTCATTTCCTGGGATGACATGAAGCTAAGGGCTCTCTGAGGAAGAGGTTCGGGTAGGCCATCATCTTTAGTGTGCTCGATAGAGTGAAGTAAACAAGCAGATGGGACATTCTCAATTACTCCATTGATAAGAGCTGACACTCTTTCATTGGTCAGCTGCCTATCCTGGGGCTTTCGTGGGTCAAAGTTGTTCTTTAAAGTTAAATTGGCTGCCTGTTCTTTGGGACTGTCCTCCCGAGTCTTTTTGTCTTTACGAAAGACAAGGTTTTTGATTTGAGTTGGAACTACATCCTTTCTAGTTCCTTTGTTCCATCCTTGTGGAACGCTTGTACATGCAGGCGATATGTAAGCTTTCTTATGTGCAAAATTTACTTTATATAGCAAAGCTATAACATGATTGCAAACTTCAGCAGTACCTGCTGTACATGTACACCAAGAGGTTAAGATTTTGCATTCACTTTTTGTGCCCTCTAAACAAACCCAGACCTTATGCGGGTCATCGCGAATTTTTTGTGAGGGGGATACAGAGCCTTTCAAGAACACATGCTTGCTGTTAATAGGGCATTTAGAAAAGAACACTGTGTCTACAAAGCCACTCATCCAATATGAATAGGCCTTCTGATCCTTGTATTTTCCAATATAGTCGACATCTACGGCTTTAGTCCTCAAAATATAACTGAACAATTTGCCATCATCGACTTCTGGCCATTCCTTCACGTCGTCAATCCAAGCGTCACTCGGTAACATGTTTGGATCACTCTTAATTTCATTTTTAGTCAACCTCCTTGAATATTCGTCTTTTATCTGCTGATAAATTTGCTCCTGAGAAAACTTCACAGGCATGTTGAGTTCGTAGGCTCCAAACGCTCTAGCGATCAGCTCAGACTTTCTGCCCGTTTGCTTGAGTCCCCGTAGCGAAAGAAAATCCTTTAACGAGGAAACAGTCCAACCGAGGAAGTCGTCGTATTCAAGAACTTCCTCTGCTTGTCGAGGCATCACAAATAATTTTTTGGCCGCTCTACCGGAGTGGTAGCGGTAAAAATAGAAAAGGATTTCAAACTAACAGTTTCAGTAGACGTGTGTTGATCCTAGATTAAGATATTTTGATATTTGTTCGCAGATAATTGCAACTCGATGAGTCAGCCATTTGCATTTTATTGTTTGGCCGCGCGCTCGCCCCAGTAGTTTTGCACCCACGGCAAAATGGCGGCGTTAACCTTGTAAAGGTCTATTTAACCGTTTCTATTTTATAACAGAAATAAAAAAACTTAATTCCTGTGTGCTTATATAAAAACCAGCGTATATTAAAAACCAAGATTTTTCCAAGTTAGCTTAAAAAGGTTCTTAATAATTATTTGGTGTCTACTGAAAATTCTTAACTAAGTTCTCATTTTCTAAAGAGGAAAAGGTGCTTTAAGTGCTGGTCCAACAACTAGTCTGGGTGTGCATGGTCTCTTCCTTAAAGTATATATAACATACAAATGATAATAATAATAAGTATAAAAAGTAAGACTACATTCTACATTTTACTGTTATTGATAGTGAGTTTACTGCTCACTCAATGTATAATCAGTATCAAGAGGCATCATGTACTAAAGTATATCAAATTTTTGAAATTACTTGTAAGACATTCTGCACAGTCTGATTGCCATATAAAAACAACCTCTTGACAATTGTTTTAAGACTCAATCAGCAAACAAATTGTCAAAGCAAACTGAATAGGGCAGCTAAGCATGCTCCAAATTCACAATTTGTCAAAAACAAGTTGAGTTAAAATATTGCTTAAAACATGAGAGATAAAATGTTTTTCTACTTACGCCATCCAGCATTGTTTATGAGGCAGTCAATACAGCCATATTTTTCAACTGTTTGCTCCACTAAATTCTTATTGAGAGAAATAAAGACTTACTGCTAGCTTAGCCTGAAGCGATATTACTATTTTGAGTCAAACATTTATACACTTAAACTAACTAAAAAGGCAAGTAATGTGAGACAGCTGTTTTGTCTTTTAAGCTTGTTAGGACTGAATTGCAGCACATAGCTATTTGATCAGAGAGAGAGGTGTCCTACATGTACAATGTATTTCCCTGAACGTACTCCAAGCTCTATACAAGCCTTGTAGGAGCTGTTGGTTGGGACTGCAAAATAACCCTTGACAAGCATATGGAAAAGTACACTATCATGATAGGACTGTGTTGGGACAACTGTGTTGGACAACTTGCATTATGTTGGGATGGCTCATGTTGTGTGTTGGTGTAACTGTGATGATAGCGGTTATTGAGGGAGCTGTGTTGGTATGACTGTGTTGGCAGGGTTATGTTGGGATGGCTGTGTTGCATATTGGTGTAACTGTGATGAAAAGGCTATATTGGGAGGGCTGTGTTGGTATGACTGTGTTGGTTGGGTAATGGTGGGTTGGCTGTGTTGTGTACTGGTGTAACTGTGATAATATATATAATAGTGCTTTATTGGGAGGGGCTGTGTTGGGATGTCACTGTGTCAATTTTGACTATTTTTATGAATCTCAATGCTAATGAAAATGAAAATGATAAGGGTAAATGGAATACTGGATCATTGATGACAAATTAATTTTAATTACCTTTATATCTTCCTCTTGACTGACATCACATTTGATAAAGTATCCCTCTCCAGGCCCGCTATCATTCACTTCTTTTTCAAGTTTTTTTCCATCCTCAACTAGTATAACATAAAATGAGAAACTAAAGGGTCACACTGTCACAATTGGGCGCATGCGCCAGATTTTCAAATAGAAACTTCAAAAGTTTAAACTAAATTTTTCAAGTTGAACCATCAATTTCAAAATGGCGTTGACTAGTGGTGGCGGTCATGGTGGAAAGCGAAGAAACTCGGGTGGAAATGGATATTCGGTACGCCGAAAAGAGCAATGCAATAGTGGTTGAAATCCCATAAACGTGTTCATTCCGAGGATACAATTTCTAAGTCATGGCATGAAGCGATATTCATCGTAGGCTACTAAACTTGCTCCGATTCTGTCTTTATGCGGTGCACAAGTTGTCGCTGGAATATTGCTCACGTCACAAGAAAGCAAAGGATTTTAAATTATTAGCGGTGTGTGAGTCGGGACGTGACCCTTCAATGAAAGTGGTATTACACGGCGGCCGTTGGAAATTTGAGCGGGAAAAAATAACGTAGATGTCGAACGGAAAATAAAACGAAATTTAGACATTAATTCAATGAAGCAACACTATTAAACTCGCCTCTGGTGTATTCCTTTGTCCTTTGGGGTTTTATTTATCGCCCATGTTTTCCCTCCATAAGAGTTACAGAGTCAAGGCAAAGCACTCGGTTTGAGATCGACTTCCACTCGAAGGCGATTTGCACCCCAAAAATCCATCCGATCGGCGATTTTTTCAGTCACAGTTAAACAACCCTTCCACCATAAAAGATGTCTGTTTTTTAAAACAATCGCATATGATGCTGAAAATGATCATTTTCCGCACCAATTGCATGATCCATAATGTCGGCCGAATGTTTTCAAGTAGACCGGAAGTGAACCTGGGCCACGCATGCGAATCCGTGACAGTGTCCCTTTAATGTGAGATCTGGTATATATAAACTGAAGATATGAATCAAGTATACTGCATTTTAAAAATTACTACAGCCTTAAAACATCCTTGTAAAGAACATCTCTCTAATTATATAACTGGACACATAGTTACACTCCAACAAAAATGGATTTGTTTTACTTCAATATTTTTTGCTTTACCTCCATCTCACACAGACTATTCTTCAAAATAGATAAATAAAATATACATGTATTCAGGACTAGTCATGTCTGTTTTAAAAAAAGTTGAATGTATTGTCTGTTATTCTGGGTACATGTATATGGGCTTCACGGAAACAGCCCAATAACATGTAAACTTATTCTAAGAGATTTACTTACTCCCACGTGCACAAAAGACAACTTTGGCTCCAGCTTTCACTAAAAAAGAAAAAAAAGCAAGGGTTAAGCTACTCATTCAGTTAGAAGATTAGTACATGACACCTTAATTGGTTTATGATTTATTAACTTTAATTTTAAAAATAATGTACTTTCCTGAAAAACCATGGGTCAATATATTTAATTCACAATTATTTTGCTGAAACAAAATTTTGTTGGACGTTTTGTCCCCTGAGGTATAAGGGAGTACCCTTAAGATGGTTTACGGAAGGGAGAATGTAGCTTAAAAAAGTGGTTGCTCAGAGAGAGGGAGAGAGGTGACCAATATAGAGTCCTAAAATACTTAAGGACATTCGCGCGAAAATCTTCTACAAGACAGATTTTTTTCAAACTTATGCTACAGTCTGATAATGAGTAACTGACGTCAGAAATGTAAAAAAAAATTGGAGGTCACCGAATTGATTTAAGAGATACAGTGTGTAGAAATATACCCTGTTTTTGAAAAGTTAGTCCTCGTAACATGACATATGGTGTCCATGGCTTTTAGTTAAACCATATCAAAGATGAATCGCTGGGGAGAAACTATTATATTCAAATGTTATCTAAGTGGGCCTGTTTCGTAAATAATTTGAACTGTTTTCAACCTTTAAATGAGTTAACCCTTTAAAGAGGGCATTCAGAAACAACATACAGCTGAGATATGAGTGCTATTCGACGTTGCGTGGATAAAAAACTTCTACAAGACAGATTTTTTTCTTTTTTTCACAAACTGTAGATAAACGGTAAAGAAAGTGATATATCACTATTGGATGAAAACCTGTGAAAAACCTTTGAAAAACCTGTGAATTTACCTGTGAAAAAACCTGTGAACTCTAATTTTTCACAGGATTTTTCACAGGTTTTTCAAAGGTTTTTCACAGGGTGTGAAATTTTTAAAACCTGTGAACAGGGCACGTTTCACAGGGTCAAAACCTGTGAAAAAAAGAACGTTTTGTCAAGAATGAAGCTGGATACATTTCCACAGCCATATTCTGTGGGCCAATTTGATACAGGCTGACATAACTTCAAGGTAGCTAGCTCATCAATTTTTTTATAGTAAGCTTGTGGCTAATTAATTAATTTCACACAAGCCTTATGATATTACTTACTACTTATTGAAGAAACAAGTGCAAGAAACAAGATTAAAATAATACATGTACTTTTTTAATATTTCAAAGGGGACAAATTTCAAATAAATATGCTATATTTTCTGAAATACATGACTAAATATCTATATGTTCAAAGCAATTAATACACAACTACACAATCAAGGTTTTATTGAAAACAAGGTGTACATGTATATCCATAAACAGTGGAATATTCCCAGCCAATGCAAATGCATGCAATATGTATGTTTTTGGTCATGTGTTTATCATTTGATGTAACAAAAATGTGGTCACAGGCTAATTCACATGTTTTTTCACATGTTTGGTTTCAGTGAATTAAACCTTTTTTCACATGTTTTGTCACAGCCTAATTGTTCACAGGTTTTTTCACAGGTTTTAAAAAGAGATTTCCTGCAAATTTTACTCACAGGTTTTTTCATAGGGTTTTTAACAGGTTTTTAAAAGAGATTTCCTACAACTTTTTTTCACAGGTTTTTTCATAGGGTTTTTCACAGGTTTTTTTAGGCATTTCCCTCATATTTTGTTCACAGGTTTTTTCACAGGGTTTTTCACAGGCTAATTTTTTTCAGAGGTTTTTTCACAGGGTCATAAATTTTGCATTTGTTTGCAAAATTTGTGTATTGCAAAATTCACAGGTTTTTTCACAGGGTATTTTCCAGTCACAGGTAAATTCACAGGTTCTTCACAGGTTTTTCACAGGTTTTCATCCAATAGTGTATGAAGAAAAAATAGGGGTCACCGACCATTCAAGCGAGTTAAATCAAAGCAAAGTTAACGCAACGGCTACCATCCCTTCATGTGAATAGATTTCTTCTTTTGCGCGCGCTCTCGTGCATGACGTTGCATGGCGTTGCGACATGAATTGCATGCGCAGTAAGGATGCGCATAAACAATTGGCGCGAACGTCCTTAAATTTGTGAAATTATGGGATTTTACGAGATACAGTCAACTCTCTCTAAGCGGACACCTCTCTAAGGTGGACACCTTTTTAAGGCGGAGCGAAAATTTAGTCCCTGCGGAATTTCACTATGTTTCTCTGTAAGGGACCGATTACATGGCAAATTTCAGTCCAGTTGACCGGGCTGAGATTTCAGCCCAGCTTCCGAAATAAATCCTCTTAAAATGAAGTTAAAATTATGTGAACAAAGTTTCAGCCCAGGCTGAAAATTCCAGCCCAGGCTGAAAATTCCAGCCCAGTTTCAGAAACCGGGCTGGAATTTTCACCCCGACCAAACGGGCTGAAATTCGCCATGTAATCGCATCAGAATTTCAGCCCGGGGTGAAAAGTGAATTTGGGCATGCGCAGTTGAATCTTCGACGCCATTTTGATTCTGGTTATCAATCTTTCCACGCAATTTCAAACTTGTAAAGAAGTATTTTTCGTTTGTCTCACGATGTAGTCACTTCCGATGTGGATCGCGACGTTTCGACTGCATACTGCTAGTCTTCTTCAGGCGATGAGGTCGACTGGTTACGCGTCACCTTATGAAGCACGATGCTCTGCTGTGATTGGTTGGTTTTCAACAGCTGTGACTGGCGCATTTTGATCCTCGTTGTTTCGGCGAATTGTTCCCTCGGCGGTCCGTAGTCGTACGGCTCTCCTGTTGTTGTGTTTCTTGATCGTGGGCATCCATGCTTCTGGAATTTCTATTCCACTGTCCCTGTTGATGTTGTTAGGGTTAAGTCTTATGTGGATCGCCTCTTTGACCCTGCGTGTGTACCAATGAGGATCACAATCAATAAACTTTACTTCATTCCAAAGCGGGTGGTGTCCGGTGTTGTGGGTGTGCTCTGAAACGGCGGAGGTCTGGGTACGGGCGAATCGGATGTCTCGGTCATGCTCTTTTATTCTGTCTTGCATAGGTCTTCCAGTCTCGCCGATATAAACTTTACCGCATTCACAGGGAATTCTGTAAACCACGCCATCTTGTTTAGTCGGGTCAACAGCGTCTTTAGGCCGTACTAGGTGTGATCTAAGTGTAGTCTCCGACTTGAAAACAGCGCGTACGCCTTGTTGTTGTAGGCAGCGGCGAAGTTGTTCGGACAGACCTTTGACATAAGGTAAAACCTATGCAAGACAGAATAAAAGAGCATGACCGAGACATCCGATTCGCCCGTACCCAGACCTCCGCCGTTTCAGAGCACGCCCACAACACCGGACACCACCTGCTTTGGAATGAAGTAAAGTTTTTTGATCGTGATCCTCATTGGTACACACGCAGGGTCAAAGAGGCGATCCACATAAGACTTAACCCTAACAACATCAACAGGGACAGTGGAATAGAAATTCCAGAAGCATGGATGCCCACGATCAAGAAACACAACAACAGGAGAGCCGTACGACTACGGACCGCCGAGGGAACAATTCGCCGAAACAACGAGGATCAAAATGCGCCAGTCACAGCTGTTGAAAACCAACCAATCACAGCAGAGCATCGTGCTTCATAAGGTGACGCGTAACCAGTCGACCCCATCGCCTGAAGAAGACTAGCAGTATGCAGTCGAAACGTCGCGATCCACATCGGAAGTGACTACATCGTGAGACAAACGAAAAATACTTCTTTACTAGTGTGTTCACCACGATGAACAATTTCAAACTTGTCATGTAATCACAACGAAATTTCAGCCCAATTGACCAGGCTGAAATCTACCATGTAATCGGGCTGAAATTCACCATGTAATCGGCCCCTAACTGAACTCTCTCTAAGGTGGACAGCGGACACTTTTTTTCAACATGTTGGTTCAAAAAACCTCTCAAAGCGCACACTGCCAGGATGTTTATGAAATTTTATAACATGTCCAAAATTCCGAAAAATTAGCGCAATCTGATAACAGCAGTTTTAATAAAATATACCAGACCTTACAATATGTCTTAACCCTATTCAGACTTGGGGGGGGGGGGCTTTCCGAACCCCCCCTCCAGCAAAATTGTGATAACTCTTACACCGAAATAGCTATGAGGCTGAAATTTTCTGACTTTCCTAGAATTTATCTAGGGACATTTTAGTATCCATAACATGTCAGTGTGATTAACCATGTTGTCATGGCAACCGGTTTTTGACACAGGTTTTCAAAATATTAAAATATGGTGAATTTTTTATTTTAAGATCTTGTTCTTTGACTTATAGTGCATTTTCTTGTTAGAATAGTTTTTTCTTGGGACTAGTTCTTGAAAGACATAAAAAATTTTTAACATCAAATATTTGGGGGGGAGGGGTAGGTAAATTTTTGCTCTCTTTTACTTATAGACAAACATTTTGTACTATTATTTTATTAAATAACGCTTCTAAGTTCATTGTTTGGATAATAAACATTAGTTTGATACGCGTTTTAAACATTCTGATCCTTTTCTCTTTTAGATATTTTTTAAATTTTAATTTAAACCAAAAAAAAAGGAAATCCAAGATGGCGGATCCAAGATGGCAGATCCAAGATGGCAGACAATAATTTCAAAATTATAGTTTTATCGCCCTTGTTTTGCTTTTTCTCGCTTTACAATAGGCTTCGATTTCCGCCGCTCTCTCGCGTCCGGTCTCTGAGCCTCCCCGAGAAGAACGGCTGGACGCGTGGGCCACCGATTGTGTCTGTGACGTAAATTCAAAATTTAATTTATACATCACTACTGATCACCGGATATGTCAAACACAAGTGATGTAGCGCCAGATCTTGTCAATATGTGTGAAATACAGTGAGCTTCATCCACAGCAATAGGCCTTATCACGGTTTTTCCAAAATTTTATATGGGCCTGATAGCAAAACTCCATCGACACTGCTGGGAAAAGCATCTCAAAATTAGTAAAATGGCCGAGTTTAAAAGCGATATCTTTTAAAATAGTGGAGATATAGCTCCACAAAGTCGGCAACAATGCCTATTGATTTTAGGAATTTTAATTGATCTTCCATTAGCGAAGTCAAGGGTGAAATAACGACAGCAATGGAATTAAAACTCGTCTCTTGCACAATATCGAAAATCATTGGTGCGGATTGGAAAATAAGGGACTTTCCTGATCCCGTAGGTTGAATAACGTACAAATCTTCAAGGTCAACCAGCTTTCCAGCGCTCTCCGTTGTAAAACGTTGAGATTTTCAGGTTTAAATCTCTCTATAGCACGATCACACGCCAAATCAAACAACTCCTTCACATCCGTCATTTTGAAATTATGCTCTAGAAAAATAATTTATTCGCCTGCTCGATTTAAGCAGGCAAGCTTCTGATTGGAGGAAATTAACAATAACAAGTTCACGCGTCCAGCCGTCTTTTCGGGGGAGGAGCGCGGGCTCGTTTCCCGAACAGCGGCTGGTAGTCGAGCCTAGCTTTACAAGTATGTCCTTGTTTGTATTTATTATGTTTTAATATTAAAGAGATGATTTTACAGTTATATTTGATATTTTAAGTATCTGGATGGAAAAATATCAAAGAAACGTCGGAAAAACAAAAATGACATCATTGTGACGTCATAATTGGGTGTGGCAGGTCAAAACTGAGTGTGAGGTTTCCTTGTATGGAGGTGAACATTTTGTGAAAGTTTCATGGTCCTAGCCTTACTGGTTCCAGAGATATAAAGGGGGGTCCGAGGAGCCCCCCCCCCCCCCCCCCCCAGTCACAGATTGCCTAAAAAAGCCCAGTCTGAATAGGGTTAATACAATATTAAAGTCACTTTCCCGTCAGTTATACAACTCATTTGTGCTGCCTTTTACTGGGATCAGTTGAGTCACTTGTATTCTTCTTCGCTTTTCATTTCTTGGTTTAGATCAACGGCAGTTGTAATCTTGTTAGCATACTTACAGCACTTCCCCTCTTTGAAGCTAAAGGATGACGATATGGTGACCGGTTAAATGAAGATCTCACAGCGCCTACAAGATGCCAGACTTGCAACGCAACAACAGTGCATTACAAAGTTTTTTTTGAAGTGAATGGGGGTTATGAACCCCCGACTCCACATACTGCCACGTTCCGTAAGGACTAAAAGAGAGGGGAGGGGAGGGTGTACTCCCATATAGGTATGTGCTGCTGGATGGGGTCAGGTTTTTGACCTTCTAGGTCTGAGATGGGGTCTCAGTCAGTTTCGCCCACTAAGTCTCAGATGGGGTATACTTTTTCCATTCAATTTTCGAATTAAGTGTTTTGTCATTTTTTCCGGTACTTTTTTCATCTGGAACTGTGCCTGTGGAAGTTTCACTCGATTCAATGAGCGTGTATGGGTTGGACACCTAATTCTGTCAATTTGCGTAAACAAACCCCTTTTTTTGTATAAAGAGCCTTTTACCAAATTTAGCTGTTTGGTCTGAGATGGGGTAGTGAAAATATAAATTTTAGGTCTGAGATGGGGTAGGGGGTCTTAGGTCCCAGCGAAACACCCCACCTAAAACATCGCAGTCTAAATTCGAACGTCCGAATCAGCTTTAAAACACTATAACTCAAAGCGATTATTGTATTTTGCTAATTTGATTTGTTCTCGGGTTTCCGGACACGAAGCGCTAAAAAAACGTGTTGGCGATTTCCCATATTCAATTGTAGTGAAAAGTTACAGAATATTTTCGAAAAAGGGAGAAAAAAAATTGGAATGATCGCACGGAAATGGTTCTTGACGAAAAAGTTTTCGGAAATAAGAAATTCGCCGACACGTTTTTGTTGATTATATGTTAGCCTAGCTTCTGTCCAAATTTGAAGAAAATCGAACAAATTTCCTTTGAGTTGTAGCTCTTTAAAGTGTCCCCAACAAGCGAAAAATTAACTTTGAGAAAACAGCGCTTAAAAAACATATCGCTTCATAAACAAACTCCACCCACAAACGTTATACTATCATTTCTCCGTCAATTTTCAGTATTTTTCGATAATTTTTGTTTTGAATGAAAGTTCATTCTGTAAACTTTATTTTGACGCCAAAAAAAAAATTTCGATAAATTTTCGATCTGAAGGTACACTGTAACCTTAATGCTTTTATAACCCCATACAAACCCTTTCTAACCTGGGAATTTGCCTTGGTTCCAACCGTTTAGAATAAAGGCAGCATTAGAGGGTTTGTATGGAGTCATCAGAGCATTAACACCCCAATAGCTCTTTCTGGATACTAAAGGTCATGGAATTTCATAATTTCACAAATTTAGTCATCGCTTTAGTACTTATAAAGGTTAACAACAACAAGGGATAAACCTTATTAATATCTACTTTAGTTAAAACGTTTAACGTTTCAACTTTCCAATTCAACTACGAAAAGCTATATTTACTGAAGAAATTCGAGTTCTAGTTCACACAGCAATATAAAATTACTTCATCCCGTGATAGGGATGAAATATCACATGATTTCTTTCTTAATTATTTACGTGCACCTATAGACAAAGGCCTTCTTTTGCTCAGCAGCTTTTGATAGCTTTTTGTCTTTGATATTTCTTCACACATTCTACCTTACAACGGAAATTATCTTTGAATAATGATATTAAATAGCAATAATTATATTTACCAAACTCTCTAACAATTCCTTCTCCGATTCCTTTTGAACCTCCTGTAACAATTGTAACCTTTCCGAGGTACCTCGGGTTGGATGCGGCCATGACAGATGCAGTTAAGACGCAGTTAAGATGTGTTATCTGCAAGTGCGAATTATATCTCTCGCGACGCGAAAACAACAACGTAACACTTCCTTCAATCCGTCCCGAAGAACCTTGGGCTCGATTTTCAGCCGTTTGAGACGATTGAGGGAGTCACGCGCTTTTTGGTCACCAGTGTGTCACCACAGGTAGAGCTGGCGGTGTATCACACGGGACGTGACTTTACAGTGCGGCGCTGAGAGCAGTTTTGATTTATGCGTATTCTTTCGTGCAATAGCCAATAGGAATTCAGAAGCCGAAAACAATGAACAAGCGATGATGCGGGAACGTATAAAACATCTGTTTCAAGAATGCTTCAGGGCCTTTACCTTCAACGATCTTTCATTTCAAATTTTCCGTTTCTAACTTTGAAATTTTACGCTAGACTAAATTTGTAACTCCAAAATGGAAGTTGTTGCGGGAAAATCGTGCGCTTCGACATCCGCTCACCGCGATCTTCATGCCACTGCTCAGATCAGATGGTCGACGATAAAGCTGAATAAAGTAAGTCCTACAGCCGATATAACGATGTCTTTGCTTATTTCCACATGAAATTTATATTATGGGGCTTTTGTTTATACTTTTACGGCCGTTTATAGAAGTGGCAAAATTGAGCGTGCTGACAGATGCCAGGGGCGGATCCAGGAAATCTATAAAGAGGGGGCCGGAGCTATTTTTATAGAGACAATATGGGCGCGCCAGTGCCCATCAGGAGCGCCGAAGTGTCACAATCTAGGGGGGTTCGGAGGCATGCCCCCCCCCCCCCCCCCACGAAAAATTTTGATAATTGGAATACTCGGAGATGCAATCTGGTGCATTCTGGACGCCTAAATTTATCAATTGCTTGGATTCCATATTGAACAAGAAATGCTGAAATATTTAATAAAATACAGGTGTGGTTGTCAAAGAAGTACAATAAACACTTTTAAAATGATGTGTGTTTTGATGAATGACATGACCTTTTCCAACTTAACAATAATATTAAATCAAACATGAGCCGCAGCAATTGCGGCGAGAGCGCAACCTCGCGCCAAAGCAGCAACATTTCCCCCCGGGAAATTGATGCTATACTGCATGCATTCTGGGAACATTTGTGACCAAAAATGAAGGCTTCAGATGACACGAAATATCCCGTGGAAATGACTTTAAGAAGAGTCACTGCAGCGGTTGATTAATGTCTTCCAGTTCTCTGATTACTCTTAGCATAGTCGTCAACAATTGCACCATAATCTAAAGCTACGTCTTTGTGAACAAAGAGCAGCAACAGTGCGTTGAGGCGGTCTTCTCCCATGGTGCTTCTGTAAACATTCTTGAAACTTGTTTAAAAAGGCGGGTTGATTCGAACCACTCTTGATAATGTTCATATTGATAATAAAGGAAATATATCTCAGGAAACAAAGCAAAAGCTGCAAAATACCATCTATCAGACTTTGCTAACTAAAATATTAAAAAAATAATAATAATCCCAGGCAAAAGGGGGGGTCGCGGCCCCCTCGGTCCACCCTTAAATCTGCCCCTGGATGCGGGTCACCGCAGCGACTATAAATTGTCGCTCAAAATATAGTGTTTCCCTGAACGAAATACAAACCTTTCGATATTCGGTGCCCGGGATTCGGGGTTGTGCCTAAATCCTACCTGCCAGAAGGACAGCCGAGGAGCACTAGTGACGAGTTTCCGAGTCCGGCAGTTTTCGGAAATTCTCGGCAACTCCAATATGGCGGCTGTTCCTTCGACACAATTCGCGAACAAACAGTCAAGGCAGCTGCAGGCATGTTAAACAAGTATGTTCTTATTTACCTGGCACGTAAGCGGAATATCTTTGATGAATGCTTGAAGCCCCTTTCTTTTAATGTAGTAGACCGTCAGTTTATTATTGCAGCTACAGGACACTAGTGTTTATAAGCTTTTATATCTCAGCGTTTTCAGAAATGATTTACGCTTCTTACCTACAAATTCGACTTGTTATTAGAACAAATTATTTTATTGCTCTATTTAATCGGCGGACCTTCAAATTCAATGCTCTGTTGCCCCCTGTCCCCCTGCCGGGTAGTATTTTGGCTGGTCTAAGAAAATCCTACCCCTCAGAGGGACAGGGTGGTTTATTTAGGCTTAGGGTTTTAAGTTCACTTACAAATCAATGTGCACTTTAGAGTTCTCCATTCCTGTTAGGTTCAAGACTAGTTAAGAGTCACTCTGCAGGAATTTTTTTTGTGTTTTCTTGTCCCGTCCCCCTGCCAGGTAGTATTTTGGTTGGCTAAGAAAATCCTACCCCTCAGAGGGACAGGGTTGTTAATTTAGGCAAGTGGCTTTAAGTTCATTCACACATCAATGTGCACTTTTGAGTTCTTCATTCCTGTTAGGTTCAAGACTAGTTAAGTGGCACTCTGCAGGAATATTTTTGTGTTTTCTTGTCCCGTCCCCCTGCCAGGTAGTATTTTGGCTGGCTAAGAAAATCTTACCCCTCAGAGGGACAGGGTTGTTAATTTAGGCAAGTTGCTTTAAGTTCATTCACACATCAATGTGCACTTTTGAGTTCTTCATTCCTGTTAGGTTCAAGACTAGTTAAGAGTCACTCTGCAGGAATATTTTTGTGTTTTCTCGTCCCGTCCCCCTGCCAGGTAGTATTTTGGTTGGCTAAGAAAATCCTACCCCTCAGAGGGACAAGGCAAGTGGCTTTAAGTTCACTTACAAATCAATGTGCACTTTAGAGTTCTCCATTCCTGTTAGGTCTAAGACTAGTTTGCAGGAATATTTTTGTGTTTTCTTGCCCCGTCCCCCTGCCAGGTAGTATTTTGGCTGGCTAAGAAAATCCTACCCCTCAGAGGGACTGTTTATTTCGACAAGTGACTGAACTAATGTTCTTTTTGTTTTCTTGTCCTGACCTCCTGCCAGGTAGTGTTCCCGCATGCTTAGAAAATACTACTGGCCCCAGAACTGCCCCAGAGGGAATGGCTGTTTATTCAGGCATTATGTGCTGGCTATGTAATGTGGATTTCAGCAAATTGACAACTTCCTTATCTTCAAAATTGATGTTTTTATTTATTGGCTTCATGCCATTGCCTCTACATGTACATGGCTACTTAAAATCTGTTCCTTGATTTGCTCACGCAGAGAAGGCATGTCATCCTGAAAAAGAATTCACATTGTCAATCATTTTCCGGCCAGGAAAGTATAAGAAGTGAAATGAACAATATTATTCTTTGTTCTATAAATGAATGACACTAAAAGGATGCTATATGTATAAGTTGTCCCTATTATTGTATTGCTTTTAATTCCAATACCTGATTGAAATCAGGAGTTACTCCCCTGCTGAGGTGCTCTGCAAACTGAAAGTAGATTATACCCATGAATAAATATGCCATATAGTTTTTGTAATTTATTGTTGTTTTGTAAGGTCCTTGGTGAACAATCTCATTTGAGATGAAAGAGCCCTGGTTACCTTTTCTTAAGGAACATGGTACTAGACAGTATATAGCACTTGAATAACTCACCATGCAGACAAAGACACCACAATCATAGCCATTTGCTTGCTTTGGTATATCCTATACAGAAGAATGTAATGATATTTTTTGAATGAAAGTTAGCATAAGTAGTCTCGTGTGCAAAACTTAACATTAAAATAATATTATAGTAAAGAGGTTGTAGTTTTCTACGGTTTGAGAATTTTAAATCAGTTAATTGTTTTTCCTTTTTCTCAGATTCATTACCATGTAATGTGAGACCAAAAGTTTCAACCAAAGAAAAGTTTGAACCACAACATAAATATACAACAAATTGAAATGACAGTGTTAATTACCACAGGGAACTGATCTTTCCAGTCTTCCTCCTTATATTGTTTTCGTCTTTTAATGCTTTCCTCCTTCAGGAACCCCCTAGTGACATATCAGAATTGCATTGGTTTATTATTGAGTCTTTGTGTACTGTGTACAAAAAAAGATATTTCATAAGTCATGGTGACATGCAAAGTACCTGATGTTTTTGTAGAATGGTGTATTGCCCACGGCTGTTTTCAGGGAATCCCAGTATGCGATGGTCCTTGCATTCATATCTAGAACCTATTATGGATAGTCAATCAAACATATGATAACTTAGTTTTTGTAACTGCATGTCCTGCTTTTCCTACACTACTACCCCCAAGGGAAAAAAAAGAAGAGCAAGGATACATTCAAACAATCCTGTAATATGCTAACAAGGTAAGACATGATAACGTAGCACACATACCCCAAGTGTCCAATGGGCAGGAAGATGTACTGGTACAAAAACCAGGTCAAAATCAAATATGTTGGTCTGATGGGAGGAAAACAGCAAGAGATCTATAAATGTTTATTAATGTCGTCTAATTACAAGTTTGTTAAAACATTACAGAAAGGCGGATAAGTTACATCTACCTTCTTTGTCCAACTTGTAACCCATCTTGGCCCATGTTTTGACAATTTTGTGTAAAAGAAGGTACTGAAGCAGTGCACTTTGGGAAGAACTGAAGACTAGAAAAAGTAGACCAGGAGAAAATCTTTAACAAAAAATGTAATTGGATTTATAGTTAAAGTAGCGATTGAGTACATATCTTGTAAATATGTCGACCAACTGGTCCATGATGACAAGGAGCATAACTATAATATTGATTGTACACCAGAGCCTGATGTTACCTTTGTTGCTCGTTCCTTAATGGCCTCCATATAGAAGTTGATAATCTGCATTTAGACCAAAAAAAGAGAAAAATGTTAAATCTCGCGCGTGAAACTTAGGAAAGACATAATTTTACTTCTCACAAACATTTGGGTTACGTAAATTAAAAATATTGTATGGCACATAAACGTGCATGTCTCGATTATCTGGGTATGACATATGCATCACGGGTTTACTATAATCGGCTTTTGTTTGCGTTTGAATGGTGAGTCCTTTTATGACATTCTCATGTTAAGTCTATACATCATGTATTACCTGATCATTTAACCAAGTTTTTGGTTGTAGTGTCTGAATATCTTTCTCAGAGATTTTGAGGTTAAAACTGGTGACTAAATGTTCTTGTTCAGCGTCCTCATCGGTTGCTTTGTCGTCTATCATGATTGTAATCACCGTCGCATTGTTAAAGGAAATCAAATAATGAATACCCTAAAATTCCCGAACATCAGCTCTGGGCTTATACTTTCACTCAAATGACTTCCTTGTGGGCTTATTATCGGGAAGAACTAGCTTTATTTTCGGGGAGCTTACTACTGTTTGGAATTTTGCATTTCAAAGAGAGTTTGCATTTGAAAGGTGTTAGTCAAAACTCTGAACATTAAAAAAAAAACAGCTTTGTTGCAACAGAACAACATGCTTATGAGCATGCAAAAATACGCATCATGCTTTCTTTTTACAGTGACTATAAGTTATAGTCGTCTGTTAAAGAGATCGTTAACTTACACCAAGTATTTCACGGTATTTGAACGCTTATTGTTAGCGTAAGCTCGTGGACTTACCTTTTTAGGGCTTATTTGCGGAGGGAATTTTTTTGTCCATGAGTAAGTGTGCTTAGTTCAGAGAGGACTTATATTCGGAATTTTAAGTTATCTGCTTTGATAAACGTTTAAAAAGTGCTGGAGTGTGTTTTCATGTGATTTTGTTACCTGCTTTCTGCTTTTTCCCTTATCATGGCCTCGTGTAAATTTTGAAGCGGGTAGTGTTTTGATGTCACAAACAAGGGCATCATCTCGAAGGAACGCCGCGTATACGGAACAGTGTCATCGGCAGTGTTGGTAGAACGACCGGTACCATTAGATGTAACAAAGCTTTTAAGGTATGAATGAAATGCATGTATGTCCTTAAAGTCAATGACAATGGCCTTGCCATTTCCATTAACAAATCCAGAATCGTCTCGAGCATGCGGGTCAAAGACTCGTACAGAGTCATCTGGATTTAATTGGACCGCGGTTGTGTATTCGCCCACCCTTAACAACGCACCGGTCGCCCCTTTAACCAGTTCCAGTGCCCCGTCCAAAGTTGCAAATGGCGGTCGAGGTTCGGTTGCAAGTACATCTCCGTGCTGGGCAGGACCGAACTGGAACTGGGTTTGATCCTCCCCAACAATTCTTTTAATGGACTCTTCCAGTTCGTCTAACGCCAGCTTTCCACCTGTGCTTCTCCCCAAGGATGCATTGAAAACAGCATGGAACTGGTCACCCTGTTTAAGAATGGCATCCATTCCAGACACCGTGGAGACGCGTGAAACTGCATCTTGGAGGAGGAAAACTAAGCTATTTGTAGTACACTGGGTTCCCCTTGTGTTCTCTGAGAATTTTTCATCTCCCTGGTGTGTTGTAGCTCTGACCTCTAGTATAATGGAAAAGGGAAAAGGAAAGTTAGTAAAACCTGCAGTGTTATATATTTTTAAGCCAAAACTCAAGGATCGTATTGTAGTCCATCAGCAAAAAACGGTTGTCCACGATGGGAGAACCAATCAAATGCGCAGATGGGCAGTACAACATGAATATGGCGTTAACTAAAAATTACAATTCGGTATTTAGTATTGTATAATGTTATTGATATACCTAATACAGATGGGGATGGAGTAGCCGCTTCAACTTTACGCCGCGAGGTCTGTGATACGGGTGAGACTGGTTTGATATCGTCTGTGGTAGGTGTTTTGGCAGAACCGTGTTGAGTGTTATCGACATTCGGCTCAGCAGTCGAGGGGGGCTGTGTATTAAGCTTTGCTTTCTTTGTACTGGGTCCTGTAGCTTCGACACGACGTCTTTTCACGGACCCTTTGCGATTTGAGTGTACTGATGTAGAGGACTTCATTTTCGTCCCTATTAGCTTGCGTTGCCATTCCGCCTTGGCACCGAAACGACCATTTGCTGGATGTTTTTTGGCGCCATGTGTTTGTAACGGCAGAGGTTCGGTCGTTGATGGACTCTTTGCGGCTTCAGACAGAGTTGCGGCACCTTTCTTTTTCGGCTTTCCAACACTGGGGACTTCCTCCAATGGCACGCCATCCTCATTGGGCATCATGGTCTTTGCCTTGGCGTATAAGTGATCAAGGTCTTCAGCCAACTCCCTTAGACATTCTTCATCGTTTATCAAGTACGTTGCACTGACAAGTTCTTTCATTACAGTTCTACAGTGTATCTGCAGTACCTTTGTCTTAGCCTTCTTCCTGGGCGGGAGAGGTAAGGTTTGCTGCTGCACTGTTTCAGCTGTATCTTCTTCTGTAACTATGTGTGGTTCGGGGGCGTCAGCGCAGTCATCGGATGCCACTTGTTTCGCAGTGACACTCATGTTTAGAGCCATTTCGTCAAGACTGAGAAGTGGACTTTCGCGGTAAAGGGAGCTTAATCTTTCCCAGCCCCATCCAGGTATACAGGAAAAAATGAGGCAAAAGTGTTTACAAGGTAGTCGAGAATGTCTCCACTCAGAGCAATCACAGTTCGGGTAGTTTGAGTCGTCCCCAAATTGCACACTGATTTCTCCATCAACAGTAAAATCGCCCTCGTTCACTTGTTTAACTCTCTTGGCTGATCGCGAATCTGGTTCTCTTAAATTCTGCATGATGTGCTGCACCACATCTCTTGGGCGATTATGCAGAAATTTCGGTACTTGCTCACTGTACTTTCCAAATTGTGCTGAGTATCTTACGTTGAGATCTACGTACCTGAAAGTGACAGTTATCAGTCTGTCAGTCAGCAATCAATCAATCGGGCCGGTCTTTCTTATTTTCTTATTTTTTTTTTAAGCATAATATCTTAAGTACACAATTGCAAATTTAACGTACATTTGTTGTACGAAATAATGTAGAAAAAAAAAAGAAAACTGAAAGAAGCCCACGGGTATTTGTCGAAACGTGAACAAAAAATATATATATTTATGCATTTCACTAAACGAATTGTCCTCAACACTTTTTGCGCAATTCGAAAACTTAATTATATAATAATTCTTGTCCCGATGCGCGAGGAGTCTTATTCCGGAACTTACTTTCTATAAGAGTCGGGAAAAAATTGCTCCACCAACACAGTCACCATTTCGCTAAGAGAACAGTTCTTGTAACCATCGAGGTATTGGAATTTGAGAGTCTCGTTTTGCCTCTCGATGCCATTATTGGTATGAACTGCAACTATGTAGTCGACACCTCTGTATGCTTGACACCAGCCCTAAAATGATCAGAACAAAGATAAACAAAAGATAATCAAACATAAAAAACAAACGAATATGAAAACATTCAACCTTAAACCGCTTGGGTTTCTCTGAATAGGTGTTTTGAAGATGTGTAAAATAATACTTTAAAGTAATATTTCAATACAAAAGGAACCATCCCAGAATCCTTTGCACCTGAAAATTTGCAATGCCTGATAACTTTGCCACAATTTTGGGTCAGTGCGGATCCTACATCATATGGTACACCCACCAAAGAACATCTGTCACGTGACCATGGCAAAACGTATGTATTTTTGCATACTGTAAAAACAGGTCTTTACTAATGTGAAATCATTAAATGCGGCTACAAATGGACCAGTATACGTCTTCCTGGCATTTAACGGGCTTTACAGGAGAATCATGATAGGGAGTCTAGGGACTAACAGTAATAATAATAACACTAATAACTGTATTTAAAGAGGGTTATGAATACACTTTACAGTCGGAGACTGAGAAACTAAATAGTGGAGTGGGATTGAGAGGTTAAAAAACAATTACGTCCAGTCTAGTCTGGGTCACCTTTTTGGCAGGAAGCCACGTTGTTCCAAACCAGGTGCGTAGTCTGGGGCTCTCAGTCCACGCTGCACTTTCTTTGAGATCGCCTATGGCCTCTTCCATCCGCTCTAAGGTCGGTGCCTTGGCAATCCGTCTCATTCGGGAGAGTACTTCATCTCGCCTAATGAGAACTCCATTTGTGGTCTTGCTTGTCCACTCCCACCAGGCCTTTTCACGGTGAAAGTCACAGAGTACTACCTCGGACGCTGAAGAACATAAGATTATTATTACTATTGGCCTCTTTACTTAGGGTAACAACTAGCTCGCGACAAGTCAGTCTTGTTAACATAACCTACGCCCGTTGGCGTATATGTAAGTAAATCCTGCTTGGTTTATTTTATGGGAAAACAATCACCAATTTAACCCTATTCAGCCTGGGCTTTTTTTGAGTTTCTGAGCCTGGGGGGGGGGGGGGGGGCACATTGTGCCACCCCTTCGTAACTTCAAGAACATTAAGGCTATGACAATGAAACCTAGAGGGTACATAGTACGTCCGAAACTGTCTCCTTTGCGGTCCGCACAATGGAACGATGACGTCATATGACGTAGTTATTTGGTAATTAGTTATGCGGCCGCCATCTTGGATCCGCCGTCTTGGATTTCTGAATTTTTTCAAAACTTCTTAAAAACCGTCCAAATTCACCCAAAATTAGTAAAAACCAATAAATAAACGCTAAATGACGTAAAAATATAAAAGTTACAGCAATAAACATTGTTTTTCTTCATTCAAAGGTATAAATATGCAAATTTCAAAAACATGGCTGTCAAAATCTTGTTGCCATGGAAACATCAAGTCACGTGATCAAGAAATTGTCATATGAAATTGTTGCCAGATAAATTTTAGGAAAAGTCACAAAGTTTGATGGCGTTTGCCTACATATTAAGGAAGTTAGGAATGTTGAAAGTTAGCGCGGGCACTTTGTGCCCCCCTCCCCCCCCCAGGCCGAATAGGGTTAACAGTTGCTAGCGATATGTACAATGAAGGAAAGGGAGTATTTATATTCACGCACAAGCACGTTGTTTTTCTAGGATGTTATTTACTTCATTAGGTCCTTGGTGGCAAAGTAAATGAAAATCTACCTTGAAAAACGTTTTCGAGTGCGTTGATTTCTTCTTCTGCGAAGTCGGTCATGAAATACCGAGGCTGCCAGGTGGGATTCCAACTCCGAAAAATCTGCAGTGCTTCGCCTATTGCCTCTGTTGTGCTGTATTGTACTACAAAGGTACCAACCACCTAATAACAAACACGAAAATTTGGTTTTATCAACTAAGTTGATAACTTAAATTGGCTGGTGGATAACTTAAGCTGACGTTTCGAGCGCTAGTCTTTCGTTAGAGTGAATCAAGGAATTGTGGGTTGTGTGTGATTTATATATCGAACGGTAAAGCTACGCTATTGGTAGAAACATGGTAACGTGGAAAACAAGAATACATTAAATGAATGAAAAGTGTTCCCTGATTTCGTGGGGATTAAGGGTGCCGATTTGGAAGACGAATTTTTGCTCTAAATTTTTACGGCTTTTCACTCCCCCACCGACGCAGCACCACAGTTTCTTAAGAAACTAGCCCCATTTATTTACCTGATAACAAACGTTGGTACGAACACAGAGGAAAAACAGTGGAAGTGCGTAGCGGGTGGTCTTGTATGTGGCATCCATCAAACAGATGTCATTTCCATACTTTTGAAGGAGACGTTTTTGCTCCTCTGTTTGACAGCAGAACAGGAGAGGCTGTTCTCCATCCTGTGGTGACGGTTCGGGTTCGTCTTCATCATCCCCGGCGGCGTCCTCAGCTTTCGGTGATGAATCATCCACACTAGACCTGCTTGCAGACGTTTCTTTCACCGCTTCACGTTTCCTGAAGAAATACATGTCCCCCTTCGATGCACTTCTCCACTGCTCGATAAGGGCTTCCATGTTGTCTTGGTCAAGAGTGGCCAAGCGATTGGCAAGCTTGGCCTTACTGATATGGTAGTCCAAGTCTTTCCTTCGAGGATAGAAGCGTCTACGAAAAGTTGGAGGTGGCCTTTGGCCCTTGAACATTTCATTCTTCACGAAGTTGTCGAGATGTCTTCTCATCTCTCCTCTCTTTCTGACGCCTTGCATTGTCAGCTGCCTTATTTTTTCAATAATTCTGTCATCTACTGCTTCCCTCAACCCAGCTGCCTTAAGAAACAATGTAACAGTAAAAACGTCGAATTATGATATTGTCATTCAGCAACATAAAGCAATTTTCATGGATGCATCACTGGGTGTCAATGGCCTCTCCTTACCTCTCCAGAGACGTGATTCTTGTGATCTGTCGGTTGGGGTAGCTTGATGTAGAATCGTTCTTCCGTCGTACGATCACCCCCATCGTTGTGAAGTGCATCTCGAAGCTGCCTTGACCTGTTCTTCAATTCCCGCTCACTGTGAGTTCCTTCGCTAACCTAGGGCATTTAAATAATATCTGTCAAACACTGACGTACAACACTTCGAATGTGAGAGGTAATTGTGCAGTTGTTACGGTAGTAATGACAATCTACAACATCTACTATACACCGACTATATATCAATTTAAAGGGACAGTATCCCGATTGATGTATCGATATATTTTGTTTTTAGAGTACGGCTAGGACTTTGCTTTGAGGTTGCTCTATTACCTTGAAATAAGAAGGAAAAAACGCCAAAAGCGGTGCAAGGAAAGAAATATAAACTAAGGTAAGAAATAAAATAACGGCTAAAAATCGCCTGTCGCAAAATCACGTCTTTTCCCCCCAAACCACTTGTTCTATTTTGCTGTCTATAGGTTCTTGTTACCAACTCGAGTTGTATTATATTTGGTGGTTTGGCAATATATCGTGGATATTAGGAAAATCGTCATTTCGGCGGAACGTTGGGTCCATTTGATCTCAGTTCGTTCACTTGTGTATGAATTACGATTACCTTGAAATCACTAAATTTGACGACGTGCTTTACGTGTATTGTAGCTGGACAATCCAGCTTCTTTGTATTTTGGGTTCCTTCTTTTTGCGAAGAGATGGTCTTGTGCCTATGTAAAGAATTATTGCTTGCTTTCAGTATAAAAAAATTAGTTAAGAAAGTAAGCAAATAAGCATTTTCAGGAAGTGTGACCTACATTTTCCTTCTCAGTTTCTTTTTGCCTTCGCCTTTTGGCAGCTTTGTTAAGGTCGGGCCCTTGGTGACACCACAAGACTTTTTCCCCAACTATGATGAACGGAACGCCATCAAACGGAATTTCAACACCAGACTTGGTGTTTTGTGGTCTCTGAAAATAGACCCTTCTATTTTTTGAGCAACTTCTCCAGTCTGTGTGGAATGCAACATAAAAAGGAGTCTTTTATGCAATGTAGTTATTCAAAGTTTATAAGCATAAGAGCGGCAACAAGAGCGGAGAAAAAGGTCAGTTTTGTGCCCTACTCAATTAGCCCTAAACTGGGTGCTACAGCATATCGAAACTCGAAAATAATACTACATGAACAGAATGACAAGGCAGATGGGCAGCGTATTTCCTCGACAAGAAATACATGTCAACATGCTGACATGCCTTACATGCTGCGTGACAAGTGTTAAGTCACGCAACAGGTCATTTTGAGAGGGAAAAGCATATTTTTGGCCAGATACATTAACTAGAAAAAGAATTTCAAAAGGAAGGGATGAGGGCGTAACGGCCACAGTAATAACCTCGCCTTTAAGGTTACAGTGTACCTTCGGGGGTGTCTCCAGTATAACAGCTCTAGCGTCTTAAGATTACACTTAACATACCTAAACCCAGATATCAAATTAAAGCTTATAGAGCTGGCTATCTAAATAAGGAAACCATTTGGTAATAAAGTGAATTGTCGAATTTTTTACGACGTCTAAATTCGAACGTCCGAATCAGCTTTTAAACGCTATAACTCAAAGCGATTATTGTATTTTGCTAATTTTAAAAGTTCCCGGGTTTCCGGACACGAAGCGCTAAAAACACGTGTCGGCGATTTCCCATATTCAATTGCAGTGAAAAGTTACAGAATATTTTCGAAAAAGGGAGAAAAAAAATTGGAATGATCGCACGGAAATGGCTCTTGACGAAAAAGTTTTCGGAAATAAGAAATTCGCCGACACGTTTTTGTTGATTATATGTTAGCCTAGCTTCTGTCCAAATTTGAGGAAAATCGAACAAATTTCCTTTGAGTTGTAGCTCTTTAAAGTGTCCCCAACAAGCGAAAAATGAACTTTGAGAAAACAGCGCTTAAAAAAACATATCGCTTCATAAACAAACTCCGCCCACAAAAGTTATACTGTCATTTCTCCGTCAATTTTCACTATTTTTCGATAATTTTTTTTTGAATGAAAGTTCATTTTGTAAACTTTATTTTGACGCCAAAAAAAAAATTTCGATAAATTTTCGATCTGAAGGTACACTGTAACCTTAATATTTCCCCTGAAGCTAGAACTGACCCTCCCCTCCCCTACCTTTATACTCACACGGCACGACAATAAAAGCCTTAAACGCGGGCCTTGGACTCGGTTTATAATTATTGCAATAACTATTTGTGTGGATCTCTCCGGCATAAATAACCTTAACGTGCACATGAAACGTCCGGCTGTGAAGAGATTTTTTCGAACGAGTTTCAGGTAGTTAAAAAGTAAAACGGCGAAGGAAAGAAATAGAAAATACAAAATAGACATGTCGAAGATTTATCACTGACCTTTTGAACCGAACTCTTTGTCGACTTTCCGTATAATAAATTTGCTAATAGTGTCTGACTCGTAATCCTTTATGACCTTGCATGCTTCTTCGTAAGTAGGAACATAAATTTCTTGATCTGGAGTCCTCCAACACTCGTCTACGCTTACAGGAGAATCCATGTAATCTTTCATTACAAGAAGGGTCCTCCGCTTGTTTCCCGCCAATTTCATTCCATGTGACGTAAGTCGCGTGGACCAATTATAGTGTAACTCCAACGGGACGCTTCTTCTTTATAGCACAGAAAGTGTGTGTGTGTGTGTGTGTGTGTGTGTGTGTGTGTGTGTGTGTGTGTGTGTGTGTGTGTGTGTGTGTGTTCTATGTGCTTTGCAAGCAGTAGCATAGAAATGGCCATTACACGGAATGACAATTGGATGTACATTTCAAAAATAAAATAAATAATAAAAAAATAAAGAAAATAAAGTGCTTTGAGCTCTCAGGAGCACATTACAGGAAACTAAACCCCCTTCCTTTTGGTAAGAGTGTCAGGTTAATGTTTTTCTGGCAGGATATATTGGGAAAATAACAGGTAGCTGATCTGAGATTGTGTGGAAAATATCACAATACATGCAGATATTTTTAAAGGTCTGTTCCATCACAAAGAAAATATGACAAAACCCAACAGTGTTTTTATTAATAACTTTAACCTCAACTAGTATTCCTATACAGTGACGCTAGGTACTCATTGATTTGTGAATGAACTTAAAGCCACTTGCCTAAATAAACAGCCCTGTCCCTCTGAGAGGTAGGATTTTCTTAGCCAACCAAAATACTACCTGGCAGGGGGACGGGACAAGAAAACACAAAAATATTCCTGCAGAGTGCCACTTAACTAGTCTTGAACCTAACAGGAATGGAGAACTCTAAAGTGCACATTGATTTGTAAGTGAACTTAAAGCCACTTGCCTTGTCCCTCTGAGAGGTAGGATTTTCTTAGCCAGCCAAAATACTACCTGGCAGGGGGACGGGACAAGAAAACACAAAAATATTCCTGCAGAGTGACTCTTAACTAGTCTTGAACCTAACAGGAATGGAGAACTCAAAAGTGCACATTGATTTGTAAGTGAACTTAAAGCCACTTGCCTAAATAAACAACCCTGTCCCTCTGAGGGGTAGGATTTTCTTAGCCAACCAAAATACTACCTGGCAGGGGGACGGGACAAGAAAACACAAAAATATTCCTGCAAACTAGTCTTAGACCTAACAGGAATGGAGAACTCTAAAGTGCACATTGATTTGTAAGTGAACTTAAAGCCACTTGCCTTGTCCCTCTGAGGGGTAGGATTTTCTTAGCCAACCAAAATACTACCTGGCAGGGGGACGGGACAAGAAAACACAAAAATATTCCTGCAAACTAGTCTTAGACCTAACAGGAATGGAGAACTCTAAAGTGCACATTGATTTGTAAGTGAACTTAAAACCCTAAGCCTAAATAAACAACCCTGTCCCTCTGAGGGGTAGGATTTTCTTAGACCAGCCAAAATACTACCCGGCAGGGGGACAGGGGGCAACAGAGCATTGAATTTGAAGGTCCGCCGATTAAATAGAGCAATAAAATAATTTGTTCTAATAACAAGTCGAATTTGTAGGTAAGAAGCGTAAATCATTTCTGAAAACGCTGAGATATAAAAGCTTATAAACACTAGTGTCCTGTAGCTGCAATAATAAACTGACGGTCTACTACATTAAAAGTAAGGGGCTTCAAGCATTCATCAAAGATATTCCGCTTACGTGCCAGGTAAATAAGAACATACTTGTTTAACATGCCTGCAGCTGCCTTGACTGTTTGTTCGCGAATTGTGTCGAAGGAACAGCCGCCATATTGGAGTTGCCGAGAATTTCCGAAAACTGCCGGACTCGGAAACTCGTCACTAGTGCTCCTCGGCTGTCCTTCTGGCAGGTAGGATTTAGGCACAACCGGGATTCGGTGAGTCTCAGTGGTGGATAATTGTTACATACGCCACAGGTGGCCCAAGCTCACTATATCAGATAACCGGGACGTGACCCTTGCTTTATAAGCGGTATTGTGTTACAAAGATTCGATTTATAAAGGTTTGTATGGGAATGCAACGGTTTTGTTTTAAAACTTAAAAATTCGAATGTTTTGTGAATAAAATTGACTTACCCTGTTGCTGTGTTGTATTCTTTGTTGTTTGCCTGCTTCGCGGGGCGATTTAACGCGAATTCAGCGAGTTATCGTTATTTGGGTGTTCCACTGCTAAGACACCCTGGATCCAGAGGTCCGTTCTCTGAATACCATGAGTAAAATTAACCGCATAAACGGTTAGAAGAAGCCGCGAGACAAGGGGCCCCCCTTCCGCGAGACGGACCTCTGGTCACTCGAATATACAACCTCATTTTCATGCGAGGATCTAGTTCAGAATCTGAACTAGGTCGCTGATTGGTTACTCCTACTTGTTTCCAGACTCTACCGGGAGTTAATGATGCAACAGCAACTCCGATTGGCTGGACCAAAACAATTCGCCACGGGCGCGTGAAAAACCGGTTTCCCAAAGTGAAGCCACACAAACAACAATGACGGACGTAGGTAGAGATTGCGGCTTTTTGCGATCTTTAAGAAACGCTGTGGATTACTCTGTAGTATCCAAATTTTCAAATTTCAGAGAACTCAAGCCAGTTCAGAAAGAAGCGCTGTTGAAATCTATCCAGCGCAAGGATGTCTTGAAAAGAGGTGTTGACAGGCCAGACACGACTTATTAATTCGTGTTATCGTGGAGTGTGACCTTTAGAGTTTTGTTTGAACGAGGAAAATTGTTATCTCTATTTTATTTGTATCTCTAGCACGGTGGCGTGCTTTGGAGCTGCAGGTATTCTCGCTGAACGATTTCGCTGACCACCGGTAGGTGACAGGAAGAGAAATAAGTGTACTGGATTAATTGCGTGCGGATATCAAGGATTCTTTGTTTGTTAAATCTAGCTCTCGCCTTTGAAAACGGTACGTTGTATCCAGAAAGTTTACTTCTTTGTCTGAGATTAATGTTTGTTTGCAAGGACAATAAAATCTTCTGTCTCCACTTTTTCTCAACACTCTACAGTGAAAAAATGTCATCGATGTATCTTTTCCACTGAGTGGATTTGATTTAATATTTCTGTCTCGACCGCGGAATATTGTCACCAGATTTAATGTAAACAAACAGGCACGCGTTGGTCCCCAAGGATTAAAACCGGTTTGGTGAGATATCCGATCCACAAATCGCATGGAAATGAGGTTGTGTACTCGAGTGCCCAGAGGTTTTTATTTTTTCTCGGCGCGTTGCGCCTCGTTGTCGCGGCTTCGCCGCTTAAACTCGCCGTTTTCACTAAAAAATAAAAACCTCTGGCACCCAGGGTACTGCTAAGAAAAAGACAAACACTGATTTCCGAAGTGCCCGCCGATCGAAGCGAATAAATCCTCTGAAAATAACCCTGTCGACTCAATTCCTCCGCAGAATCAAAGAAGAGATGTCGAAGTTCCGTGTCAGTTCACTCGCGACGCAATTCCATCAAAAATGCGTTCCCTGCGAAACATTTGTTTTGAGTCAGCTTCGCTTCGGTACTATCGATCTCAGACTTCCTTGGACAAGGGATTTTTTTCGGCCCTTGGTTTCAGTCTGCGGTTAAAAAAATGTCGTCACGTGATGACATTTTTTTGTCTCTGCGGTTTCAAAAATGTTGATCACGTGACGCCATTCGGTTACTCGCGCCAAAAAGAAAACCGGCAAAGTGATCAAAGATGTTGGGGAGTAAAACCGGCCGAAGCTATCATCCAGGGAAAGCTTTGTCCAATGACATAAGAAGCGGAATAATAGATACGATAGTACAGGCCGGTGGCGACTTTACTACAGGTAAAAACGAAAAACTACGCCGTAAAAAACCTTAAATTGTACAACGGACATGTTGGCGCGAAAATGAATTCACGGCCGTGGGAAGTCGAAATAAAGCATCACGTTATCAACATTTTTGAAACCGCGGAGCCAAAAAAATGTCATCACGTGACGACATTTTTTTAACCGCAGACTGAAACGCGGGCCGAAAAAAATCCCTTGTCCAAGGACGTCTGAGATCGATAGTATATTCGAAATGGGCGCGTAAAGAGTCGCGAGGACACATTCACCGTTCGCGTGGTATGTCGGGTAAAAAGATCTAGCTTAGCAAACCAAAATGCTCCCCGGGTCCCCTCGTGAGTATTATTGTCAAGGCCAGAAAGGCGCATTGTTTCAATCGACCAATCAAAATCAAAGCAAGTCGTGTTTACAATTATTTTAAAATCAACGTACTTGTACAAGTGAAGTCAGTTGCCGAAGAACCAGAATATAAACGTACTGGAAGTGTAATCTCGATTTGAAAGGGATGACTTCGTCAATGAAATGGAAGGCATGGTAAGTTTTTTTTTCAGTTCGATCAACGGAAAATCTTATTCACGAAGCTGAAATCACGTACAAATGAAATTGAATTATTTAGCTTCGGTCATTAATCTTTTCGTAGGTTGTTATCGAACTTCGAACACTGCGAGGGTGGCCTGATAGCAGTAAAGGAAATCCTTTCTTCAGCTCAAAGCATAAAAGAAAACGTTGCCTGCCCAGCAAGCTTGACAACTGGCTGCTGACTACCCCCGTCAGGCTAGATCTTTTTAAATGTAAAATAACACGGCAAACTGATCCGTACGGCCGAGAAAAGATTGACTCAAGAAAAATAAAGTAAAATAAAAGATATATATTTTGTGCCCGATATTTCGGTTTGAAACACAAACCTTCGACGGGGGCTAAAATAAAAATGAGTATATACGTTAATATCGTTACAATTTTAAAAGTTTAAAATATGGAACCAAGAAACATGATAGGTTACTACATAGACAGGTAAATAAAAAAAGCGTCCTATGATAAACTGACAAATATAATAGTTGACTAAATAATGACAGGCAGTTTTGTAAAGATAACATAATTAGTGCAGTTCATCGCGTTTATTAATACCCGAAGGTTCTAGTGTTTTTGCTTTGTCGATGAGATGAGCTTCACGCGCCTTTCTGACAGAGTCTCTTATGTTTTTCATGAGCTCGATGGGAATGAGTATGATATCATTGAGTGAGTGGCCTGGCTGGTTGAAGTGTTGTGAGATTGGAGTAGGCGTCTGTAGTAAATGAGGTTTAGTCACTGAGCGGCGATGTTCTCCAAAGCGTTCGTTGAGTCTGCGTTTAGTCTCACCGATGTATTGTTTTTGACATTTTCTACATTCGATCATATAAATAAGGTTTCTAGAGTTGCAGGTAATGCGTTCCTTGATATGTCTTTCTTCACTAGTTGCGGAAAATGTATATTTATCTTGGTTTTCTTTTAAGAAAGGGCAGGTTAGACAGCGCGGATGATTGCATCTGTGGATACCCGGAGAAGGTGGTATTCTACGGTCATCAGGGTCAGAGTTGTCGGGTAGCTTTGTTTTCACTAGAAGATCACGAAGACTTGCGTTTCTTCTGTATGCTAGGACAGGAGGATTAGGAAACGTTTCTTTACAGCGGGTAGAGGAGTTGAGAATGTTAAGATGTTTTTTCATAATTTTCGAGGTGTTGGGAAGAGCTGGATTGAAGGTAACAACAAAAGGTGTACGATCAGTTGTTTTGTTTTGCTGTTTAGGTTTGAGGGTATCACAACGGGGTATAGAACGCACGCGGTTGACTTCATGTTTAAGGAAGTTTCGATTGTAACCTCGCTTTGTCAAGTGGTCGATAAGTTCATTAGAGCGCTTGTCAAAATAAGTGTCAGTAGAACAAATGCGTCGTAATCGTAAGGCGAGACTGAAAGGAATAGCACGCTTCGTGTGCTCCGGGTGACTGGAAGATCTGAGGAGATATTGATGTTTGTCCGTGGGCTTAGTATGCAGGTCCGTCTGGATGTGATTGTCGATTAACTGGACTTGTACGTCAAGAAACGGGAGTAGCTGAATAGATGGATCGCACGTGGTACGTTAATGAATGTATGAGACAACTTAATGACTGCAATTTCTATCAAAAACAGTCTAAAGATATTACCAGCAAAATACAGGAACGCATACGAAAATACACAAGCCGCATGCATAACGAAAAATTAATCGACGAAGACACCTTTAAGTACCTTACTTGTAACCCCAATCCCCAACCTGGTCGTTTCTACATCTTACCTAAAATACACAAGCAAGGGAATCCTGGCCGTCCTATAATATCTAGTAATAGTCACCCTACTGAGCACATATCTGAATTCGTCGATTTCCACCTACAACCTTTAGTTAAAATGCTACCATCTCACATCAAGGACACAACTCATTTTCTTCTCAAACTGCAAGAACTGGGATCTCTACCTGACAACGCTATTCTCGTCTCTCTTGATGTTTCATCTCTCTATACAAACATTCCCCATAAGGAAGGAATCGACGCATGTAGTCACTACCTTAACGCCAGACATCACAAATCCGTTCCTACTGAAAGCCTTTGCGACCTAATTCGTATGATTCTCGGAATGAATAACCTTGTCTTCAATGGTCAGCACTTCCTACAAATACATGGAACTGCTATGGGTACTCGCATGGCTCCATCCTATGCCAACCTATTTATGGGAAAATTTGAAGAAAAAGCTATAGCTAACGCCCCCTTTAAGCCTTTCGTCTGGTGGAGATTCATCGACGACATTTTCATGGTGTGGACGGAAGGTGAAGAAAATTTAGAAACCTTTATTAAATATCTCAATTCTCTTCACCCCACCATCAAATTCACACACGAATATTCGAAGTCTTCTATTCAGCTACTCCCGTTTCTTGACGTACAAGTCCAGTTAATCGACAATCACATCCAGACGGACCTGCATACTAAGCCCACGGACAAACATCAATATCTCCTCAGATCTTCCAGTCACCCGGAGCACACGAAGCGTGCTATTCCTTTCAGTCTCGCCTTACGATTACGACGCATTTGTTCTACTGACACTTATTTTGACAAGCGCTCTAATGAACTTATCGACCACTTGACAAAGCGAGGTTACAATCGAAACTTCCTTAAACATGAAGTCAACCGCGTGCGTTCTATACCCCGTTGTGATACCCTCAAACCTAAACAGCAAAACAAAACAACTGATCGTACACCTTTTGTTATTACCTTCAATCCAGCTCTTCCCAACACCTCGAAAATTGTGAAAAAACATCTTAACATTCTCAACTCCTCTACCCGCTGTAAAGAAACGTTTCCTAATCCTCCTGTCCTAGCATACAGAAGAAACGCAAGTCTTCGTGATCTTCTAGTGAAAACAAAGCTACCCGACAACTCTGACCCTGATGACCGTAGAATACCACCTTCTCCGGGTATCCACAGATGCAATCATCCGCGCTGTCTAACCTGCCCTTTCTTAAAAGAAAACCAAGATAAATATACATTTTCCGCAACTAGTGAAGAAAGACATATCAAGGAACGCATTACCTGCAACTCTAGAAACCTTATTTATATGATCGAATGTAGAAAATGTCAAAAACAATACATCGGTGAGACTAAACGCAGACTCAACGAACGCTTTGGAGAACATCGCCGCTCAGTGACTAAACCTCATTTACTACAGACGCCTACTCCAATCTCACAACACTTCAACCAGCCAGGCCACTCACTCAATGATATCATACTCATTCCCATCGAGCTCATGAAAAACATAAGAGACTCTGTCAGAAAGGCGCGTGAAGCTCATCTCATCGACAAAGCAAAAACACTAGAACCTTCGGGTATTAATAAACGCGATGAACTGCACTAATTATGTTATCTTTACAAAACTGCCTGTCATTATTTAGTCAACTATTATATTTGTCAGTTTATCATAGGACGCTTTTTTTATTTACCTGTCTATGTAGTAACCTATCATGTTTCTTGGTTCCATATTTTAAACTTTTAAAATTGTAACGATATTAACGTATATACTCATTTTTATTTTAGCCCCCGTCGAAGGTTTGTGTTTCAAACCGAAATATCGGGCACAAAATATATATCTTTTATTTTACTTTATTTTTCTTGAGTCAATCTTTTCTCGGCCGTACGGATCAGTTTGCCGTGTTATTTTACATTTATTCAAGTTTTTCTACTGATCCAGATCTTTGTCACAGATCCGGCACCTCTCATTGGTTTGTAGTTGTGGTTTCTACTGTTCATTGTCTTAACTTAGATCTTTTTACCCGACATACCACGCGAACGGTGAATGTGTCCTCGCGACTCTTTACGCGCCCATTTCGAATATACCGAAGCGAAGCTGACTCAAAACAAATGTTTCGCAGGGAACGCATTTTTGATGGAATTGCGTCGCGAGTGAACTGACACGGAACTTCGACATCTCTTCTTTGATTCTGCGGAGGAATTGAGTCGACAGGGTTATTTTCAGAGGATTTATTCGCTTCGATCGGCGGGCACTTCGGAAATCAGTGTTCTGCCTTGTCTTTTTCTTAGCAGTGGAACACCCAAATAACGATAACTCGCTGAATTCGCACGATTTGAAGAACATAAGTTGCGGTTACACATACCTTCTGCCCGAGGTTTCCCAGTGGGTTGGGATCGGCTTGGGTTTCCGGTTAGGTAATATTTTCCGGTTACACTGCAAATAATTACCCAAGGTCAACTTTTGACCTGGTAGTGTTTGGCGGGAATTTAATGCATCATGGCGATCGCAAACCGCGAAACGTATGGTCTCCTTACTTGAAGTCGTTCTTCTGCTTCTTATATCCGGTTGATTTAGCTATCAATCTAACGAAATTGAAAACGAAACACATTTTCTATTGTACTGCAATCGATACAAAGATATTAGACAAACAGTGATGCATGACATCAAACTTAATTATTCCAACTATGATGTATTAACTGATCACAACAAAATTATATTTCTATTTAATAATGTAGATCCTTTCATTTGCAGAAAACTAGGATATTATATATTTCAAGCATTCGAATTAAGAGTCACTTGTACCACTGGACAAGGGCCCACTGCGATCAGTTAAAAAATATTAATTAATTTAACAAACCTGTTATTTGTTATATTACTATTACTTATTACTTATATTACTTTATTTTTGTTTAGGCTATACCATATGTATAAAATTGGGAATGCTAATAAACTTGTTGTTGTTGTTGTTGTTGCTATCCAAAACTTCATTCTAAGACGAATGCGTAGAAGGCGTCTGCGAGTACGATTTTTACAATCACTCCAGATGCTGTATTTGTTCTATAAAAACCGTCGTCCGGCAAGTTGCTCGCCGGCCAAGACGTGCTTGGATATTTCCTCGTCCCCAGAACTGGTTCAAGGAAAAAAGACGTGTAAAATATACCCACTGTGGACCTCGAAAGTTCGCCATGCTTGTTGCCGTGCGTCTCGAATTAGGTTAGCCTGTGAACAGGCTCTCTGGTGGGATATTAATTGGGCGAAAAAAAAAAACGGAGCACGGGGAGGGGGAGGGTAAAAGGAAAAGGGAGGGGGAGGGGGAGAGCCTGTCGACAAATTATTGAGGCCGCCATTCCGCCCCTTTGTAATTAACCTGTCGATTATCTGTCAACAAGATCATTATCAGTGGTTGGTTGCATTGGAATGTAAATAGTGGCGCACGTGAAAATGACAAGTCGCGGGAACGAATATTAAATCACGGAATGAGAAATTTAACGATCCTCACACTTTCAAAGAGATAACAAACTTTAGCTGATTAGTATTTATCTTGCAACAAAAGAGAGCCAGAGAAACCGCAATGTATGCCAATTAGAGCTAGCACCAAACAACGGCATAAAGAAATATAATTCTAACGGCTCTGTACAGCATTAAATCCCCCTATCAATTTGAGAGATATTCCACCGAGATCAAAAGATCAATATCATCGAAGAGAACAAATTCATAACTGTGATCTAAAGGCGCATTTCTCTCTTAAATCGTACTGGGAAAGCTTTATGCTTTTTAAATACTTTTTAGCGATGAGTGATACTAGTTTTTAGCCTGTCTATTTTTATAGAGAGTCGCTTAAAGACATGCTTGAAGGCTTAAAACGATACAAATTATGGTCACACTAAAGGAGACTTGTAGGTCTGTCTACCCCATTTATAACCATACACGTAGTTCTTTCTCAGCTTCTTCTTCCCCTTAACCAATAGCAAATGCTTTGAGTCCCAAACGTGTCATCTCCTCGACTTGATCCTTCATAATGGAAACTAGCGGCGTTACAACAATAACGGCCGTTCTTTCCAACTTCACCACAGCTCGTTCAGGACACGACGGAGAATTTCAAAGACTAAACTTTTTTCAAATTCAGTCGGAAGAATGCCAAATACATCATGTTTCTCCGCTAAAGACTTCAAGCAGCGTTTCTGCTCTTCTTTTAAACCTGTAATATGAGGGAAATCCCTCAGAGAATCGCTCAATGCTTTTTCAAACTGATCGATTGAGAACCGGCCGTCAAACATGTTTCTATTTTGCGGTGCGACATGCAAATTTTGATCGCATGTCGGCGCGCGGATATCAAAATGACCGCAAACTTGTCAACAGAATGTGTCAACAGTCGGCGATCTGACCAATCAGCGTTTGCACTAGAATCTAGTGCACAGTTGGTGATCTGGAACGGCGGCATCAATGGTTTGTCTCTCTGGGTTTGTCTACAGGCCTCCCCGCCTCTTCCCCTTTCCCCAGTTTTCCCGCGGCTCGCTTCGCTCGCCGACTTTTCTTTTCGCCGCTATCTACTTTCGTCTTACCCCCACAAGGAGGCCTGTTCACAGGCTAGAATTAGGTACGTAACAGAGTATTTGCCGCGAATTCAGCGGTTTCCGGTATTTACAATTTTCTTCCACCCGACTGGTTGAACTATTCTTGTGGGGTTCTTGTGGCTAGAAAACCAAACGACTTGGCCTTGCTCCGGGAGTGTCATGGGTTATTATTTTGTTCTCTTTGATGTATCCCTAGTCATTTCCCGTGGGTAGTTTCACTGTGGGAATATAGGTCACACACAAAA
>JAJGOT010000055.1:1745000-1785000 GCA_022457155.1 Cladopsammia gracilis
AAAGAAACAGGCCTCATGCAACGCGATTCAATAGTGAGTGATATGGTAACAGAATAGGCCAAATACAATTTATGATGTGAAATGTTAAAGGGGTTAATTTAGTGTTAATAAATAAGTTGGCAATAGCCTTCTCAGACAATAACTCAGGCGAATCTTATATACTTTAAATATAGCCTCCCTGATATAATGCACCTTTTGAATAATAATTTCCAACGATTCTTAATTAATTCCGACACGGCATTCATGTAAAACAGGCTTTATTTTAGTTTACTTTTCTATAATAGTTAGTTATATTTTTAAATTATAGAAGATTAATGTACATACATAGTTTCTTATTAAGTTGTAGTTTATATTAAATTGTTAATGCCTGATATATTTACCGTGTTTTTTTTTAAAATAAAAATGATGATGATGATGATGATGACGATAAATCATGCCAACCCCCCCCCCCCCCTTCACCCTAAACGTATCCATAAGAATTAAACACCCCGCGCGTTTTCTTTATTTCGAAAACTCTACTAACTTGAACAATGTGGTACAATTATTACATTTTTAGTACTTTTGAATTTAAAGAGTTCTACAGCTTGCTTTGCTGTAAGTTCTGTAACTGACACACAAATTGATTTTCACTCTTGTTTCTATTCTGACTATTCTAAGAGCTTTAATAGTGGTAGTAATCATACATTATAGTGCGTCTCCTTATCCCGTACTGGCACCTCGAACCCCGAAAGGTCTCAGAATTTTCCGACATATAAATAGTATACTTGTCGTGATTTCATTTCGGTTATTTCCCCGATTCTGAAATCAAACGCCTCAGTACATGTCAGTATCTCAATGTCTAGAAGTTGCATTCAGCATATGAGCATGGACGAAGGTTCTTCTCCGGGGCTGATTGCTGTGAAATCAGCCCAAAAGTTTTCATATTTTTCTCTCTTCTACGAAAGTAGTAGTGTGCTTTCAATGCAATGCTGTAACGTAATTTATAATACGCAGTGTTTATAATAACACGCGCAAGGGATCTCAAGGTCAAGCTAGGTCACGTAGGCGAACAGCATTAGCTGCAATAGTTATTTTGATCTGTTTTTCATTGCTCTGTCACAAAAATCCAATTTTTTTTCCTTGCAATGAGACATAAAGGACGATTCATTTGAGTTCTTAATAGATGGGCAGGCTAAATTAATCTGCGTCCACCCTAACCCTAACCCTAACCAATGGAACCAATGGTACCAATCGTAAGGCCTGTTTGACAATGGTAAATCTTTTACCAATGGTGACGATTGGTGAGGGTGTTTTCACTAATCGTATCTGTTTGTGTATATTGGACATGAGTGGAGGCCGCCTGGCGCGGCCGGTCAGTGAATTATCGCTACAAGACATGCATAGGAATCGCTCCGTAGAACATCACGAAGAAGCGACGTCGGTATTTAGGTGAAAGCTTCCCAAATCAGGCAGAGAACCACAGCAAAATCAAGTTAGAGCAGTCAAAACATACTAGAACGGTGCTGGGAGCGAGGAAAATCCGATAACTTCTTCAGACTTGATTCCAAAGAGACCCAAGTGAACAACAAACGTGGTCCGGAGAAGAACTTTCGTCCATTTCCACTGCGTACTTTTAGAGATTGAGATATTGAGCCGTACGATTCCAAAATCGGGAAAATATCCGAAACTTAATCAAGACAAATAGATTATTTACATGTGACATTTCGAAGAACTCAGCTCCCCAGGATTGAATGAATTGTGCCTGATTTCCACGCGCTGGGAATGCTGGATACTATTGAGACGTTTCAACATGGCGCAGAAATGGTACATACATTTTTTCGCGGTTCTTGGTACAAATGTCACAGGACACCCAACACCAGATTAGGAAGTGTCTCCTTCGTCGACGCAAAAAGCGTCGCTCTCACAAAAAAAGTAAACAACCTTTTCAAAGGAGTAGTTTTGACCGTGATTTCGGTTATTTGTGCACAAATGGCCGTTGTCACGCGAAGCAGCTATCAGGCATATGTCGGACGTACCGTCAACAAGAACAGCTTTGCAGGGCCACTTATGTATAACTTGCCCTACTCTTCCTTATTAGGAATTTCCTAATCATAACAAAACCTTAAGGTTACAGTGTACCTTCAGATCGAAAATTTATCGAAATTTTTTTTTAAAGTTTACAGAATGAACTTTCATTCAAAAAAAAAATTATCGAAAAATAGTGAAAATTGACGGAGAAATGACAGTATAACTTTTGTGGGCGGAGTTTGTTACTGAAGCGATATGTTTTTTTAAGCCCTGTTTTCTCAAAGTTAATTTTTCGCTTGTTGGGGACACTTTAAAGAGCTACAACTCAAAGGAAATTTGTTCGATTTTCCTCAAATTTGGACAGAAGCTAGGCTAACATATAATCAACAAAAAAGTGTCGGCGAATTTCTTATTTCCGAAAACTTTTTCGTCAAGAGCCATTTCCGTGCCATCATTCCAATTTTTTTTCTCCCTTTTTCGAAAATATTCTGTAACTTTTCACTACAATCGCCGAGACCTTTTTTTTAGCGCTTCGTGTCCGGAAATTCGAGAACAAATCAAATTAGCAAAATACAATAATCGCTTTGAGTTATAGCGTTTTAAAGCTGATTCGGACGTTCGAATTTAGACGTCGTAAAAAATTCGACAATTCACTTTATTACCAAATGGTTTCTATATTTAGATGGCCAGCTCTATAAGCTTTAATTTGATATCTGGGTTTAGGTATATTAAGTGTAATCTTAAGACACTAGAGCTGTTATACTGGAGACACCCCCGAAGATACACTGTAACCTTAACTAGTCAAGCTATCTATTCCTACTGAAGAATTCCGAAAGCAGCGGCTCCCATTACTTTCTGAATTAGTATGCGATACGGGGGTCGCCACTTTAGGGGAGTAACTACATTTCGGGCAGTCAGGCGTTACTTTCGCATTGTTAATAAAAGAAATAAATCTATTCCGAGAAACTTACTGAACAAGGCGAAAAAAATTCTAAATAGTTAGGAAGTAAGGTTGAATACTTCTTAGGAACATTTCTTCCTCATCAGTCAACACAAAAATTTTAAGTCATTGTTTTGAGGGAATATAGTTTCTCTTCCAATATTGTTGTAACTTTTCGAGAATTGTCAGCAAGGTCTCAAAATTATCATTATACTTTTGGTTAGCCCTTATTTTCGGAATTCTTCAGAATCTGAAAACCAAACAAAAAAATGAAACGTTTCCTGCAAGTAGGCTAGCACAGGTCTCCGGAGAGAAAACGACTTTACTCTGGCAGAAAATGAAAACCAAAAGAAACAAATAAACGAGAAAACTAAACTTATAGCAAAGAGCACATACCTGGGCTTCTTCGCCATCTTTTTTAGTTTTCTCAAAGTCGTCAGTGGAATGAGCTGTTTGGTCCCACAATGGAGTCCACACATTGCCTGGCGAAAGACTGAAAACATAAAGATAATAATATACTTGACTGGTAGAAACCAAAGATAAAAACTCAAGAGAATCGCAGTAAAATATCACATCTTATTCGTCCCCAGTCTTATGCCATTGGGTCTCCCAGGGTAACAGGCTTCTATTTAAAATTTACTGAAATGTGTCCCCAATTAGTAGACCGGTTTTAGGTGAGCTAGAAGGCTATGATGGCAGAATCAGATGACTGCACATCTATGAAATAGATCAGTGCACATGTACCTGTTAACTCGCACTCCATATTTCGCCTCATCAACTGCTAGAGCTCTTGTCATTGATGTTATTCCACCCTAAACACAATTAAACTTAAATGAGATTTAATAGTTTAATACCTCGCCATCATCACCGCAAAGCTGATCAATACTCACTGATAACTATATGTGCCGAATGAAAGGTTGTGCATAAAATTACTGCCGTCCAATTTACAAAGGTGTAAAACTCCCCAATCCATGGCAATGTGGCAGACCGTTTGTACAATGAAAATTTACCTTGCTTGCAACGTATGCCACAGCTCCGGGTTGGCCAATCTGTGCCACTAAACTAGACATGTTGATGATGTTCCCTTTTGATTTCCGTAAGTAAGGAAGAGCAAACTATAAAAAATAGAATGGACGTATATAAACACTCATTTTGGGATTGCAATTTCTATGCGATCATTCAAGCCATGTATAGGACTAACTATTTGTATCTATCTCACAGTGAAATAAGAAATTTGTTTTCAGTTATTTAGAGACTGACCCAGATAGTTAGTCTGGCCTTGAGGTTAAAAACCCAGCAAAGACGAGGAGCTATGAAAGTTCTCGTTTGTTTTTTTATTGAAACTTTCGTTGCACCAGTTTTTCTGGGTCTTTTCTTCGCCCCACCCCAACTAACTGGTCCAAGATCTATCAGGATGTACCTCAATGAATTATGTAAAATCTTACTATATATCTTTAATTATTAAGGTGGCTCGACTTGGTTTTCTGGCGACATAACATCCCAACTTTCAACGGCTGATACTAGAGATGAAATGAACTTCCCAAAAAAGTGGATCTGATTTGATCGGTGTTACCATTACAACGATCGCATGACGTCGTGGTTTTTGCATATTAGTAATTTTCTCAACATCTAGACCGAAACGTTTAAGGGCCCATTACACTATTCCGTTGCTAAATAATGCGGTTGCTATGCAGAGCTAAATTAAGCACAATTTTACTTCCGGTGAAAGTGACGGGCAGCTTTGCGCGATTTTTCTCCCTGGAGTCCGTACAAATTCAAAACTGTCCTAAGCAATGCCAAATTTGAACTTCGTCTCGTTCAACTCCTGAATTCTTGGTTAGTACTTACCGCGCCTTTCAATAACATGCGAAATTTGAAATTCAAATCTCCACCAACAGTTGCGTTATTCCCTGCCGTCAATCATAATTATACGAAAACCAACGGACCATGTAAAAAAAAAAACAAAATGGATCGAAATCTACCAATCATAATGCACGGACGTGACCTTTTGACCTCATTGAAGTGAAGATCTGTTTCCTTTTGTCTTTTGTCTCCATTCTACATTCTACAACTATATAACAAAAGTACTTACTTTACAAAATAGAAAATAATTCACAAGATTTAGATCCAACAGTTTTCTAAACTCATCAACTGAAGTGTGATCAATTGTTTTTCCAGTAGGAGGATCTGCCAACACAACCAGAAACTGGATCATTAAGTTTCAAAATTTAACACTGAATGCAGTAAAATAATAATCTACAGTTAAAACCAGTGTATAAGAACCTAGATTTTTCTAAGTTAGCCTAAAAAGGTTCTTATAATCAGGGACCGCGGAGCAAGGTGAAAAATGGGAGGGCTGACAATTGAAAATAATTTTTTTAAAATTATTTTTCTTTTTAGCGCAAAAAGTGGGGGCGGGGGCGCAAAAAAGTGGTGGGGCTGCGGCCCTACCAGCCCCTCCCCTCCGCGGTCCCTGAATTAATTGCTTAAAACATGAAAGATAAAGGTGTTTCTACTTACGCCATCCAGCATTGTTTATAAGGCAGTCAATACAGCCATATTTTTCAACTGTCTTCTCCACTAAATTCTTATTGAGAGAAATAAAGACTTAGCTTAGCTTAGCCTGAAGTGATATTACTATTTTGAGTCAAACATTTACACAAAACTAAGGCAAGTAATGTGAGACAGCTGTTTTGTCCTTGTTAGGACTGAATTGCAACACACAGCTATTTGATCAGGGAGAGGTTAGGACTCAAAAGTCCCACATGAACATTGTGTTTCCCTGAACTAACTCCAAGCTCTATACAAGCCTTGTAGGAGCTGTTGATTGGGACTGCAAAATAACCTTTGACAAGCATATGGAAAAGTATACGCGATCATGATAGTACTGTGTTGGGACAATTGTGTTGGTAACATTATGTTGGGATGGCTGTGTTGTGTTGGTGTAACTGTGATAGGCCTAAATTGAGAGGGCTGTGTTGGTATGACTGGGTTATGTTGGGATGGCGGTCTTACGTATTGGTGTGACTGTGACGATAAGGCTATATTGGGAGGGCTGTATTGGTATGACTGTGTTGGTAGGGTAATGTTGGGATGGTTGTGTTGTGTATTGGTGTAAATGTGGTAATCAGGCTACAGTATTGGGCAAAAGTAATGGAAACGAAAATCGTGATATTTCGGCGAATTTTAACGAGATTTTGTTTGAAACGAATTATCGCACGATATTTCGGGACATCTATTGTCCCAGTTGCCGCGAGATTTCGCCGAGTCGTGTGCGATATTTCACTGTCTCTTAGCGAAATCTCATTTCCACTCAGCGAAATCTCGTTCCCACTTAGCGATAAATCGTTGATAAATAAATTGTTTCCGGTCAGCGAATTATCATCACCGCTCAACGAAATTATTGTTGCCACTCAGCGAAAATGAAATCAAACTTACCTGTTTACGGACTCCAGCAGAACTCGCTCGACATTAAACAAGTAACAATTTTTATGCCACAAGAGACAGATCTCGAACAGTGTAGTGTGGATGAACAGCAACCAGGGACATCCGTATTTTAATAATCTTTCCACCACTAAATGTTGACAAAACCAAGCAGAGCTTCATTTCGCAGCGCCTATTGTTTCTAACCTTCCGACTTTTCGAATGATAATTCATTGTTCGAAACTTTCAACGCGTTAAGGTCACTTTATTGTTTAATTCACGTAGAAGGCATCACAGTTCTTACAAAACTAGCTTTTGATCATTTGTATATGTTGTAGACTTGCGTTTGTAGCTTTTTTTAAATTCATTAAGGCGCGGTCGACATATTCCCCTGTTCCCCGATTAGGGTGGTTCGATACAGTTTTCAGGAGACCATACCAACATTTTTCAATCGGCTTTTAAGCGGTCTTCTCCAAGTCAGATCAACGTGAAATTTTCACCACTAACTGGTTTTGAATTGAAGTTTGGCAAGATATATGTTCTGGTAAAATCGATATTACCATGACAACGATAAACAAGAAACTTAGAAATCAGTAAAAGTGAAATTTAGCGCGTTTAAGATTTCGCATTGAAAATCCCACATAGGCATCTTAAAATATGGTATATGGCATATATATTTTGCAAGAATAAAAAAATTCTGTATGTTTGAATTAAAATAAATCGCAATAACATTTCAAACCTTACTATTTGTGTACTGGTATTAAATTGATCGAGAGATTAACACTGGTTTTGTGAAATTCCTGAATGATAATGACAAAAAGTAGTTGATGTTATGTTTGAAAACCTTGAAAGTTTTGTTTACTTTGTCTTTTGCGATCTTGAGAACTACTTTTTTTCCTAACATCGCATCATGTGCAATTTTTGGGTAATTTTCGATTTTAATGGCTTTTGCAAAAATCTGAGAAACGGCTCGATGGATTTTTTTAAAACATTCACTGTGCATGCTTACCGATGTGCAAAATATTATCTGAAAGTTTCATTGGCATTGATTCACTGGAGTTTTTTTTATCCAATTTAGTTGAAGCTACAATATTGTCGTTTAAGTTTTTCTCGTGTTGAAACTGAATAGTTTAGTAAAGTGTCTCAAGCTACGGCCAACTTGGTGTTGAAGTTTGAAAAAAATCACGGTTCACAAGCTGCCAGACGTGTCCCGAGATGTGTACACAGATGTAAAATGTAACTGCCACGAACGCAAAATAGTTTAAAGTTGAGAGCCTGTAACGTTCTGTTCCTGTTCTGTTCAAACTCATGAACGCGATTGAGAGAGGACATCTGATTTTGTATTAACTTTGTACGAGACTTTGTGAGGAATTTTTTTCGTTTTCTATTGAATTGTTTTAACATGTTCTCTTTATGTACTGAATTAAAACATAAAGCATTGAATTAGCTTTCTTAAAAAAAGACACCATTGTGTGAATTTGGGCCCAAATGCCCCCCACTAACGTCCAAAACTTGACTTCTTCTTCCCCCCTCCCCCTAAACGTCCGGTGGACGTTATGCGGGGAGTAAGGGAATATGTCGACGGCCCCTATTAAGCTTGCGGACTCTAAGGCCTGTTTATATGGTCTCGGGTACCCGAGACAACCCTCCCCCCGAGTTACCCTGGCCGAGCTAACTTTTCACTTATTTCTTTGAAAAATTCAACCAACCGTTTACATGAAAATCGAGAACTCGTCTAGGGAGGGGCGAGACAACTCGGTTGGGCGAGTGGTCTCGCCTCGACAGATAGGGTAACCAGGCGGGACCGCTTTTTCTCATATAAACACTTTGGTTTGCCTCCCGGGACAACTCACGGCGTTCTGCGTGTCACGCTAAGCCAAGATTTTAGGTTTGAGAACACAAATTCGCATTAAAGAAGTAAAATGAAAATCAAAAAAAGCCCACAGCGTTCGAATGAATGAAAGAAAGTGAAAAGAACAGGCATACGATAGCTGTATTTAGATTTGAATATTTACGCAGCGTTGTGAATATTTAAGTAGGGTCAACTTTGACTCGGTCAGCAGGGACAACATTTCTCATATAAACACTCGGCAAAGTTGTCTCGGGGGGGTGGGGGGGGGGGGTGGGAGGATTGTCTCGGGTACCCGAGACCATATAAACAGGCCCCAAGTGTGTCAAGTTTCCTGTGATCTGCGAACGTAGACGGATTTACGGCAGTTTATTTACTCTCGGCTTTTGCAGTGAGTGAGCCGTATTTAAAATACTTCATGACCGGCAGCCTGAAATTTTTCCAATTTAGAGTCAATCTACTCAACGTATTCGATTTAATATGCTATCCTTCAATTTTAGCGCGAATTTTTCTGACCGCTCTTTGCGTTTCCCATAAAATGTTTGAAATGCTGAGATTTGCATGGTGCGAATTTTTCTGACCGCTCGGCACTCTACAAATTGACGGCTGTAATCGTAAACGTCTCAGCGGTCTGAACAAGGATAGCATAGTATAAATCCTCTCTCCTCCGAATGGGCTCCTAATTCAGTAAAGAATAATAAAAGAGAAAATGGGAGCGCAGTGAACGGGAGCGCGGGGAACGATGGGAAGAGCGAAAGAGCGGGAGCCTCAGTGGTAGTGGTAGTGGTGAGTGGTGAGTGGTGAGTGGTGAGTGGTGAGTGGTGAGTGGTGAGTGGTGAGTGGTGAGTGGTGAGTGGTGAGTGGTGAGTGGTGAGTGGTGAGTGGTGAGTGGTGAGTGGTGAGTGGTGAGTGGTAGTAGCCTCCGCGCGTTTTTTTTTTTCCACGTTTTTTACCAAGCGTGGAGCGCGACTAGGAGGCTTCTGCGAAGGAGAGAGACAGAACCGCAATTCCTACCAGAGAACCGCACAAAACCACACAAAATATGGCAGAGGTCTCCCTTCCCTCTTTTCCCATTAGTTATCGAGAGATGGCGACAAAGTCATGGCAAACCCATTTTAATACTTTTTCCAGTTAAAGTTCACTGTGAAGAAGAAAGAAATGCCTTATTCGCTTGCGGTCTTGTCCAAGCGTGTCAGGTTGCCTGTAGCCTGCGAACACAGACAGATTTTCGGCAGTTGTTTACTCTCAACTTTTGCAGTTTGCTCTTGAAAAGCTTCTGTTCCAACGTGATTTTGCAAGTTTGTCACATTGCAGGGGAAAAAGTTTTTTTTTAACCTGAAACCAAGCATATTTTGTGTAGACTAAGCACACTTGCAACCACAACCAAACTTGACCTTATTTTAATTCGGCCATGGGTATACAGCGCGGCAATGCAAGAACCGTTTTATCAAAAACTTCTTTAAAAATGCAAGGACCACTCGAACAAACAGTAGCAAAATGTAGCTGGATCTTCGAGCAGATCAGGATCAGCAATGAACTAAATAAAAAAAACTATAACATGCAAGGTTGTTGTTGTGAACCCGGGAACGAAATCTCGTTTGACTCCACGAAATATAGTAACAGCAATTTATCGCTAGATCAAAATTTCGTTTGACTGTGTACGAAATATCTCTGCGGCGAACTTTTGCTGGAACGAAATCTCTTCGAAATATCGCCGAATTATCGTGTCAACGCGATGGGATATTTCGCGGAAATATCGGCGCAATATCGCATAAACAAAGCGCAATAATCGACGATTATCGCTTCCGTTATACTTTTGTCCAATACTGACAATACTGTATATATGAGAGGGCTGTGTTGGTATGACTGTGTTAGTAGGGTAATATTGGGATGGCTGTGTTGTGTATTGGTGTAATGGCTCCGTCAATTCCAAGCCCGCTCATCACCACCCCCACCCCCGGGCATTTGTCGGGCATTTTATAACTTTACCTTCCCAAGGGTGGGGCATTTACTAAAACAGGTCAGCCTGGGGGTGGGGCACTGTCAAAACAACGTCATCTTTCAGATTTTAAAGTTGACTCGTACATTCGTACATGCTTAGTTTTTTTATTTTAATCTTCCTGATTGCCCTAAAAAAATACAAAGACTGAGTTGATAAACATTGTTTGCGTCCCACACTTTTCAAGTGAACCGGAGCAACAAGCAACAGACCGAACGCAGTCATATTCAATTTTGGGCTTTCACACAATTTTCAAAATAGGCAGGCTAGTGCCTTACCTTTCAAGGCCACAGTAACACTGAGGAAAAACGAAAAAATTTCTAGCATGAATAAAGGTCCATTTATTTGTGAACAATTATTGCTTCCATCATTAATTATTAAAATAAAATGTTTATCTTGTCCCATGGGTCGGGCATTTACACTCTTTCAGAAGCCCCACGATGGGGATTTGTACGTATAACCTGACCCCACCGTGGGGCATTTGCAACATTATTTTTTAAAAAAGACAAATGCCCGACAAATGCCCGGGGGGGGGGATGAGTGGGCTTGGAATTGACGGAGCCATAACTGTGATAATAGCGCTTTATTGAGAGGGCTGTGTTGGTAGGGTAATGTTGGGATGTCTGTGCTGTGTATTGGTATAACTATGATAATAGCGCCTTATTGGGAGGGGTTGTGTTGGTAGGGTAATGTTGGGATGGCTGTGTGTGTTGTGTGTTGGTGTGACTTTGATGATAGGGCTATATTGGGATGGCTGTGTCGGTACGGTTGTGTTGCTGGGATGGCTGTCAGCTGTGTGTTGGTGTGACTACGATGATAGGGCTATATTGGGAGGGGCTGTATTGGGATGACTGTGTCAATTTCGCCTAATTTTGCGAATTCTCAATGCCAATGAAAATGAAAATGATAAGGGTAAATGGAATGCTGGATCATTGATGACAAATTAATTTTAATAACCTTTATATCTTCCTCTTTACTGACATCACATTTGATAAAGTATCCCTCTCCAGGACCGCTATCATTCACTTCTTTTTCAAGGTTTTTTCCATCCTCAACTAGTATAACATAAAATAAGAAATTAATGTGAGAATCAGTATATAATAAACTGAAGATATGAATCAAGTATACTGCATTTTAAAAATTACTTCTGCCTTAAAACATCCTTGTAAAGAACATCTCTCTTAAATTATATAACTGGACACCTACACTCCAACAAAAATGGATTTGTTTTACTTCAATATTTTTGCTTTACCTCCATCTCACACAGACTATTCACCAAAATAGATAATATACTATTATTAGTCAGGACTAGTCATGTCTGTTTTAAAGAAAGTTGACTTTATAACAAACAAACTTACTGTAAAGAGCTCTATTTTTGCAGTTCATCGCATGTTTTAAGTATTACTGACTACTATATTCTGGATACATGTATATGGGCTTCACGGAAACAGCCCAACAATATGTAAACTTATTCTAAGAGATTTACTTACTCCCACGAGCACAAAAGACAACTTTGGCTCCAGCTTTCACTAAAAAAGAAAAAAGGCAAGTGTTAAGGAGGCTCGTACCCATTTCTCAAGTCCACACCCTTTCAATTTTAATGGACCATATCTTTTGTTGTAGCGCATAAAAAGCCAAGCCACTTTGCATGAAAACATACAATACATTGAACATTATGCGAGTGTAGGATTTGTTTACATCGGTACTTCCATGGTAACGGAATGGTGATCCTCCGAAATTAACAAGTTGTGGAAGTTCTCTAGATCAAGAGAAATTTTTGTAAAACCCGCTAGTGTACTAATTAATTAGACCATGGGCTTCAACTGGACAAAGTTTGAAAGAAATGTATGAGAGCGTTTTTGAAATTTTTGGGGATGAGGTTTTGGGGATTATAAATACAGTGAAAAACATACTATTGACATAATTGACTAATATCTAAAGAAAACGATGCGCGATGTGAATGCAGTTTCATCTCATAGTAATTTGATTCCATTCGAAATGGTGTGTGGAAAAGTGAGGGGCTTGCTTTGGCCGATTGCGAGAAAGAAGGATTTGATTAGCGTGCGTTCAGCTGCTCTTGTTGCCATTTTTGTATGTGATTTGGTCTACGCCTACAAATGTGATGATAATTTGGAAACAGCGAGATAATTTTTTTTTTAAATTTGACAATCTCGAGATTAATCATCAGCTTATATGGCCTGCAAGTTTCAAGGACATTGAAGACATGCAAGGCAATAAAACAGGGCCTCCAATGTACCAATTTTTTCCCGCAGATTTTGTGTTTACAAGTGAGCGTCCTCATTATTCACGAGTATTGTTTTCAAGTTTCATATGTACGTGCAAAAATTTATTTGCATCGAACAGAACGCTCGATTGTTTTCCGAAGAATTTTCGGTAACATGCTAATGGATGGTTTGAGAATTGTTCAGTATAACATAACGCACTCGATGTCGCGTTATCACGCTGTACATAATGCAGCCATACCGAGGGTCTCTTTAAAATTGCAGGACAAGAACATATCCCAATTTGTTTTCCATCTTTCCATCTTAACAAGGATAAACTTCAGTACTGTGTGTATACACTTAGTGTAAAACTATAAAACTTTAAAATTGAAATAACGACTTGTTCATTGTCCGTATAACGTTCGAGTGCAGGGCGAAGAAGAAACTCCAGAGACCGTGAGCCATGCGCCTTTGACGTTGTCACGCGTGTTTCGTTTCTTCTTGAAGCATGGCGGGCAGATCTCTGTCAGTGACTGGAAGGCGAAGGAATCAAGGCATTGGTTTGGAAATTCCAGCAACCTATATTTTTCAGCACAAGAAGCCGTCAAATGTTAAAAAGCTAATAGAATTGATTAAAGACAAAGAGGATAAAGCGGCTTTATAGCTAGCTACCGGCGATGAACTGCGATTACTGTGCAATCCCTATCGTAACAATTGTTGACAGACACATTACAGTCCTTATGCAATGATTTTAAAAGTATTATTATTAATTTGTGATAACTGGCTTTTGTCTGTGAATCCAAAGAAAACTAAAGTAATGATCTTCCAGAAGAAATTTAGGAAATCGATTCTTGATAAGTATTTCTTTCAGATTAACAACCAAAACATTGATATTGTCAACAATTACACTTATCTAGGAATCAAATTTTTTAATAATGGAAACTTTAAATTCAGTAAATTAAATACAAAAGATAAGGTAAGAAGATCCTTCTTTGCTACCCGTCGTTATTTAGATTTCTCCAAAGTTCCACTTAATATGACTAATAAACTTTTTAATTCACTCTTTTTGCCAATTCTTCTCTACGGGTCTGAGGTATGGGGAATCTATGATAAAGATGACATTAGTACTTGGGAAAAAGATGAAATAGAAAAAACGCATATTTTCCTCTGTAAGCAATCTCTAGGAGTAAATAAACAATGCCCAAACGTTGCAGCTAGAAATGAACTCGGAAGATTATCCTTGAAATTGAATATCGACACTTCCATTCTCAAATTCTGGATTCATTTACAAACTTTACCAGAAAATAACATTGCAAAATAATGTTTGCAGATTTCTAAAGAAATGGCTGACAAAAACCAGCCCGGATTGTCACAGAAAATTAAAATGTTATGCAAAAAGTATAGTTCTAGTTCCATGGTTTTAAATGACAACAACTGTAAAGCGTTTATTAACCACGTCAATCAATATATACGTAAAGCATTAATTAACCATCAACTCTCACTTCTTAACTCAAACAGAAAACTGTACTTTTACAACTCTTTTAAAACAGACACTAAACAAACTGTTTTTCTAGATGCTATTATAAATCCCCTCCATAGAACCACTATAAATAACTTTCGCTTAGGAAATCATCAACTCCGCATTGAAACTGGAAGACATACTGTACCAAAAACTCCTGAAAATTTAAGAATTTGCACTTTGTGCCAGGTTAATGATGTTGAAAACGAATCTCATGTTCTATTCTCTTGCACTTTTTATGATAGCTTTCGAATCAAATTTTTTGATGAAATCACTGCAAAATACCAATTTTTTAAACAATTAGATATTAGTTCAAAAATTTTGTTCCTCTTTAATAGCATTGACCCATTTATCTGTAGATCAGTTGCTGCTTTTGTCTATGAAATCATGAACTCTAGATATAAAAAGTTATATAACAAGTGAAACTGTATTAGAAATTTACAAATTATATAATTATATAATTTATATAAGGTAATGCCATGTATAGAAATGGAAATACCTCAATAAATTGTTGTTGTTGTTGTTGTATTGTCACATATTTTCAAGTGTTTGGCCTCCTTTTTCATCGTGGGATGATTGATTTTATCGCTATATCAGGGTAAATTTTACCTTTGGGCTGCCAGATTGTGATCGTTATATCGAGAATATCGTTATATCGAATATCGTTATATCGGGAGTTTTCTCCATACATTTATTGTAACATTTGCCGGGCTGTCAAATATGTTGATCGTTATACCGGGAACATCGTTATATCGAGTATAGTTATATCGAGGTTCCACTGTACTGTTGTCATTGATATTCGTAACGCAAGCCAGGTCGTAGGAGTGTCATCCGGCGGGGTAGGGAATGAAACAGCATATGCATGCAAATTTATTGTATAAACTGTGAGTAAAAAACTTGCGATCCCTTTCCGTGATCTTCCGTGGTGGTTATGGTAAGCAAAAACGGATCGAAATCCACCAATCACAGCCCACTAGCATGACCTTTTGAACTTGTAGCTCGTTTCCCAAACAAACTGCATCGGTTGTGATTGGCTCATAAGCGGCTATAATTATGCAAAATGTGTTTTTCCGCTGCAAACCTGTTTCCCGCGAAGAAGTCTGAAGTCAAAGAATGGTTAGCGGCGATGGGAATAGCGGGAATCGAAAGATTGAGCGAGGTATTTGAAGCCCAAGGTTTTTCAAGTCGAAAATCTCTCCAATATCTTGACTTAGCTGACCTGGATTACATGTTTTTGTCGCCGAAAAAGTTACGGCTGGCGGAGAAACGAGACATCACCCAGAAAATACACCAACTTAAGCGTAAACTGTTTGATAGCGATAAGGAAATAAATCAGACAGCTTCGCCAGCCAATGGACCGACAGAAACACCACCAACTGCTGTGGATTCTCCACTTGAGCGCCGCAAGATGGAACTAGTGGAAAATGTTAGTTTCCTTGAAGCGCAAGTATCAAGCGCACAAGAGTATTTGTCACAACTGAGAAGAGAAAATGATTCGCTTCAAACCGTGACGCGTGGTCGAGTTTGTGGACATTGTCATCAGAGCGGCCAATAAGTGTCGAGGCTTACAATGCGATTCCCACAAGAAATGCAGAATAAAGGGTGTTTCTTGGTGTTGCGGAAGCCACTGTTGGTTAGCTTTTGTGTTGTGGTGTGGGTATTGTTCAGTGTCTTTTGAATCTTTTGTTTTACGTCACTTGGTGATCACACCATCCGCAACACCAAGAAACTACCAGAATAAAGGATAAACACCCAGAAGTCGCTAAATCACTGAGTGAAACTAAAAAACGGTGGAAACACTGAAAAAAAATTGGAGACAGCCAAACAAACCCTGGAACAATACGTGCCCCCATAACAATTCACACTGCAAATGCAAAGATCGCGCGGAAGTTTTTTTGCAGTCATGCGCCCACGACTAAAGCGACTCAACCCGGCAAGACTTGGATAAAGATTTAATGTACCTCCAAAGAATACTCGAGAATAAGATACCACCAGAATCCGAGGATTGGCGGCTGCCGCATCTAATAGAGAGCTCTTAAAGGGGAGTGTTCAGTCCTCTCATTCTGAATACTGCAAGCGTGTCACCTATTCAGCCGGCTGCATATTCCACACCGCCAGCTAACAGTTCTGCTCCAGAACAAGTATCTCTTCAAGTGCATACAGGATCACTGGGCGGAGCAGTGGAAGTAAGTCCAGCGACATTCATTCCGGATTGAGTCGCAGCATCAAGAGACCGAAGACTGTTTACACCACCCATGATAGATTCCATCCCTATTACTGACTTAGAACATATTACTAGTAGTAATCATAGATTATAGTGCGTCTTCTTATACCGTGGCACCTCGTCTTGACCTAGTACCTCGGTTTCATGAATTAATTCAGCCACTGTTTAAAGGGCTATGTCGCGAGATATGTCACGCAGGCAAAAACGTCGGGCCGACACCAAACAAATTCACGCTATCGCCGTGGGATCGGGCAAAATCCTGCCGTGCTGTGTACTCCGGAAGGTCTCAGATTTTTCCGACATATAAGGGGCGGACCATTAGAAATCTTGGGAGGGGGGGTGACAATTACCAAAAAAAAAAACCTGCAAAGGAATACTGTCTCAAAAAAAATTCCTGCAAGCAGTTGACCATTAAAAAATAAAATCCTGCAAGCTAACTGGCTATATATACATTTATTTATTTATTTATTTATTTATTTTAAACTGGAATATATGAGAGTATGACATGCTCTCTGATAGTAAAATTGATCAAAAAGCAACTTCAGGTTGAGTCAAATGCTGTCAAAAATTACCTGCCTCAAAGGTCTAGCTGGTACATGTACCAATAACTTACCACTGATTTCACTGTTACGCGACCCTTCGAATCAAAACTACTTTGAGCAATTTCAATTTACTCTGCCGTCAATCATACCTAGTAGGAGGAAATTCGAGTACTTGTATGTGGAGCCACACAAAGAGACGCAAAGCGACGAGAAGCACATCAATTTGCCAAACATTTTTGACAGAAATTGTTGTCTCAGAACACTAGAAATGGAGTTTCAGAGCATCAAGATTTCAAAATTTTCTGGTGGGGCATGCCCCCAGACCCCCCTAGCGGCTCGCGCCTTTGGCGCTCGACCACTCCATCTCAATTCTTATTTCTCCCCATTTTTATGCAAAGGTTCCACAGTCTGACTGACTTAAAATCTACTCTCCAGCGTTTAATACCAAAAATGGATTGGGCCATTAGTATTGAAAAAAATTGGAGCTTGCACGCATTTATAATGAAGATCTCAGAAAAAAAAACCTGCAGGCTTGCACCTCCCCAAAAAAAAAATCCTGCAGGAAACTCAGCCCGAAAAAAAAATTCATACACTGAAAAATTTTTGACCCCCCTCCCAGGATTTCTAATGGTCCACCCCTAAATAGTATATTTGTCTTGATTTCATTTCGGTTATTTCTCCGATTCTGAAACCATACTGCTCAGTACATGTACTAATACCGGAACCGGAAATGAGTAATTTCTCCCGTGATAAACTTCTTGGACACCGCGTTAATGGAGCATAAAATCGACGATTAAGTCACGCAACATTCAACGTGAATTTCGCAGGATTTTTCGGATAAAATTACAACTACCAGTTGCAAGTAAGAAACAAGACTGTTGAATATAATTCCTTTATTTTAGTCACAAAACTGCGAAATCTTTAGTCGCAAATGCGCCCGATACAGGCGCAATTTCGAGCACTGTAAAGTTAATCTGTGTTCGCCTGGCGCGGCCGGTCAGTCAATTATTGCTACAAGACATACAGCGAATTGCACCGTACCGTAGAACATTGCGAAGAACGACGTCGGTATTTAGGTGAAAGCTTCCCAAATCAGGCGGGGAACCACAGCAAAATCAAGATAGAACATTCAAAACATACCAGAACGGTAGCGAGGAAAATCCGATAACTTCTTGCTTGATTCCAAATAGACCCAACAACTTACTTGGTCCGGAGAAGAACCTTCGTCCAATTTTTCCACTGCGTACTTTTAGTAGGCATTGAAATATTGAGCCGTACGATTCCAAACTCGGGAAAATATCCGAAACTAAATCAAGGCAAATAGATTATTCACATGTGACATTTCGGAACCCCAGCTCCCCAGGATGATGCCTGATTTCCACGCGCTGGGAATGCTGGATACTATTGTGACGTTTCAAGATGGCGCAGATTTGGTACCGACACTTTTCTCGATTTCGTTCCGCCTAGCCGACAAGATTAGGAAGCGTCTCCTTCGTCGACGCAAAAAAGCATGTGTAGTTAATTGTTCAGGAAGGGTCAAACACAGCTGTTGATTTTTTGAATTAAGTGAACTGAGCTATCGCTCGGACTTGTTTAAAGTTCAAATTAAAATTAAAAGCTCATTAAGTTTATACTGGTGTTTTTGTAGTTCCGCTTGGTGCGGCCGAAACTTTCTGCTGTTACAATGTACCAGGCCGTCCTTGTCGTGTTTCCGTTCATCTTGATACAAAGAAACATTTTTCGGTGAAACGTATTAAATAAAAAGGCTAACTTCTAGAAATAGGCCTACTCTGGGACCTTAAGTCGCCTAAAGTCGCCTAAAGTCGCCTAAAGTCGCCTTAAGTCGCCTAAAGTCGCCTTAAGTCGCCCTTTGTCGCTTAAGGTCGCCTGAAGTCGTTAGGCTTAAAAAAGGTCTGCACACCTTAAAATTGCCCTAAAAGGTTTCACTTTTACTATTTCTTGAATATATAATAATTTTATTACCCCAAATCTCTTTTTTAGTTCCCATATATAATTATATACTGCAAGGGTATGGCCCCATGCAGTAAAACACCATGCTTCAATAGTCATGCACCATGCCCTAGTTGATTCAATTATATTTGCTGAACCCTATAAAGTATGGACCATTTTATTTTTGAGGGGGGGGGGGGGGGGGGATGGGGGCAAATACCAAAAAAAAAACAAATTCACGCACAGATAAAGTATAGAAAAGTATGGAAAAATCACACAAAAAAATTCTTGCACAGCCTCAAGATGGTAAAAAAAATCATGCTTGCTAAAACAAAATGCCTAACCCCCCACCCCTAAAAATAAAATGGTCCATCCCCAAGGAGGGTACACTCATTCATCTTCAAAACATTGACAGCTATTTTAATAGGTTTACTTATATTTCATGGACAAAGTTTCGCTGAAAGGATGAAGTTGTGACTTATATTATAATCAACATTTAATATGAGCAACATCATAAAAAAGAAACACTGCTGATCAGCAGTCAATACTGATATACTGTAATGGTGCAGGCATTCCTTCACCTTCAGGGTATTATAACAACAGTGAGAGCTGTTTTGGATCACTAAGATCACAATAATTTGAAAAGTATTTTGGAGTGAAGCCCAATTATTGCTTATCACTTTTACATTGGGCAAGTAAGCTTGAAAAGATCATAAGCTTAACCAAAGAGGTCACCAAAGGCAATGTAACTGTATACAAATGTACTTAACTTTTAAGCTTACTTACCCAACGTGAAAGAGCAACCAAAAATAGGCCATTTCTCCGCATACAACCTCTAAGCTGGGTTCTAGCCATCCAACATTATTCTATTTACAACCAATCGTAACTGAACGTTTGAAAACTTGAAGCTTCTTTACAACTTGTATGTCTTGTATATGTCATCTTCTTGACAGTTTGATGAAGCAAAGAATTTAAATCAACCTATACGCTCAAGATTGCAAAATTTGCGTTGATTATGTTACTATGATGGCTCTCTGTCACAAAGGTGAAAAGGATTTCTTGTGGAATGTGCAAAGGATTTGCAGCTGCCTCCAGCAGGAATTTGCCTCACTGGAGCAAACATGGCCGCCACATGTTTTGACCACGTGACTTCTTTTGGAACATGGATGCACACGCGCGCGGGCGCGCGTGCACTCATGTTCAGAAAATTAGCACTCATTTCAACAAAGCCAAAGCTGAAGTGACGTGTTGCTGTTGTTGAAATTGAAACACATTCCCACCTTACAGTACAGCCTGGTAGCCTAGAGGGAGCCACGAAGCCTAGTCACTCACGTGCTTTTCCTTCGTGGCGTAGATAATCTATGCTCATCCATAAGGGGGAGGTCGGTTTAAAAATGGAACGTCCCATTGTCAATCAAGCTGGCCTGGAATTTTTGAAATCGTTCTTGTAGTCATTGACTGGCTTCCTGCTTATATTGCGAAAAGAAAACTAATTCCGACAACTCAATTCAAGGATTCAAGGTAAGGTAGATGTAAATTTCTGAAATTTATTGGTTAAGCGAGCGCGGGAGCTAGTCGCGCGCGGGAGGAAAAGAAACGCGCGAAGCATGGGAACCATCTACGATTGGAAAGGAATTCTGGGAGAATCAAAATGGCGGACGCCAATGTAAATATTGTCAACTCTGTCATTTGCTGTGCAATCGTTTGTGATCCATTATTTTCTGGAAATTTTTGAGGTAATAATTAACTTCTACACCGGTAAATCTGTCAACAGCCTCATCAGTAACACTATTTAGTTTTGTTTTGACAGGTTAAATTAAAATGTTGCCATGTGGAAAAGTGTGAGAGCATTTCGGGCCTAGAAGCAGAACTAATCAACCCTGCTAGAAAGTCTCCTACGAGGGTTCGGTTCCCTGTCAGTGGAACATCCAAGTTTTCAGGAGCCGGACAAATAGTTGGAGAAAATGGGAAAGATGCGCTATTGAGAAGGACCCTCGCTTACGGTACCAAATATGATATTGGAATATTCTATTGGACTAAGGCAGGAGAACAACAAATTGGCTGGGTGCCTGACCAAACAGTTTTGGATGTCGTTTGTCAAGCTTTCGAGCCAAAATTGACTGTGCAACTGCCACAACAGTGGCAGATAAATTAACCAAATTTATGTAATGTGTGAAATCGAGAAGTGATTTTTAATTAACTAATTCGATGCCTTTGTTCATTGTTGTATAAATAAGTCATGATCAAGGAAAATGTATGTTAGTTTGATTCAGATCAGGTATCCATTTTTAAGTGAAAAAGTTGGATTTTTTTTCCAAGATTTTGTTTGGCAGTGTATATGATCTTTATATTTTTGTATGATTATTGTTTTTATTGCAATATCTTAAAAACATTTAAGCAGCTAACTGAATTTTTTCTCATTTTAGATAAGTAATATTGTTCCTGCCTCTTGTTTGGCTAATTAATGTTCATAATACAATTTAGCATTCATATTATTTATATAATGTTGTTGTTGTTATTGTAATAATTTGAATCTCAGTATAGCTAAAAGGGGCTTTAAAATCTGGAAACTGGAGATTCACGGTCACTTTAGTCTATCTGAGACCAAGTAAACTGATTGTGATAAATTTGTTTATTGAAATATGAGACAAACTATCATGAATTCCAGGATTCATGTCAGGACTCAAGCTGTAGCCCTAACCCTAATTCTATGTCTAACCTGAACTGGAGACCTTGGTCGCAAACTGACTTAAGTCCTGACTCGATCGGACCTGGCTTGAATCCTGTCTCATATTTCTCTCCAGAGACCAGTGGCTTGGTATTTAGGTATAGTGATGAAGAGGCTGTCAATAACTTTTGTTTCATCACCTTTTAGAAACACTTTTATGTTGCCTGAAGTTGCCTTCAGTCACCTTAAGTCGCCTTAAGTTGCCTTAAGTCGCCTTAAATCGCCTTAAGTCGCCTAAAGTCGCCTTAAGTCGCCTAAAGTCGCCTTAAGTCGCCTAAAGTCGCCTTAAGTCGCCAATATTTTAAACTAATTTTTCCTTAAGTCGCCTTAAATCGCCTTAAATCGCTTAAAGTCGCCTAAAGTTACGGCGACTTAAGGTCCCAGAGTAGGCCTTAGAAATCTTTATAAATATGTTTTCATATTACTCTCAGACGCGCTTTCTTGCGGTTTTCCTAAATTTCTTCCTTTATAAACAAGCAAATTGAAAACGACTAATAATAGAAAATCGTGAACAAAAAGCCAACTCGTTTTGTGTCAAACATGTGAAATGTTTCGGCTAACGGCTTGCGTGCGTGACATCTTTGGCCGAAGAATTTTGCCGTGATTGAGCTTCATGACCGTTTGCATGCACTGTTCTCCTCACCAGAGTAAGGTAAAGGGTAGACTGCTAGCTGTCCCTTTTCAGTCAATCGAGCGGGCGAGCTGATCATGAAAACAAGCTTGGTGAGACTGGAGCGAGCGAACAAGCCCAGGGGAAACTGGGGGAGAGGCTGGAGGAAAAGGGACTGCAGTCTCTTCTGTAACTTTCGCGTTCGAATTCCCCGCCGCAGCAGGGACGGAAAACTCCGATTGGTTTATAGACAGTGGGAAGCTGTCAGGGAAGTTTGACGAGTATTAACAATCTTGACATATCAAATGTGAATCGATATCTCCAGTTTCACATCAGAGTTGAGACGATGACATGTAATAGTGGGAATGAAAATGTTTTAGACAATTTGTCTGGTTGCCTCGGCTGTTTAGTTTTAAAAGAAGAACAGACATTAGCGGTAGAAGCGCTTCTATCGGGGAAATATGTCATGGCTGTGCTACCACCTGGATTCGGAAAATCAATAATTTATCAAAGCTCTGTCCTTGTATGATAGTGGCATAAACAAAACAGTCGTTAGACTGTCAAAATTGACAACGGATAGCCTGCGTAGCAAGCGTTCCCGTACAAACGAAATTTTCCGCATTCTGGCCGCGCGAAAATTGGGGCGAGAGCAAAAAATCAGAGGACGGGGGTGGGAGTGGGGAGATGAGGGAACGCTTGCAGGCAAACCCCACGATTTTGAAAAACGCCGTTCGTCCACGAACGGGGCTCCTGATTGGTGCGGTGTGGTCACCTTGAGTGACAGGTTTGACAAGTAGCTATCAAATTTTCACGCAAAATATTTTGAGCGTGACTGGAGCTCGGAGAACATGTGAAAGATTTTGCAACATGTTTGAACGAAGTTTTGTCGGAGCTGAGCGAAGCGGGGCTTGCTTTTACTTTGAAAACGGAACAAGAAAGGGTAATGCGCCATCTTTTTAACGGCAACGATTTAATGGCCGTATTGCCAACAGGATTCGGCAAGAGTTTAATTTTTCAGTTGTTTGTTATGATGTGCGGAGCGGCGAAGTAAAAGGCAAGGAGGTACAGGCTATTCCAGTATTATTCAGTGTTATTCCTCCATTGCAAAGCATAATTCGGGATCCAGTCGAAGAGGTAAATTGTATGGGGATGACGGCGTGCGATTTAAATGAAAAACTGGACTGCTTGGACGATATACACAAAGGGAAATTTGGAAGAACGCACGTATTTAGAAAGCTAGTGATCTATTTCGGCGGCTGTTTGTTTTTATCGGCGTTGAATGCGGGAAGATCTATTTGCATTTGTGGACGCGATTCGAGTTTTATTTTGGTCACAGCAAAATATAACATGAAATGAAGCTGAATGATTAGTGCTCGTACCATAGAAAAGTCAGAAAATGGCGAGGAAAGCGAAGATTGATTTTGAACTAGAAATAATTGCGTTCGAGGAACGAGAACGCAGTCCTAATTTGTGTTGGGACTTCTGTGCATTATTGGGTGTCCTGTGCAACTGATAAGGGAGGTTTTTTCGAGATTGCTTTGGTTCGTCGACACACATTTGCCTCGCTTTGAGGCGCTTGCTTACGTTTTGCCTCACTTTGACGAACTAACTCACGTGGCGAGATTAGTTCATTCATCTCATCCTTGCTCACATTCTGTATTTCCATGTGCTTTTCGTACGTCCTTCTGCTTTCGAAGCTTTTTTGCAGTTTTCACCGAACTACACGCTCACAACACGCTGGCACAACACGCTTAGTGTGTCCTAAAACATATAAAATATGCGAATCAGCGAGAATCAAATCATGGCGATGATTCGGCTGACACGAACGAGACAAACAAACGAGAATTGAGCAAGAACAGAGGGAGACATATGTACCGCCGTGACATTCGGATGGCTAGACTGAGCTTGAATCGGACCATATTCAAGCCATCCCGTTCGAAAATTTATGGCCGGACACGAGCGAGATTCAAGCCAGAAAACGAGCAAGAATCAAGCGACGAATTTTTTTCTCACTTTGATGGAGATTATGCGGATGGATCGATGGAACGCTCGCGAAACCAAACGCGGCTTATTTATTCCCGGAGACACTCCAAACTTTCTGTGATTTTTTTAGCGCGCGTGGAAAACTTGGAAATGAAGGCTGAGAGTTTGGAAAAGCTTAATCTTAATTTGGCGAGCGAAACTACAAAGAAAACGGAGAATTTGTAGAAGCGCGTAGTCTGTTTATACAAGTACTTGCGAATTTCGCTTTCGCCAGCGTGATTACCGTTTTGACATATGCAAATTTGGTGCACCTTTTCCACTTTTCCCAAGGGACCGCCAAGCACTTTTCTTTACCGACAACTACAACAAACTTCAAAGGATTTACACATGTAATTTGTTTTTCTGCTACCAAAGTTTCCCTACCGTCTTCATACACAGAGTAAATACAGGTTTTACTGTACACAATAACCCTTAATTTGACAATATGCCATAGACATATTCATCTATCCCAATAACCAAAAAAACAAAATCCCCCCTTTCAACCGCCGAACGCACTACCCTAAGCTCCGATTACTCCTAGTATAACCATAAACAAACACAGCAGTACAGTCGCGCGCTGAGTAGTTGAGCTGAGCGAGCAGTGTTATATATTTATTAGCGGGAATTATTTCACCGGCTCTGTTAACCGGTGTTGGATTCAATAAGTCAAAGCAAGCAAATATACGGATATTTCTTCTAATTTAAGTCGGCATTGTTTTCAAATGGAGAGAAGGTTTATTGATTCCATGAATTTCAATCGTTTGCGAATTCGAAACGTTTTATCTTTTGAAGGAAGTAAAATTCTACATCCGGTAATCTGTAATTGGCTTATTTGTTGACAAGCTGTCAATCGGCAAATGAAATCAACCGTGACAAATAGGTGGGCGTTTCAAAATCGTGGGGTTTGCCTGCAAGCGTTCCCTCATCTCCCCACTCCCACCCCCGTCCTCCGATTTTTTGCTCTCGCCCCAATTTTCGCGCGGCCAGAATGCGGAAAATTTCGTTCGTACGGGAACGCTTGCAACGAGGGCTAGACAACGGAGGAATTATAAACATCGCAGCTCCACGCGGCTATAACAGGAAGCGAATGGATGCTCAAATCACAGCCTTGATTAAGGCAAACTTCAAGTTTCTACAAGGTGAAATGCTTTCTTTTTAAGCTTTAACTCTCTCTGCTAAGCTTGCTAAATGGATCTGCAAAATTAATATCCTGCAACGGTGAAACTAAAATAGTTGGGCCCAGCGTGACAAAATAGCAGGAAATACATTCCGTGGCCAAAACAAAGCATTTCAGATCCTGTCATTTCAGAGAGAAAAGCTAGAGAATGAGTTTAAACCTTTCCTACACAAAAACCAACATGCCAATTAATGCAAAAGCAACAAACCAACCGCCAGGCAAACAAGGACGCTAAAACAGGTCAAATTCTTTCCCTTCCCGCCTCTTCTCCAGAGCCCCCTCGGTTCGCATTACTTTCGCTCGCTTGGCGCTCGCCGATCGCGTATTTGCTCGCCCGCTCGACTATCCAGAGAGGGACTGCTAGCAGTCTAGGTAAAGGGAAACTTTTGCAAACTTTCAGTCAGTAAACTGTTTTGGTCAAACAGGGAAAAGATTGAAACCTACAAATGATTATAATTGTCAACACCAGAGAGGCCGTTTTTTTTAAAAAAATCGAAAACTGAAAATATAATAGCGCTGTGCACAAAAAAAGGTCACAGACTTTTGACCCCTGTTGTGACTCAGACAAACAAACTCCTCCTGCATAATAATTTTGTATGGGAAAGTGACGAAAGTGGTGTTGGCGAACACTTTGATGCGGCTTTTATCGATATTTTCGCAAGAACATCGATCACCTGGGTCAATGTTGAATAGAAAACCTAAACATTTTTCTTGGAACAACTCAAACTTTGGTGAAAACGCAAAGAACTGATAGAGAGCGGCAATATTATTGTCTGAAAGATCTCACTCTCGAGAGGTCTAGTTTGCGGTAAATACAGCTGAGCCGTTAGAAACGTAGCATATTGAACCAAGCGGTTATCAAAAAAGTAGTTCATTGCAAATGAAAGGCAGGTTTCAATAATTGTGAAAAGAAATGATAATCTGCCATTGCTCCACTGAAAGGATAGGTTTATTTTTATGCTGTTTATGCTACCGAAGGTAGTAACAGAAAAGTTTATACTCGTTGGACAAATACTCGAGAATAGCAGCTCTCTAGTTTTCCAAATTTTGGCCTATATACTCTCCAAGCGTTACAGTATATATTCAGTATCCCTTAGAATATAAACGCAAGGACAGGATTTTTGCACAAAAACAAATTCGCGTTGTCATTCTCTGGACCTTTTGCCGTTCTGCTTTGCTCCCGTCGTATTCGCGGGTCGTAAACGGTATTTGTATCAAATACATATTCTGGATCATTTGGAACCTATTTACGCGTCTTTATCCAAGCTAGTCATGCACACATCTTAGTCATACAAGGAGAATATCGACATCAGTAGATTTAAAATGAGTTTAAAAAAGTGGATGAACATCAAGTGATTACTTATTTATACATCATATTTTTCTGCTGCTTCAGTGCCTGATATTCGTATTCAAAATTTTATATTTTATATTTTTCTATAAGTATTAATTATTAACCATTTGTATTATATATTTTTGTAGTTTATTAATTTAGTTAGTTAGTTAGTTAGTCAGGGGACCTAAAATAGGGGTAACCTCACGGTCCTCCTTTTTAAATACCGTTTTTTTCTGTATTTGAATAAAGTATTATTAATACAACAATTTACTCTTGTCTTAATTTTGGGCGAAAGTCGTGAAATGTTTTCTGATCGCATGAGAGCTATTAAGAGATTGGAGATTAAGAGATTCACAATTATTGAATTAAGCCAAATCTACATTTCTTGAATCAGTTTTTCACTCCCGAATGTGACATTGCCTTTTATTTATTAGATTTGAAGCCCCAAAAACGTTCAAATCACATTTACCGCTAATCGCGTTCGAAGAACGCAATCCTAATTTCGTGTTGGAGACAAATTTGAGATTTTTTGGTAGACGGTCTTCCAAATGGCCACCCCTATTGGTTTTTTTCAGGGGCTCATTTCCGCCGGAAATTCCTTCGAACGCGTCTCCATGATCTGTGATTACTGCTAGTTTTACCGATTTTTCATATCCAAAACACATCCCGCTCATACAAAGCCTTTGAGTAGCCTCCTACGCAGACGTCCTTAGGGCTCGTCACGCAATCTTTCCTCCCCCACGGGAGGAAAGATTGCGTGACGAGCCCTAAGACGTCTGCGTAGGAGGCTAGCCTTTGAACTGACAGCAAACTTTGTCTGAGTCACGTAGGGGGTCTATCTATTTTTAGTAATTGTGCGCAGCGCAATTATTCTGCTCCCAGAGGCGCTGTCTGGCCGTGTCTGTTCTATTATTTATATCTTTTCAGTAAAATATCGTTTATAGTTATTCTTTGCTTATGCATAAACTCTGAAATAGAAAAAATTAACAATTTCAGAGTGTTTGTAAATCGGCGGTGAAACTGAAAATTTATCGTGGATCGGCAAAAGCCACCGACTCGTTTCGTGATGGAAACCTTTCAGCTATAAATTACTCTTGCGGTTTGTTGCGGTTACGCCTCGAATCTGATTGGTCGCAGAACAATAAACATTCCAGAAATAATTTTAGGCGTTCACGGTTTTATGGGTTTCACTGTAACGGGTTCCACATTTCTTTCTCATTCAGAATTATATTTCCGTTTTTCGTGAAAATAAGCCCTTGTACAAGAAATATCGAAGTAGACCCTATTAAAATGATGATGGATTTGTTTGTTGCTTTCGCTACAAAATAGAGAAATTAAGAACTTCAATGCACAGTTGTACCCAACTTCATTCCCAGGGCCTCTCTCTTCAGCTACGAGTGCAGTTGTACCCCGCCCAAATCTCATCGCCTGGTGAAATTAAAACACTTGAAATGCTATCTACACTCCATCGTGAGACAAAAAACAATGGATTGGTGATGATGAACATATAAAATGACTGAAATAAGTTCTCCTTTTGGCAAATCGACATGAACTGCGGTGAAAAGAACGAAAGAGAATGAGATCATCACAGTTACATGTATATTTAAACTTAAGCACTTGGAAAGAAGGCCTAGAAAAAAAATTAGGCCCAAACCTCACAGGAATAATAAAGACAATGATATGCAGAAAATGCCAGCAAAATACGTCGTGTTTGAGTGGAAAGGACGACAATGACAATAAACACTTATACTCAGAGCTATTAGGTACGTTATAAGGGATGATTAATTATATATAAAGAGAGAATCATAAGTGAAACCTTGAAGCGACAGCGATATTTGCGTTCATTAAGAACAACGACAGCGACATTTGCAACCTTTTCTTAGGCAACATCGGTACTTGGAAGGGTACTACATAGCGACACGGCTACCCCCCTTGGAAGGCCTCTTAAATAGCAATAATTATATTTACCGAACTCTCTAACAACTCCTTCTCCGATTCCTTTTGAACCTCCTGTAACAATTGTAACCTTTCCAATGTACCTCAGGTTGGATGCGGCCATGACAGATGCAGTTAAGATGTACACGTGGCTTTGCCTTATCTTTCCTTGGAAATGAGATCAACACTTGTTTCTTCACCGTTTATCTGCGCTGCGAGTGCAAAATGTCTAATCGTGACTGTCTCGTGACGCGAAAACAACAACAACACTTCCTTCTGTCGAAGAACCTGGGACCAAGTGTTATCCGAAAGGTTTTCTGGGATATTTATCAGTGATGTATAACCGCTGACTCGGTGTTGATTTCCTCTATTTCTTTTCGTAATCGACGGATCATGGTTGATTTCAAGCAGATAGTTGCTTGTTTCCTTCCCCTTATTTTATTCAGTTCTTCAGCTTACGGCTTTATCGATGGCCTCTATTGTGGAGCTGAAAACTGCTATGACGGTAAGAAGATTTCTGCTTAATTTTCCTCTGATTTCATACCTTTAAGCTTGATACAATATTGGCTGTCTTTGATCCCACTCTGAAGTTTTCGTGTTAAGATTTTCTTAAACTAACTTGTTTTTTATGGTTTTTAGTACTCGGGGTCTACAGAGAGTCTTCAAAGGTAAATTAAAGCTAAGATTACGTGGTTAAAATCAGTTTGTCCAGTCCCTGGGCAGTAATTACTCAGACAAATATATAAAGCGATTTTTCCCCATTTCCATGGTTTCATGGGTTTCTTTCTTGGTGATGTGGAATGTTATACAAACTGAACTTAAATAAAAATCATATTTTACTGTGCTATGCAAATAAAGTGTAGTATTTACATTTTGATTTTTACAAAAAAGTAAAGTTTTCTCCTGGAAAAATGTTTCTTCGGTTAAGAATATTTTTAGTCACAGCTGTGTATATATAGCTCTTTTGATATCAGCTTGCCTTTGTTTTCTTATCTCCAAATATTACCTTTTTGCGTCAGCATTTTGAAAGAGATAGGGAACGTAATGTTGTAGGTGTCTATGTTAATGCATCAATTAACAGATGAGATCTATATCTACATGTCGGTGTTAGTAAGAACATTTCCTGGTTGACCCCTCTTGTTAAGTTTCAATTTATCAGTTCACAAAGGCACATGAATAAGTAATAACATCTTTAGTTTTTTTTTTTTTAATATCTGTTTTATTATAAAACAAACAGGTGTAATGATGGTAATGTGTTTCATTCTTACTTGTTGTCAAGCGGTCAGCAGATGTTGGTTTTCAAAAATATATATCTATAATATCAGCAAGAGTTTTTGTTAAAATGAGCTTTTTTTCTTTTCAGAGTGAAATATCTAAAGCATACAGACAACTTGCTCGAAAGTACCATCCTGACAGATACAAGGTATTATATGCAGAAAAATAGTAAATTTAGTTTAAATGCCTCCATCAATAATAATCACAGAGCATCCTTCAAAAGAAAGAGGGGGTGGCTAATAAGAAAGATGTACGGTTCATTATGTCACAAGGGTGGGACATAGAAATAAATCTGAGTCATGTGATCTTCCGCAAACCGGATGCCTTAACCACTGAGATACAAGAGACTCCTCGTGAGCTTGGCCATAATTTTTATACTTGGTTCTATAGATATGACATGCATCCTGCATTGTGCTACATGTACATGTGTACATGTAGGATCAGCAATGTCAAAAGCGACTATATGGAATGTTCATGTTCCCGATCTTCTACAATAAACAGTATGGTCAAAAATAATTCATTTTACTTGAATGTGAAGGTGAAGAACCTAATATTGCACTTTGGACTGTGGTTTTACATGTACAGTAACATAAATATGGAGAAGCAGTACAGTACTGATATTGCAGCTATCAAAAATGCTTTATTTTTTTCCCTGATAATTTTTTATATTTTCCCTGATACTGAAAATACATCTTAAAGTGCCGGTAAATGTTTATCATATAAAAATTTAATCATATACATCATATATAGTCGATTGTAGCAGCTAACTGTATAGTGCAAAATCATACAGTCAGTTGTTGAAGCAACAATTTCTACAGATGTCCAGATTTGAACATTTTGTTAACAAAAAATTATTTTCAATAGGGTGAAGATGCTGAAGCCAAATTTCAACTTATCGCAACAGCTTATGAGGTGAGTGAATAAAATACCATGTCTATGTATATTTAAAACACTGTTATTGATCATTTCTACATATGTAGTTTTTTTTCCTTATCTGCTTATCTAAGTTATCATGTGAATTATTATCTCAGATTTGTTGGATATCATGTACCCCATCCAGAGACAGATTGTAGAGTAAATTATTTTAATAGGTGCCAGCGCCAGTGAGGCATGATAATGATATTGATCCTGGTAAATATTATTTTAGGTCTTAAAAGATGACGAGCAGAGAGCAGATTATGACTATATGTTGGATCACCCAGGTAAATATCTTTATATACTGTCAATGTGGTGTTCAATTGTTTTTTGTGAACCCCCTTCCCCCCCCCCCCCTTTCCCTCCCTGTTGGAATTTCCAAGGACCTTCCATGGGTGTTATAGGTATTTACTGGAACTGCAAAATATAATCGCCATCATCATTAAGACAATTAAGCTTAGTTAGTTAACAACAAAGAATAAGTTACTGCTCTGTTTAAATAGTGGTCAGCAGCTCACGTCTGTGGTGCATGCATAGGCAGGTCATGGTAGTCTGTGGTGCATGCATAGGCAGGTCATGGCAGTCTCTGTGGTGCATGCATAGGTAGGTCATGGCAGTCTCTGTGGTGCATGCATAGGTAGGTCATGGTAGTCTCTGTGGTGCATGCATAGGTAGGTCATGGCAGTCTCTGTGGTGCATGCATAGGTAGGTCATGGCAGTCTCTGTGGTGCATGCATGGGTAGGTCATGGTAGTCTCTGTGGTGCATGCATAGGCAGGTCATGGCAGTCTCTGTGGTGCATGCATAGGTAGGTCATGGCAGTCACAGTGGTGCATGCATAGGCAGGTCATGGCAGTCACATTGTAGCATGTTTCATTCAGCGTGTTTGCATTCTTCGTTGGCCAACTGTGGGACTCCTCAAGTTGTCTTTCATCCACCCCTCCCAACCCCCTATTGTTCTTTTCTATCCAGTGTTTATTCAGTGTGACTGGAAGTCTTGTGTGGGGGAGTATGGCTGGGTTATGGGGATTACAGTGTACCAGCCATGGGAAGGGTACCGTAAACACCGGTGTATAAGCTGCACTTTTTTGCCCAAAATTTTTGCTCAAAATCGAGGGTGTGGCTTATCTACGGGAACATCTGCAGAAGGTTATCGTACTTTCCGGTGATATATAAAGTTGACCAGACTTTTTAAGCCTCAAAATTAAGATTTTATTTATTAGAGGTGTATAACACAGAACAAGAATCTTTAATTAACCTTAGATCATGTAGAAAAGTGAGTCTTGTCTGTCTAACAGAGCTGCCAAAGCACCTCCGAGACCAAAAATCAAATTAAACAATCCGCATCGAACATGTAACGTACAAACATGAGCGTTGTGTTTACAAATTGTAAAATTTAGCATCAAATTGTCAAAATACCTGTGTTAAAACAGTGCACACTATCTTTGTCAGACATTTCAAAGCTTTTAGCAATGAAGGAACACCGAAGACGAACGAAAGAAGCGAAAGAAAAGTCTGTAAACAAACAGCCATCTTGGTTAACCTTAGTAACCAGGCTAAATAAAACATGTGGTCAAGAAATTTCCACAGTTACCAAGCTTGTTTTGGCCTGAACAAAACGGTGGGCAAGCTAACATAGCGCTAAAAGGCGCTGAAAACTGCTGAAACTGTTTTTTTTTTTCAATACACGATGATTCAATGGATAGAAGCAAAGTCTAGCTCATGTTTTGTGGAGCCAATTCCTGACTTACGTTTTTTATTAAAAAAAACTTTTTTTCCAAAATTTGAGCTTCAAAACTCTATGTTTTCTTTTATTTGTAGCCATTTGAAAAGTTCGCATACCAGTATACATTACGTAGCTGGGAAAGTTACACATTCATTTAATTCATTTGGTCCTGTTTACACCAGTTCCAGGGGTGGGGTGGGAGGGCATTTTTTTATGGGATGGGCTGCATCCTCCTACTTTATCCTGACTTAGGACAAGCAAGATGGGCTCAAACTTATTTAAAATGTGTTGTGGTTGTAACTCAACAGAGGAGACATATGGACATTACTATCGTTACTACAGAAGACAAGTGGCTCCTAAGGTGGATGTGCGGGTGGTCATAGCAGTGTCTATAACGGTTGTCTCTTTATTACAGGTACAGATAGAAATTATATTATAATAATGATTATTAACCATAGACCTAATTATTTAAATGCAATTGATTGTTAAAGCTATGAGTAATTAAAAATTGCTATTATAAATAAATAATTATTATTAATACTCTGGCTGTAGTTTGTTATCAATTTTTTTTGTTCAGGTCAGATAGTTGTTTTCTCACTGCATCTGACAACTTTTGGTCTGCGAATGATTATGACTCGGTGAATTATAGTATCATTCTTGTCTTAAGAATCAATGTTATTGTAATGTAAGAATGTATTGAATACTTAAAAGTACTGTTAAATTGAAGGGGTGAGTGGAATAAAGCCCTAAGTGACTTCTGATCAACTGCTAGATTCTCCTTCCAGTTTGTCTTGTATATTCTCATGTAACAAAGGGAGAATTTGGCTTCAGATCAGGAGGCACTTAGGACCTTATTCCAAATAATGTTTGGAATACAGTGTAAGGCCCTAAGTGACTCCTGATCTATAATTCTTCTGTTTATTAATTAATGTACTGTGTTGTAAATATGTGTGATGTAATAACTAAAGAAAAAAACATATTGTCTTGAGGAGTCAGTTTTTGGGTCTAGTGACATCACTGAGACAACAAAATGGGCAATGGACATGGAGTTGATTATCGTTGATGTGGGAGTTAATTGTGGTGTTTTTGGCCAGCGGCCAATACACTTTGAGCATGCGCACTTATGCGCCATTCCGAAACGTGTCCATTGCAAGCAAAGACATGACAACCATGCTGTAATTAGGAAATAGATAATACAGCTGCATCAGATGATAAGGTGGCTAAATTAACCTTGCACTTGCACATGCACATTAATGGCATTGCAGTTGATACATTGTTCCAACCTGGTTTTTGCTGTCTGCTGTATCTTGTTCTTGGATTATTGTATACTGTCACACTGCTTTTCTCCACCCAGCTGTAACAAGAATTGGAGAATTGTTGAGGCAATCTAGAATTATCAGAAAAAGATTCTGGAGGCAAAGCAATACATTGTACATCCTGTTTTTATCGCATTTTGACAGCGTTGATTGAGAAGCCATAAAATGTATTTATTGTGTGAAATCAATTCAACTTTGAATGTTGATTGTATGTTTTGATGTATATTTTTAGTATCTTCATGGCTGGTCTCGTTACAATGAAGCTGTGAAGTATGCCTTGACGATGCCCAAATACCGAAACAAGGTAAGAATAGCAAAACTTGTTAACGTTAATAGAGTTTAGACTGTTTTTAAATGAAGACCTTGGTGAAAAAAGGACATAATGCAAGTGATGTTTTCTGGAAAGGAAGTTAAAGTAATGTTGTGTTCTGTTCAGTGCCCACGTTAGCTGTCAAGTGTTGTGGCTCATGCACAGATTGCCTTGTTCTTGTTATGAGATTACCAATTCAAGTGATTTAAATTTGTTTGAAATGTTTGCATTGTCCATTTTTTTCTTCCAAGGCCATGCAGCGAGCAAGAGAGGAAGGCCTATTGAATAACTTAAAAAAGGGAAAGAAATCTAAGGTATTGTTTTTTTTTTTATTTTGTTAGACGGTATCATGTCATTATATCAGGTGGTTGCAACTCAAGTCAAAGCTTTCAACCAGAAGGAGATCTGGCTCTCCTATGGAAGCCCATGCACTTTTGGAAGAAATTTGGCTAAAAAAGTTAATATTTGAGGGTTCCTTCATTCAGCAATTTGTTCCTGAAAATAGCGGCAACTTTTGAGAGTGTATCACCAGTCTAACACTAAGAAAAAACTTAATAATTAGGCAGGCCCTCTTTTGAAAGAAATTTTAAAAAAATGTCTATTAGTTTATCAAGTGATTTGAAATGGTTACTCTAGCCTAATTACAATTCTAAATACTGGTATACAATTCTCATAAGATCATAGAGCACACGATTGTGCAAACTAAGCTGCTAATGAATGTCAGGATCTGCAAGATGGGGGAAAAAGACCACTGTGCTACCAAAAACAGAAAGAAAATGGCTTTGATCAAACTAAGTTAGATGTTAAAATCACCACACGATGATGGGAGTAAATAATTGGGCTTTATTCAAAACCAAGCTAATGCTCGGGAGGGAGGGAGTTTTGTGTTTATCTAACACATTAGTGATAATTGAAGTGGTTGTACACGATGTATATGATACATGTTATGCGTGCAGGTACATGTGGCAGTTTAAATGTATATTTATTTGAGCATGGCATGGTGTTATGTTTCCAGGAAGAAGTGAAGGAAGAGGAGGAATCTATACTCAGGGAAGTTGTGGAGAATTCTCTTGATATCAGGTTAGCTGGACTGACTGTCACTGCAGCCATAAAATTGCACCCATGTCCTGGGCTACCAAGCTCCTGTCAGGCAACAGCTTTGTGACCCTAGAAACTACATTGTACATCTTTAGCTGTAATGGACTTTCCTTTCATTGCAGTGTTGTTGACTAATTTCCATGTTGTTGTTTGTAGGGGTGGTTACAGTAAACCAAGAATAACAGATGTGCTGTGGTTGAGGATTGTATTTCTGTGAGTTTAACAGTTCAAAAAATATTTAAGGCTGGTTCCCACTAGTGACAAAAGCAGAATCAAAGCGGAATCAGAATCACAAGAAAGTTGCGATCTAGTGGAATCAGAACAGAAATTAAACCTTCTGATCAGGCTTTTACCCAGCAGGCTGTCCCGGCGTCCTGTGGACACCCACTTTTTGAAGAAATTCATGAAAATTTGCACCTAATCCCTTAAAAATTTATGATGGGAAATATCATCAGGACGCACACTTTTTAATTTCTGGCTAAAAGCCTGCTTTTGATCCTTCTGATTCTGATCCCATTGAGCTTTGGATTTTGATTGACTCTGATTTTTATTTACACTAGAATGTAAGGCTAATTACTCATGCGCGTAGCGGCATGAGTTTTAAAATGGCCTCTGTTTTTCTTATTTTTCTTATTTTTTGGTGTTCCGATTTTGCATGCAAATTTATGCACGCATATTTTAAATTGTGCACTTCCAGTTCACAGCTTTGCCATTTACACTTCCTGTTTAATGACTTCCAGCTACTCCCACTTCCGGTTAAACAGCGTTACTGAAGTGTCACGACAGCGTCTCCTACAACCCTACTTACATTACTAATGTTCACGTTTGTTATATATAAGACGTAGAAGAATCACTAGCTTCATTGTGGTACAACCTTCATTTACAAAACATTCAATAGTAAACAATGTGGTTTGCAGGAACGATGACTGAATGAAAGGAGTAACTCTTCTTCATGTCGGACATCTTTTATCATGTTTCAAATATATCATGAAACTTTCTTACGCATGTGCATGAGTGTAGGCTGCTTGGAGCCTCTTGTTATTACATGTATGCTTCCGACTCTGACTCGGCTTCTGATTATGTCGCTCGTGGAAACCAGCCCTAAGTATTTTCTGTGAATTCAAAAAGTTCATTTCTGTGCAAATGATTCCATTTAACTAATTGCTTGAATGATTAACACATTTTTCAGTCCATACACAATTTTGTGCTACATCGCGTGGTTGTTACGGTGGCATTGGAAATTCACGATCAGAGGAGGGGAGTATGGGGACGAGGAAAAGGAATATCTTATGAGGAAAAAAATGGGAATGAGTTCTGTGCAGTGGGATGCCATGGAACCTGCACAGAAAGATGTCTTTTTCTCGCGCCAGTTGTGGATTGAAGCTAACTTCCAAGTATGTTTGGTCTTCACAGGAGTCATAATTTTAAGACATTTGTAAAAGTAACAATAAAGTTATCTTGTCTAACATCTCTTTTTTTTTAATTTATCACCCTGCTGATTATTGCAATATGCAGGATGCATGTCATATATAAACTTAGGCCCCGTTTACACAGGTTTGGACAAATTTTTGCACGGACAAAAACTTGCACGGTTCCACCTTGCGTTTACACGGGACTGGCGGAACTGGACGAATTTTTGAACAGCTAAGTGTGCAAGATCCGTGTAAACACCACTGCAATCTGTAACAGAATTTGCATGGATCCATGTAAACACTTGGTTTAGGAACAAAATTCGTCCGTGCAAAAATTTGTCCGGACCCATGTAAACGGGGCCTTAGTATGTGGCCTAGCATGGTAGAGCATCTGCCTGGTGTTCGGAAGGTCATAGGTTCGATTCCAGATTTTTTTCCTTTGTCCCACGCAGTGACTAATCAACATTGCATCTTTCTCAATAAACTTATCCAGTTACTAGAACTGAACCAAGCAGTTGGAAGATGTCTTTCAATCAAATACTAATCATTGACTGTGGTGGAATGTACTTGCACTGTATGTGGCCTAATCACTCCAATTTTGTATGCTTTCATGCCCTCAGCTGGGAGTGAAAATTAATATACAGTATGTTAAGTAATATTAATGGATGGGGGAACTGACGAACTGATGAAATGTTGGCCAGTATATATATATATATATATATATATATATATATATATATATATATATATAATTATATATATATATAAATTGGCTGGAAGAAAAAGAACAGTCCCTACTTGTAGTCTGTTTGATGTTGTTTCTAATATTGCTGACTTCTGTTTTCTTTTTTCTTCAGGAGTTTAAATGTGAACAAGAAGAAGAGATGAGAATTAAGCTTGCTCAAAATAACAAATACAAAGCCTACAGGTATTCTTGTTTTACTTTTTATTGATTTCAACTACTTTGAGAACAATACTTTGACAGTTAATCATCTCAAAGTTACTCTTGAGAGTGTGTTAAGCCTGATAAAGCCATGAATGAAATCCATGTGTGCTATTGTGAGATGGTATGACATCACTGCACAGGCTGTGTGATCAAGGTTCATCCAGAGATTTCTGACAATTTAGGTCACTAGTATCAACAATTCTTGTGGGAGACCAAATTTTTATGTACTGTTATTTTGAGCTGGGGGACAGCAGGTATGGTATCAAGAGGTGGGGGGTAGGTAAACCCCCGACCTCTACATCAATTCATACAATGTTGATATCATCCACTGTTCCCATTGAGATGTGTGTGCTTCAGCTTTTTACAAAATAAACACTGGCCTACCCCAAATACCATGTTAAACTATTTGTATTATTAATTTTCAGACGATACATGAAAAAGGGAGGTCCAGGACAGATGAGCTTCATCGAGGATGATTGAACATGATGATTTGAAACCTGAGCCAGAGAAACAAAACAACAATGAAAAACAAAGTTATTTAATGATGAGATGTCGACCTTAAACCACTAAAACCGTGCAGAGAATAGTCTACTGTGAATGGTTTTACGTGCCTTTTTTGGTTCAAGTGGATTGCAAGGGTAGTTTCCTTTAGATGTTGTACAATCAAAAGGTTACGGTATATTTCTCCTTTACAATATGCAGTCAAAATGGTCAATAATATGGGGTTCATTCGTGTGTTGTTAATCAATTATTGAAGGGCTGGGAGAATTACTGTCCTATGTCAAGTTTTGACATTTTCACTTGCAAAAGTAACGACAGGTTCATTTAAGGGTGTATTCATTTGGTTAAATTCAAAAACAGATTTGTAGTGAAGGATTTTCAGATTTGTGGTTTCCAAATTAGGAACACAAAATCCAAAAACAGATTTAATACCATGGCAATTAGAAAAGCGTTACTAATGTGAGTGTCTTTCAAATTAGCTGGGAAATCAAAACAGGGAAAAATTGAGCTTAATAAACTCATACACTGAATACAAACATGGCCGTCCAAAAATTTTTTGTTTGGACAGGTTCTCAAGAAAAGAAAAGCAATTGAATAATGAAAAGATCAGGTCAGAATCAGTCATTGTGTGCATTTTCAAGGCCATATTCTTATTTTAGGAGAAATTATAGGCAATCAAATTTTGGGAAAATATGAAAGCAAGGCTATTGATAATAGAATGTCTTTTCTCATACAAATGCTTAAAATGTCAGTGAGCCACAACTTTGCAACTGTTAAAACAAAAACACTCAACTTTGCATAATAAAACACTTAGCAACACTTGTTTAGCGGCAGACCATTAGAAATCTTGGGGTGGGGGGGGGGGGGGTGACAATTACCAAAAAAAAATCCTGCAAAGGAAAATTGTCTCAAAAAAAATTCCTGCAAGCAGTTGACCATAAAAAAGTAAAATCCTGCAAGCTAACTGGCTATATATACATATATTTATTTATTTATTTTAAACTGGAACAGATGAGAGTATGACATGCTCTCTGGTAGTAAAATTCATCAAAAAGCAACTTCAGGTTGAGTCAAATGCTGTCAAAAATTACCTGCCTCAAAGGTCTATCTGGTATGTCAAATTCTCATAATACTTACTATACAAAAAGACAAAATTGCGTATACTTAACTCTGATATCCAGATAAACTAAAGATACAGCAAGAAATATAAAATGAAATTGAGTACTTGTATGTGGAGCCACACAAAGAGACGCAAAGCGACGAGAAGCCACATCAATTTGCCAAACATTTTTGACAGAAATTGTTGTCTCAGAACACTAGAAATGGAGTTTCAGAGCATCCAGATTTCAAAATTTTCTGGTAGGGCATGCCCCCAGACCCCCCAGCGGCTCGAGCCTTCGGCACTCGACCACTCCATCTCAATTCTTATTTCTCCCCATTTTTTATGCAAAGGTTCCACAGTCTGACTTAAATCTACTCTCCAGCATTTAATACCAAAAATGGATTGGGCCAGGTATAAAAAAAATTGGAGCTTGCATGCATTTATAAAGAAGGTCTCAGGAAAAAAAACCCTACAGGCTTGCACCTCCCCAAAAAAAAATCCTGCAGGAAACTCAGGCCGAAAAAAAAATTCATACACTGAAAAATTTTTGACCCCCCTCCCAGGATTTCTAATGGTCCACCCCTTAGGTGATATCATTAATTTCTCTGAAAACTTGGCCAAACAAAAACTTGCCTGATGACCATATTTGCATTTGGTGTACCGGTATAGAACTTTCAATGATTTGTTACATGATAGTGCAGAAAATACATTTTTGATTTAATTCTGTCACAAATGCCCCCATTGAAATACCGCAAAGATAAACATTAAATGCTATAAATCATTTCCCTTGCTAATTTTTTGAAGAAAATAAATAGTTAATGTTTGCTGAAGTAAAAGGTTTAATTAGACAAAAAAAAAATTCCACTTTTTTTGCTTAATAGCCAAAATGTATTTGCCTTTTTTTTTTGGTAAAAGTATAT